>OY294070.1:102101441-102701441 GCA_958510875.1 Endomychus coccineus
CACACACACACACACACACACACACACACACACACACACACACACACACACACACACACACACACACACACACACACACACACACACACACACACACACACACACACACACACACACACACACACACACACACACACACACACACACACACACACACACACACACACACACACACACACACACACACACACACACACACACACACACACACACACACACACACACACACACACACACACACACACACACACACACACACACACACACACACACACACACACACACACACACACACACACACACACACACACACACACACACACACACACACACACACACACACACACACACACACACACACACACACACACACACACACACACACACACACACACACACACACACACACACACACACACACACACACACACACACACACACACACACACACACACACACACACACACACACACACACACACACACACACACACACACACACACACACACACACACACACACACACACACACACACACACACACACACACACACACACACATACACACACAGACACATAATCACACACCTTTCTATGTCTCGAAACAAGTGTGTTAACTCACTTATCGAGTATTTTATTTATCTTCAATAGAATAATATATTATTGTACAGTAATTATAAACATGTCATTGTACAATACGGTAAATACTTTATTTATTAGTTTTTATTGCTCTGTTTATTTATTAGTTTGTATCTCTCTGTATATTTGGAGACAAATAAATTTATTATTATTATTATTTATTATTATTATTATATGAGCCACCACTTGAGTGTTCCTTACCAGTCAAGAATTCAGAGAAAGGTGTCATTTTATCACGAGCTGGTGTTTCAAAGCAGGAGGGAAATATATAAAAGTCATCGGAGCGCTGTTTCACAATTGTGTAAAATAAAGGACTTGATTTTGAAGAAGGACAGAAATTGACGGAAATGTTCAATAGCAAAACAATGCAAATTATGAACAATGACTGAGAAAATGTATGCAATCACAGCTACGAAATGAAGATCGTACCTTAAGGCAGCTGCAATCATTTGTTAGTTTTCATAACGAGAGGTCTAAGAAAAACAAGGAAGTGTAGTAGCTTATTACTTTGTCTTTGGTACAGTTTCCGCTGATCAGTTGAAAGTTATTATAAAGAACGTAATTATTGAGTTGTAAAATAATGGAACAAAGTAATGAGTTCACCCTTCGAAGTAGGGAAATGACCAGGCTATTCAGTTTATTGAAAACTCATACATACATACTCATACAATGTAAATCTGTATATCCATTTTTGGGCAAAACTGGACACCAAAGAAATTTAGAAACATTTTCAAACTCCCATGTAAAGAGAAGAAAATGTACCACTATATTTATAGAAATACGAGTACAACCAATTTAGTATCTTGTGTGATAATAATAATTATTCAAAATTGCATGCTGTAGTTATATTTTGCATAATATTTATAATATATTCTATTAATGATTATATTATTGCTGTAATAATTTCTCTTGATAAGCATCAGACCAAAGCAATATATTTATTATTTAATTTCAGTAGATCTTAGGGAACTATTATTGTAATATTTGTCTGTTTATGTTTATAATTTCTGCGCAAATACTTGCATTTTAATAGTTCTTTGAAATTATTTCGTTATTGTATTATGTTATTCATAATTCTTTGCTGTTTTTTTAATATACGTATTATATTATATAAAACTTCAATATTTAATCCAAAAAGATGAACCAGTTTATTACAGTTGATTTTATAAAAGTAGATATCTCATTATTTACGTGATTATTCTGATATTTGATTCAGACCAGTTGAAGGCAATGCATAAACCAGTCAAGTCCATTTGTAAAAAATGATCAGGAGAAATAAAAGACGTTTCAGGGGCAGAATATTTAATTCTGTTTTTTGTGTGTATTTCATCTTATACACAAGACCTTTCATTTGTATTTTTCAATTATTGCAACGTTTTAGTGATAGGGGTACACTAAATATAAAAAAAATGAACTGACCTGGTTCATGCAAGTTTTCCAAGCAATAAATAGAATAATATAAAATAAAATATTGAAAATGAACATTTTACAGGATAATTTAATATTCATCATCACTAAATTCTGGCATAAAGGTTTGATTATTGTATGGCAGAAAGGTTTTCTGGTATTCCTCTATATCGTTGTAGAACCATTGGTCACATTGTGGTACATAATTTTTTGCTAGAGACATTACATGTTCTAATTTATTATTTTATTATTTTGTTTTCTCAAACTTTCTTCTTTCTGTATATACTTTATTTTCCCCTTTCGTATTTGGAGATTGTACATTTTCTATTCTTTTTTTGAAGTGTTCTTCAAAAAGAACTGGACAAATGGTTTTTTAAATTCAAAAACATATCTATTGATACTTTGCAAGAACCTGACAAGTCTCGGACTTGTTAGGCTCTTGCAAAGTATCATAAGGCACACAACCAACTATACACCACAGTACGCGTAGTTGTAGGCATAGACGATTCAGAATTTGAAACTATGCAAGCGCTATTAGCTAAGTATGGCCAAAAAGTGAACTTGACTGGCTTATGCATTGGACCCTTCTATTGGAAAAGGTCCGTGAAACAACCGCAAACTTTTGTTGTTCTAATAACTCATCATTCTTATCGAATTCAGTTTTCCGTTACTTTGTGATATTTCATTATAACTGATGTTTACTCCGTTAATTATCACTGAATTTATTTATCATACTTTGATTTTAATTTCGTACATAATAGTAGAATAAAGATGAATAAATCTACAATCTACAAATAATCATAAATAAAATATAGAAAACTATAAGTGAAATTAAAGTATATGAAGTTGAAGAACTTTGTTAAAGTTGGAATACAAATTGTACGAGAGTAAAGATCAAAATTATTGTTGTATTCATTCGAGATAAATATTATCTGCTCTTGTTGTTATTATGTTGTTGATACAAATGGAGTTGTTTATATATTCTGTTTTTTGGTACACATATCTCTCGGGTCACTGTATATAAAATAAAGATAAAACCACATTCAAATAATCATAGATAAAATAGGTAACCTCGAACAATAAGTGTTCTGTTCTCGTGAACGTCGCGTCGTATGCATTTATTTACATGGAAGTCGGCACCAAAAAAAGGAAGGGGCACACAAAACTGGCAAGTCAAGACGTCCAACAAAATAAGTTCTCTCAACGGCCGCCTGTAAATTGTAGAGGTACTTGTACTAATCACCTAGATTATAGACACCATTTCTCTCTATAATCGGTCAGATAGTTAGTGCACAGAACAGTAGCGACACAAAACGAATAGCGTCGAGTATTTCGACGGACCGCTCTTCTCAATAACTTGAAAACGGTTCAAGGTAGGTCATTAAATTTGTATGACAGTAAATTTCGAGCATCATATCTAATTTGTGTCTAAATTTAAAGTGAACGAGAACATACATTTGCCAAATAATCCTACAGAATCAAGAAACGACTCCAACGCCCACAACGTCTTAATCAGTATCTTGCTTCAAATTTATGCTCTAAATAGCAATATATTAACTAAATCAAAATCCAATGAACATATTTCTCAATCAAAAATTGTTGAATTTTCTAGTGTTAATCTTGCCCTAGAAAACTTGTAATAAATGTAGAACTTCACTTGCATGTTAATTTTATAATATCAAACTTTGCAAAAATTCTCGGTGCAGGTGCAAACATACGAAAACTGTCTCAAGTAATCTCAAAGCTTCCGCGATAGAAGTTCTTTTGAATCTAACACGTATAGCACGAAGGTTGATTGCAGTATGAAGGGTTGTAGATCAAAAGCAACCGAATCTTGATAACGGTGGCTCTTTGTAAGTCTCTTTGGTATGATGACACTAAGACGCCGCGCGAACCGTCTTTGTTTACACACGCCTCAACTGACCCTTCTACAAGCAATATTGTAACTTACTAATTCAAGATTAGTCTCCACCCTTACAAGGGGAAGTCGATGTAAGCATCGTTATCAATGATTGGATCTAATTTAATTATATTGAAGTTATAAGTACATCCATACCTACGATTCCAAACTCACATATATTATATACCCACAAGTTAGCATCATTTAACTCTATAATACATAGATTAGTTAATATCCGATTAAGTAAAGATAACTTCCATTTACCTATTATTACACAGAATCATAGATACAGATAAAAACAAGAAACTTTACTTTGTTAAATATCACTTTATTTAAAAGAAAGTTGATTGCAATTTCGAACTTTACAGCTCATTATCGAAACATACAAAACACTGAAACATCATAAAATTTATATGAAATTTACAATTGATTTCAGGCTTAAACCCTTCATTTTTCTTATTCAAGAGAATGGACAATCAAAAAACGATAGTAACATAATGCTAAATCACCAAACCGACACCAGCCTGTAATTCACCACTTGTCAAGATAGACAAACTCCCCAACCAAACCATTTTCTACCCCATCCCTCAATTATGTTTACCACATTCAGATTGATTTTTAATATTTAAGGACATAACTTTAGAATCAGTTAAAGAGAATGCCACAGTGGTGGAACAATTTGTCAGCATCAATTCTAAATTAAATATTACAAGTATTGTGTAATTTTGAGTTAAATTCTCCAACTTCCGGAAGGCATAAGTACTACTTACAAGGAAGCTACCGTAACCCAATCCCAAAACGATACAGTTCCTATTTCACCACTTTAAACGATTCGCAAAATTCCAAATCGGTATGACCTAATGAACACAAAGTGGATATTGTGTCGATCAATCTATTCATACTAGAAGACACGTTTTTGATTGGTTTGAATGTTTTTGTTGCTGCTGGTAGGTATAATCAAAATGGAACTTTCCATAAGGAGAATCAAACCATTTTTATCAAGTTACACAAAATTTCAATTGAGGAAAATTTAATCTTGAATATACTTCCAGTTCTAATCAATTGTTTACTACATTGACACCTTAAACATATCTAAATTGTTGATTTGTTATTGAAAATATCTATCTTAATCCTTATCGACATTGATTTTTACTTCCCACACTATACGTAGTATATAGTGTATAGTTCTCGTCAAATAACTTGGCCCGTACGTCATCAATGGGCGTATCTGATTTTGAAAAGTTCTTGATTCATACGTGTTATATTGTTAGGTTGGTAGTTTTGGTACAGAAATTTCCGTAAGACACACGGTGCAGAATCAACTTTATCGGTTGTATTCGTACCTAGTCGGTTAGTATTTTCAAGTTTCTCATAGTGTTCGTCATTCCGAGCTTATCATGTTTATATACAAATATTTGCAGCTGTTATAACCTATAACATTCGTTAGTTTACATTGTTTACTCAGATCATCTTTTTAGAGTGAATATTAGTTTCAATACTTTTGATGTATTGTCGTCTATTAGAACGGATTACACTTTTAACGGACGTGCAGCAGAAATTGTGTTAGGTTCCCTGTGAATGAAGCAATCAGACAGCAACGGCATTTGAATATAATTGCATCAGGACATGGTGAAGAACCACATTGACATGATGTTACTATTTCATGAGCATGACAGTACCTACCTATAAATCTACTTTCACTATTTCTGTGATGGAAATTTTGACAAAAAACCTGTTTCCCCAGCAAGACATGTAAATACAATTTACGTAGAAACGCTTTCAGAATAGATTTTCAATTTGTTGATGCGCAAGGGGCCTAACTTCAATATTGTGGTAATAAACTGCAGCTACATCTCACATAAATGAAGTATACATTGTGAATTAGAATTCTCAAGCAAAGAGGCTTTAGTGTTGTTGTCTTTTTCTCCCGTGAAAATATCGATTAACAAAAATTGGAGTTCTGAAACTATTGTCAAATAATGTAATATAATTCTCCACCAATTACTTCCTATTAGAGAAATATATATTAATTCAATGTTTCATTTTTATATCTTCATTTAATAAATTCTTTTCGTTTACAATGACAAAAGACAAGACATGCCTGCAACTTGACAAAAATAACGTGATTCAAATACGATAGGACGGGAATGTTTTGTCGCTTTCTAGATCATTACAATGCCATTGACGTATGTGGTTTTCTTGGAAATTATACGTTACAATGTTTCTTTATCTAAATCATGAGTATTAGAAGAAGATAGACAATTTATAATGTGCCGATATTATTTCATACAGGTGCCAAGTTATTTGACGAGAAGTGTAAGGGAATTATTGAAATCGAATCCTCGGAGATATAACGGTTTTGAGCATTTCTGAATCGTTCTAGACAATTTTTGACATGATGTCTGTGTGTGTGTTTTTTTTTGCGAGGGCAGGTGGAAATTCCCAAAAGATGCTATGAAGGCCGCACTTCACAGTGTATAAGATTTCTACTCACTAAATCGAACTCCCATTACGTCTCAGCACCCCGCGGGGTCGCCGTCAGCCATTCAATTCATGAGGGATAAAATTGCTGATCCATCCCTGATCCAGCTGCTAGCCCGCTCTTTTTAAGGCCGGGACTCTTCTCTCGTTATCCATATGTCTCAGCTCCTTCGAAACGGTGTCCGCAATATCGGACACCACATTCCAGATGGTCTGTGACGCAAGAATCTCCTCAACGATATTCTTGGGGGACTGCAGCTGTAGATTTTCTTGCAGGATTTCGCACGCTCCGTGATATGCGAACAATAGCACAGAACGTGCTCTACGTCCTCGTCCACTGGTCGAGAGGTCGTCACGACGCGTCATCGTTCAGTCGGAAAAATAGTGCAGGTACGCCCCAAAACACCCATGGCCTGTTAGCAGCTACACGAGGTAGTGATTTACCTCTAAATGCATTCTTCTGATCCACGCGTCAAAATCTGGGATGTGGCAATGGGTCCACCACCCCTTAGTCGATGCATTCCAGAGCCGGTGCTATTGCGTTGACATCGCCATCCTCGCATCTTGGTCTATAGTGCGTCGTTACGTTTCTCCATCTTCGCGTCTACGCCTGTAGATCTCCACTCTTCCCACCACCATCGGGCGGATTGGTGGCATGTCGGCGATAACACACGGCATCGTAAGAGACCGAGCGATATGCGCGAGTCACTCTTAGGGCACACCTACGGTACACCGCCGTGGCTGATACCCAGATTCGGGCATATGCCTTCGGCGACTCTGCCTGAGTCCTCCAATGTTGGGCATAATTCTGGCCAATGCGTTAGTCACTCCTGCTGCTCTCGTGCTAATCACACCCAGATGTTCGTCGAACCGCAGCCTGGAGTCTATCTGGACTTCCAGGTATAGAAATGTTGGCTGCGAAGGTATCTCACAACCTCCTACGGTGTCAAAGCTTCTGTCGCTTTCCTGCTGGTTGTTGTAAATAATTCCTAAGACTACGAATATAAATTGAAGAGATGAAGTTTCTATTGCAGTATTGATATTCGTTAAAACAATAGACCAATTGACAAGATTGAAAAATGAGCTATTTCAATGTGTTACGCTTTGCTCAATATTCGATGCTCTTTTTTGGTGGTTCATTTGATTGATTTTCCAACTCCTTTTCCTACTCAGATGAACAACCTGCACAAAGTTAAAAGGAGAATAAACAATATACCTTCGATGCTATTTATCGTTATCCAAGATTGACTATTATACATGTATCATTTGGCAAATATTCTATTTTTATTTAATTTGCTGCTATAGTTTCTCGCATGTATACCTATGTGTTTTGTGGGAGCATGGCTTACTGGAGTTCTTGCCATTTATCCAGGTCTTTGATTATCATTAAAAATTATAGTGCTTTCTAGCACGAATTTATGATGATATCTTCCTGTAAATAGCTTGTTTTGCGGCTTCTCATAACGCCATGTATTCAGCTTCGGAACTGGATAATGCAACTGTTTTTGTTTTCTGACGACCAACTAACTGCTGTTACAGTTAACTTGAAACGTAACCTGTGAACGATCTACGCCCGGTCATCAATATCACCTAAATACATTAGCGGGCCAATTAAATTCCTGTTCGGAATATTCTTGATTTCTTTCTTCTATAGTAAATTCATAGAATCAAATGTAAATGACATGTTTATTGATTCAACTGATACTTGTAAGTCTAAAACAAAACATTTCAATTTCGTGGATGAATTTGAATGAGCGTCAATCTTTATATGCAGAGGATGTGTTGTATTTAATTTAAAAAAAAAGTCTATCGGTAAAGTATCAGTTACACATTGGAAAACATGGTTGACATTAAATTTCATTCTTCTGTTTATTTCATCTCTTTTGATTACAATACAGTTTCCATGGTTATTGAAACTTGAAGATAGATTAAAAATTTTTTGAAGAGTGGTTATATCTTTTTCTTTTAGTTAGCAATTCAGAACAGATTTCTTTGTATTTTTTTTATGCGTTGGAATATTCTATGAGAATGCAGTTTGAAATGTTTAGTTTGTTTGGATTGAAGTAAAATGCTTTGAAACATATTGTCAAGTTCTATCTGGTAATGTAAAAGTACATTCGAATTATTTCATGTATTCCTGAATATTCTGGCATATTTCAATTATATATGTAGATGCAATGTGTTATTTTTAATGATGTTTGATTTTATTATGTAAGGTTCCCATAATGGAAAACTGAGGGCGCCTATGTCTATCCCAGACTTTCGAAAGTTGGATCATTGAACTAGCTTTGAGAATGCCATAGTGTGGTGAAACACACAAATGTTACAAATTTTGTGTAAAATTGAGTAAGCTACTCGAACTTCTGAAAGTTGAAATGATTTTACACCAACCATAGATATATCTATTCCATACAGTGTTGTCGTTACGAACAGATTGGTGATCAAGAAAATTCATCAAGAAATCAGTAGATTTACTGAGGGCCAAATCTGTGGCGTCATAAAACTATTCTGTGAGTGTAGTAGGCACAGCTTCAGCCGTGCCGTGATGGGTATTTCTGATTCTATTTAAATTTACATTAGGTACATTGAGTAAGTTTAACTTTTGCAGACACATGATTGCCTTGATTCAGTCAGCTTGTGACAGATTTATTCGAATTCATAAAAAACCACCTTGTCTTCACTTCTCAACAATAAATATAGGGTCGATGATCCCACTCAATGATTATGTATAACCTTTCCAGGTTTATAATCTCCATTTAAGATCTCAATCCTAATTCTCACACCAAAGTACGCAAAGAATAGAGCAATCATTGATCGAGTTAGTTCATAGAGGAACAAGCTTTCCATTAGAGCTTGGGAAACCACCACATCGTTTAGAATTCACATTTAATGAAACCGAGCAAAACAATCATGTATATTCATTTAAATTTCAAAGCAAATCAAAATAGATTAGCAATTAAACTTCATCATAAACACAAAAGGAAATTATATCGAAATGAAATCAAAGAAGAAAAATGAAAGAAATATACAAATAAATCATAAATTAATGCAATCCCATTAACAAAAATGCAAATTGAACTTCAACGAAATATAAGATTTGAATTGATGCAAATAGTTGGTTATTTTCCGGATTATTCAAATAGATACCACAATTGTTCTTAAAAAATGTTTTGCTTGAAAACAATCTGCTTCGAATTGGAACAAGTTTACTTTCAAACCAATTAACATTTTGAAAGTATCTTACATCCACGATTTTTCAGAACACAGAAAAATTATAATTTCTGATACATTTTTAGGTTCTAAATTTATTTCGTTCGACATTCCTTTAAATATTAATGTTTCATGTTTTTATACTTCATAGAATTCATTTAAGAATCTTTTTCTAAGTTGTTTACTTTTATTGTACTTTTTTATATGAAATGTATCATAATTGTTGTTGCTTGTAGCAGACAGGAATTAAATAAGCTTTGAAATATACAATTTTAAGAACATAATTAAATTAATTCTCAAAAGAAGTGCAAATTCTTATTATCGAATGTTTCATTCAAATTAAACTTAATTAGTTAAATACATTGCTTCAATCTTCAATCTTTATTAAATCAGCGTTCCAGAAAAAGCGATGTGTCTAATATTAGTTATAATGTTTCATTGTTTACACAATATATACTTTCTATGTTTGCCATGAGAAAAAAGCCAGATACTGAATGAACTAATATCGATCTGTTCATAAACACTGTATCTAAAGCCATAGTATCGAAATACATTTTAGATTAGCACCCCTAAAAGTGAGCTTAGCGTAACACCTTACACTGACAGGTAGAACTGCAATATTGCACTATCTTTCTTACAAAAATGTTCCCAAACGAAATAGGATCAAGTTGGCTATAATCCTTATCGATAGCACCAGTCAAGGGGCCCGAGCGAAGCTCCGATATGCCATCAGCAGCGCAGTCGGACGCATTATCATAATCCAGAATAACAAGGTCCCGAAGGCGGCGGTGAAATAAATGACACTTGAAGTACGCAGCTTTTGTTTGTTTGCGAGAACGGGCGCGATTCGAGATTACGTCGGCTTGTTCACTTGTCGAATTCCAAATTTTCATGATAAATTGCATCGCCTTCGGATGGTGCCGTAAACTTTTCGAGCCATAAACGATATTTCTTTGTGATTCCAATTTTTCATATCAAGAACGTGTAGAAGAGATATTTCAAATATTAAATTTACTCAATATGAAAGCGAGGAAACTTTCGTTTGAAATTTAATTAGGCGCAGAATTACATCAAAGAAAAGAGTTTATTAAGAAATTCCAAAATGTCAACATTCTATTTGGGTCAATATAGAAAATATGAGGGGTTAAGATTTTGTTATAAATATTCCGACAAAATTTTAAATTATTGGTATCCAAAATTAATTCATCATTTATGAATATTGCTACAATATGAACAAATATCTTAGAAGTAAAAAATAGTGTTTATCACATCAAAAGTCGTAGTTGTCGTGAAAAGGCCACTATAAGTTTTTAATTCTCTAAAATCCTCATTCTTATTCATTACCAACTACTATTTGTCTTTCATCTACTGTTAATCTGACTATCTACAGGATGATCCAAAGTTGGCATCCAAGGGCAACTAGGTACGGGAAAACTAAAAAACATAATTAAAGTCTGAACCTAGGATCGCAAATATGATGCCCTAAAGTTCATGGCCGAAATTCTTTTTCCCCGGAATATATATACCCATATTTTTCACATTTTGGAAGCCATTAGTATAGTGGAAAACTTTTCAACTAAAAATATCTCTATTTTTGCTCAAAAGTTACAGAGGAATAAAGTCAATGTTTGCATCATTCAAGAAATCAGACCAACGGGGAGGTTAAATGAAGTTTTCCATCAAAAACAATCGACAAAAATGAAGAAGGAATATAAATTTAATTAACAGATTTAATTAAAAATTTTTAACAAGAAAATGGCAAGAGAAGAAACCTCAAGCTTGGGGTGCCAATGGCTTGGAGAGAACCAAAAGTTATTTCTGTGGTGTCACCATTGTTGGTATCAACCGAAACAATCGCCACTTATCCGAATCTGCCTTCTAGAATACGCCCAGTTCCTCAGAAGACGTACCTATTCCAACTTTTCACGACCTCCCACAGTTTTCTGAAGATGATGATGCAGTTGTTACAAGTTATAACAGAAGATGGAGAGAGAGATTATGTTGGTTCACCTTTCAGTCTTCAACAATTTGATCAAAAAGAACTGAATAAGATCGTAGGGAACCTGAGCTCTTCAAAAGAATCATCTGAGCTACTTGCTTGTCAGTTGGCTGAAAAAAATGTACTCAGTTTTGGAACAATAATAATATTTTATCGTTATCGTGAAATGGATTTATTTCTGTTCTTCTTCCAGGACAACAATCTTGTGAATTGCCAAGATGTTCAAGGTCTACTACTTGAAATGGGTCTTTCTGAGTATTTACGAGGTGATTGGCATCTCATTGACAGCTCCAAACAGAGTTTAAAGTATGCGCTCCTTCACAATGGCAATGAGTATGTGTCTATTGCAATTGACAATTCAACAAAGATAAAAGAAGTTTATGAGACCATTGAATTTTTCATTAAAAAAATTTCAACCAGCGTGAATGGACAAAATGGTAGATTTTCTTTTTGGCTAAGTGGTCACACGAAATATTCATGTTTCTTATGTCTATGAGATAGCAAAGCTATCATCAGATTACTAACGCAATGGAGAATCCACTAGTGAGTTAATAGTGTAGATATTTGCCTATATCGTATGGAAAATGAAATAGTGAGAACAATGTCCCCATAATCCTTCTTATAAAATTGAATTGGAGGTTAATAGGTTCATGTGTCACGAGCGTACATATTTTACTATAACTTTGAAACGAAAAAAGAGATCGATTTGCGATTTTCAGTTTTTTTTTGTAAATTTATTCTTATTTCTGATTATCATGTCATAGTTATACAGTATGATTCAAGTTTTTGGAATAAAATCAAAAGAACTGTTATTATTAGAAGCTACGCCCTCTAGCAAATTTATTAGGAACTATCGTGTACAAATAGATACGACCTTTCATACAAACTCAAGTTACTAAAATCGAATGAGTCGCTTATAAACAACATCGATTTAACTGATTACACCTTCAACAGCTTCCCCCACTCTTACCAAGGTCGGTACGCCAATTGGATTTGGGCCAAAGTGATGCAAAATTGTCTAATCTTTCCAATGATGTTAACAAGATATACCTTAATGTGAGAATTTCTGGAGAAATTTGGAATTTTAATATTTAATTTCCAATTGCGCCCCTTGCAACAAAATGCGGAACATAAAAATAATTTCCAGAATTTTCTCGTAGCCACTTTAATTTAATTAAAAAGTTTTTCACACATTTCTATTCCCAGTAGCTTCTGAGATATGGCCGAGAGCCGCAATTAACAGATCCCGCAAAATCACGTTTTTTTTTGTCTTTTCCCGCATTTTTCTCTGAAAATATGTATTTTAGGGAAAAAATACAGGAGTAAAAAATTGTAGAGTGAAAAATTTCCAATCGATATGAGTCATTCAAAATCTCATTTAGTTCACCACTTTCTAGCTAGAGCGCGCTAAAGTAAATATATACATGTTTTTTGCATTTTTTCATGTCATGAAATTTAATAATTTTCCTCGTTGATATAAAAATACATTATAAGTCATACCAAATTGAAGGTTTCGATAACAGAGATAAATCCAAAGTTCAAAGAAAGAGTTATTTCCGAGAAATAGATGTGTATGTATATATATACGTTTTTTCGAGGGTTTTCGTCTCTTTTCGCATTTAGCACGGAGTTTAAAATTGCTGTGCTTTTAAATTTTCCTTTAGTACGAAATTTTCCCGTTAGAGGGCGCCAAATCGTGTATAAATAGATTTTTTTGGAACATTTTCCTACATTTTATGGGATTTCATCGGAAAGTGTCTTGTGAAATATACCAAATTGTAATTACATGAGATATTAATCTGTCATAACCCGCACCCTTAAGAAAGGGTTGTTCCTGAACTATAGATGTATATATATATATATCTCACATTTTACGGTTTTCGCCTTTTTTCGCATTTTCCTCGGAAAATATGCGTTTTAGAGAAAAAATTCACAAGTCGAAACTTATAGAGCGGAAAATTTCCAATCGATATAGGTCTTTCACATTTTCATTTAGCTTGCGATATATATATATATATGTATATATATTGTTATGATTTCATTTCCTAGATAAAATAAAATGATAGAATTTAAATTTACCGAAACATTAAAAATAGAAAAGATTAAAAAGTATATAAAATATGGAATTAAAAACATTATTTAAAGTTAAATTATGAGTAGTATAAGATATTAAACATTGTATAATAACAGAAATCAAAATGTGAAATAGAATAGGAAGTGTAAAGAAGAAACAGTGAAAGTGGATAAACGTACAGTGATACGAAAGAGGAAAATCATAATTAAAATGATGCAAAGACTATCAAAAGATAGCACAAACTAGTAAAATAAGTTATAGTTTTAAGATAGTATTAAGAAATTTGAGTTCTACAAAGTTATATAGATGTTATTTATATTTTATATTATGTTTTAGATTTAAGCAATGACAAATGTCAAAATAGACATAAGAATTGGAATTATCAAGTTAATAGGAACCTAATCATAGGTTATCATATATCAAAATATGGGAAAAAATGTTGGCAATATGAATTTAAATAGCAGAATGCACAATCACTTTAATTAATTTGAAAATCTTCAATATTTCAAAATTTTAAGAATACTCAATTTCCATTGGTCGATACAAATTTAGATATATCAAAGCACAACAATTAGAAAGAACTGTCAGATCCAACAATGGGAATAGCATCCTAGATATTGAAAAGAAGTACCTGATTGGTTGAAATAGAATGAGCTGGCGTCCATTTGTGGGTCCTAAAAAAGGAAAAATGAAAGGAAGCTAGTTAGTTTGCATTAACATCTGAGACTGAATGTGTCTCCTGCAGCTCCGGTTAATTTCCATAACCTAAGTTTTTGGTAACATCGGAGAGCTGACACAGTCTCTGTAGCTTCAACAAGTTTAAATAACCGAAGCCAAATTATAATTCCTACGAAGCAAATAGTGTTCATGAGTCTTCGTATCAACGTTTTTAGGTTAAAATAATCAAAGTTATTTAAGTAGCATCGTAGAATATTGAATCTTCGATAGCAGTTTCAGTTTATTATAGAAGAAGTTTTATATCTTAAAAGAATAAAACAATTAACAACTTATTATCAACAAGTTCCTGAATTATAAAGAAGAATCAATGTGATTACCTGTGAATGTGTTATAGCAGAGTATGTTAAAGTGCATAATCAAATAAATAAGAAGAAATATAAAATCAACACAACATACCAACATTCGTTTCTAATATTATTGGATATATCTAAAAGTAAGTCTATTTACAATTTAATCATTGTATTGTTGTCTCTGAATGTAAGATTGTCATTTGTAAACATGTATTAATTTTAAGTTGTTTTGAGATTATAATAGAAACACAGAGAATTTTAAATTACAAAGAACTATTGTCAACATAGAAACATAAAGTTAACTTGAATAATTTTGTAAAAATAATACAGGGTCATTAACAAATTCAAATATAAAAACTTTTAACATTTAAATAAGGTTTTATTTAATTCCATATAACATATAATATAAATCAATCATTCAAATCAATCAAATCGAATTAAAAATTCGAATAAAAATAAAAAGAGCTAGCCGGAAATAAAATTGAACAAACAAAATATAATTCATTATTCATTCAATAAACTCATTAGAGATTAGTTAACAATATATATTTTTTGATTTCAAGCAAAAAATTTGCAATTTGAGAAATTTTCCGTTCTATAATTTTTCACTCCTGTGTTTTTTCTCTAAAATGAATATTTCTAGAGAAAAAATGCGAAAAAGGACAGCAAAACGTGAATTTTGATATATATACAACTATTTCTCGGAAATCACCCTTTTTTTACTTCCGGTTTTCACATATTTATTTCGCATGTAATAACCTTCAATTTGGTGTAGGTCTCATTTCTGTACTATTTACTCCGACCTCAAATGCTAATTCCGGTGGACTAGGAGGTCTGGTTTTGTTTAAATAATACTGCAGTTTTGAGGAGAAATGGATGGTATTATTAAAATGGTACGGTAGTTCATTTCCTATAGTGACGTGGTTCAAATGCTAGGGGGCGGATATAGCAGGAATTATGGGGTTACTAATTATGGCACCGAGAGGGCGCAATTCGAACTATTTACGCCACTGGTTGCAGCATATTAGACGCCATATATTTTAAATCCAAATAACTTTCCTTTTCGTAATCAATTTATAGCAGTGTCATATGACGGGAGCACAGATGGCGCTACCATTAATACGAGCCGTGGGAGTCATCAATCTTGTTGCAGCTTCATCCCGCTCAATTCGTGGTCGGTAAAGTGAGATACCATTCGTACATCCGCATATCGCGATTCCGTACGCTTTCAACCGCCAG
The DNA here is from genome assembly GCA_958510875.1 of Endomychus coccineus. Taxonomy (NCBI): domain Eukaryota; kingdom Metazoa; phylum Arthropoda; class Insecta; order Coleoptera; family Endomychidae; genus Endomychus; species Endomychus coccineus. The sequence continues at coordinate 102,117,418 of OY294070.1, forward strand.
GAATGCGAGAAGGATATACCATAATATCGAATCCGCAGTGATTGATTGATTCCTGCTGTCTACAGAATAATTCTTAAATTCATCGTCTTCACAGGTTTTCGCAATAAATCAAATTAGTGCCAATAAATAAAATGTGGCTGTCCAGAAGGCTAACAAAATTCCACCACTTCTCACAATAGGTGACATTATTCGTTCACTTAATCACTTGGTACATATCAACGGAATATATTTTAATTGAATTCAAATACATCAGAAAAAATATGATTTGATTTCAAACAATCGATGAAAGAAGCCTAATTTATCATTACGATTAATTGAAATAACAATTACTTTGCAAAAATTTAAATATGGAAGCCGTTACTTTGTGATAACTTATCATTTTAACGAAATAATAAATAAAACTACTTTGTTATACTATCACTGATATTTAATATAGTCGTTACTATAGTTTTTAACACTAAACGTGTCATCTTCAGACGAAAACGAAAGTATGAATGCTTAAGAAATATTATATTTTCTATACAGGGTGTCCTCGAACTGCGTGGCCAAAATAAAGCCGAAGATTCTTTGATTCGAAAAAAAGTTGATGAGCCTTTTTACTTTTGCCTCAAGTTTCTTATTTACCCGGTAGAGGGCTTCAAAATTGCAAAAATAAAAATAAACATATCTACAATATTTAGCAGGTGAATTACTGTCAATAATGGCCATTCTTGAGAGTGGAGCACAGAGCCTTAGAGACCATAGAAATGGCTCAAACTTGAGTATGTAACGGGAAAAGTGTTTTTTGTGGACAATGTAATTCACTCGATATTTTTTATGTAGATAGCTTATCTATTTTGAAAACTTTTCTCACTCTTAGAAAATTTTGATGAAATCAACGGATTAGCTTGAAAAAATTAACTTTCGAGTCTCTGCAGTTTTGGCTTACTAATTTTACTTGATTAAAATACCTTAGTTGCCTTTGCTTTTCTAATGTCATTTTGGCATTTGAAGAATTTATTCTCAAAACTGTCAGTTTTTACTTTGCTTTCCGTGAAAATTTTATAAAATTATGGCTCAAAATTTCACTAACACTGAAATGGTTGATATGTTATTGATTTATGGACTTTGTCGTTGCAATGGCCGGAGAAGGGAGAGATATCCGCATCGCAGAATTCCAAATCGGCAAACCTTCGCGAAACTGGCGAATTTGAAGCAAATCGCATAGAAACTGGACGCAGACGGACAAGGAGGACGTTAGAGCTCGAAGAAGCGATACTGGAAGCGGTTGAAAATGAACCTGGGATAAGCACACTACGTTTGGAACTTCGTATTGGAGCCTCAAAATCATTAGTTCATAATGTACTGAAAGAAGAACTGTTGTATCCCTATCATATTAAAACAGTTCAAGACTTATTGCCCATGGATCCAGGTCATCGGCTAGATTTCTGTCGCCTTATTGTCCAAAGACAAAACGCAAACCCCAATTTTTGTAGAAGAATTCTGTTCACGGACGAAGATACTTTCACGAGATGTGGTCTTTTTAACCTCCATAATGAACATTTCTATGCTGATGAAAATCCTCAGGAAACGGAAGTTACATATTTTCAGAATCAAACTAAAATCAATGTTTGGGTTGGAATTGTGGATAACTTTATTATTGGCCCTACCGTTATACCCGATCGATTGAACGGGGAGAACTACTTGAACTTTTTGGAACAAAGGCTACTTGAACTGTTGGAAGACTTGCCCTTACACATTCGTCGTGTCCTGGTTTATCCATGATGGTGCACCTCCTCATTTCACATTAGCTGTGAGGCGACATTTGAATGCGGAATATCCAGATCGCTGGATAGGTAGAGGACACGATGCACCAGTGAACTGGCCGGCCTGCTCCCCTGATTTGACGCCCTGCGACTTCTTTCTATGGGGCGCTTTATAGACGGAAGTTTATGCAGCTCCAGTAAACACACGAGAGGAATTGTTGCAACGAATTAATCATGAAGCGAATTTATTGAAGAATGATCCTGAAGTACTAGCCAGAGTTCAATCCAATTTCTTGAAACGAATTAATTTGTGTATTCAGGAAAATGGGCAACATTTCGAACAATTGATGCCTTAGCGATTTCCCAAAAAGTTTTGTTGTTTCTTTTAATTTAGCATTTGTTTTTCCTAAATAATCACATCGTTTCCCCATTTCTATTGTTTTTATTATTCGTGTTTTACCGTGATATTAACCATTTCAGTGTTAGTGAAATTTTGAGCCATAATTTTATAAAATTTTTACGGAAAGCAAAGTAAAAACTGACAGTTTCGGGAATAAATTCTCCAAATGCCAGAATGACATTAGAAAAGCAAAGGCAACTAAGGTATTTTAATCATGTAAAATTAGTTAGCCAAAATTGCAGAGACTCGAAAATTATTCTTTTCAAGCTAATCCGTTGATTTTATCAAAATTTTTTAAGAGTAAAAAAAGTTTTCAAATTAGATGAGCTATCTACATAAAAAATATAGAGTGAATTACATTGACCACAAAAAAGTTCTGGACACTTTTCCCGTTACATCCTCAAGTTTGGGCCATTTCTATGATCTCTAAGGCTTTATGCTCCGCTCTCAAAAACGGCTATTATTGACAGTGACTCACCCGCTAAATATTGTGAAAGTACTCCATCACGTTCTCAAGTTATACCGAAAAAACAAAATTATTTTCGCAACTTTGAAGCCCTCTACCGGCTAAACAAGACACTTGAGGCAAAAGTAAAAAGGCTCATCAAATTTTTTCCGAATCAAAGAATCTTCGGTTTTATTTTAGCCACGCAGTTCGAGGACATCCTGTATATAGGTTAAAGAAGGAATACAAACAAATTTTATGACTATGGGAAATAGTTCTAGGAAGAACCAGAGAGGGTAAGGTGATTAGGTAATTCCGTTAGGACCTTAGTGGTGCTGGTATATTTACTACGGGCATTAAATACGAAAATCGGGTTATTAATACATTGAAGAGATTACTGTAGTATGAATCTAGTTGATCGTTTAGAATCTTATTATCATACATCTTCATTTCCATTGGCTCTAATATATTCAGTTTTGAAATTTTTTCTTGACTATGTAAAATTTGGACATTATTCAAATTAGGAAAGGTATGGCCTGTTTCTAAAATATGATTTGCAAATGAAGAATCGGTTTTATTATTTTTAAAGGAACGAAAATGTTCTACTATGTTACGGTAAGATCTACCTATATAAATACTATCACACTCTGAACAAGCTAGTTTATAAACTCCTGGTCTTTACAATTTGTCAGTTTTATCTTTTGCATTGAACAGAATATGAGATAATTTGTTTGGGGACTCAAAGCTGATGGTCAGGTTATGATGGGATACCATGTTTGCAGTTTTTTCGCTTATAGGACCAAAATAAGTTAAAGAAACATATTTTAATGAGTTATCTTTGTCTTTTATAAAGAAATAAATGCTATAATAAATTAATTTTTGTCTTTTTATATTTATTAATTTAGAAATTACTTGAGGACCGAAACCGTTATTTGTAGCAATATCTTTAATTGTATCTAATTCTTTACTAAGATTTTTTTGAGATAGTTTTCCTAGAACTATTTCCTATAGTCATAGAATTTGTTTGTATTCTTTCTTTAACCTATATATAGTAGATATAATATTCGTTCAATTCCTACCTTCGTTTTCGTCTGAAGATGACACGTTTAGTGTTGAAACTATAGTAACGACTATATTAAATATCAGTGATAGTATAACAAAGTAGTTTTATTTATTATTTCGTTACAATTACTTTGTTTTACACTACTTTGAAGAGATATGAAAACAAAGTAATTGTTCTTCCATTTAATGATTTGATCTTAGTTCATCTCTGCATAATATGTTACAAACATTTTTCCCCCAGGAACGTCCAAATGTATTTTTTATACTTTGACTTGACGAGAGGAAAACCAATGTTCTAAGAACCTCGTGTGAGCCAGCGGTGAAATGTTGAGAGAGGGGATAGGCATTCGAATTTTTCTTGAAATTTTGCAGGTTATAGGCTAAGTAGATACCTCACTAGGCAAAGATTTCCACAACTTCGTAATTCATTCTGTTAGGAAGAAGTTCGGTAGGACTCGAGCTTGACAATGAAGGGGTGAACTTGGTCTCGTCTAGGCAGCCTACATGGAATCTCTCATGGTGGAACACTCGCCATGGAAATACCTATAGAAAAGGGACAGATCACCGACCATCCTACGATGTTCTAGAGAGGTCAATGAATTCGTAAGTGAAACATCATGAATCAGATGGATAGCTCTCTTCTGAATAGAATGTAAGAGCTTCAGCCCATGTTTGGGAGCTGAACTCCAAACATTGGAAAAGTACTACAAAACAGGTAAAATCTGTGCCCTGGATATGATGAAGAGCTGCTGGGATATAAGGTAGCTCTTGACACGGAATAGAAAACCAAGCTTATGTGAAGTGGTTTCCACCATGGACCTCACATGATCGTCCCCTGAGAGGGTACTGTTGGTGATGATACCGAGAATGGATATGGAATCATTCATAGGAATAGTTGTACCTAATATTATAATATTAGGAATCATGAGATTCACCTTCGTGGAGAAAATACAAGCTTTAGTTTTGGTTGCATTAAATTCCAATAGATTATCAAATCCCCATTCCGAAATCGTTGCCAGGTCTTCATTAATTGCGTCGAGCTGTCACTGCCTCGATTTTCTGGCTTCATTGGATGATATAAAGCTTCTAGATGAGAAAGCAGTATGAGGATGGGACAGGAGGTCACTTCCAACATATCGTTGATATGAAACAGAAATAAAAGTTGATGCCAAGACAGATCCCTGTGGAACCTCATCATTAATACACATTGTGTTCGAGGATGCTCCATCAACCACCATATGGAGTAATCCATCTGAGGGAAAGCTCGATAATGTCCGATAAAGTTGAGGCGGCAAACCATATAACGGAGGTTTCCCAAAAAGGCATTGGTGTCAGACTCAATCAAATACTATTCAATGCTACAACTAGAGATTTCCCATATTTTTAATTGATTTCTGCCATATGAGCTACGTTGGCTGGCCGGTCTACTGTAGATCTCTGCTGATGGGAGCCATATTGCAAGTCATTCACGATTTTGGAGATATTGGATGAGCCCGATATTGATAGCTTTCTCCATCACTTCAGTGGCTTCTGTGAGTCGGAAAAAAGGCCGAAAAAAGCAAATATTTCAGAGCCAAACGAGACTCTGTCGTCCTCCCGTTTTCGAGGATGCTGAACACGATGGCGGTGGTTTAAACTCTTTCTGAGTTGACCGTCACCCCCAAACGCCCAAAAACAACCCCCAAAAAGGATGAAACGCGGATATACCGACATATTCTGAGAAAGACCGCGTCACCTCCCGTTTTCGAGGATGATGAACACGATGCCGGTACTTTGGAATTTTTTCGAGTCAACCCCACCCTTTAAATGGCCAAAAACAACCCCAAAAAGGGTGAAACTCTGATATACCGACATATTTTGAGAAGAACCGCGTCACGTCCCGTTTTCGAGGATGCTGAACACGATGCCGGTACTTTGGAATTTCTCCGTGTCAACCCCACCCTTCAAACGGCAAAAAACAACCCCCGAAAGGGGTGAAACTCGGATATACCGACATATTTTGAGAAGAACCGCGTCACGTCTCGTTTTCGAGGATGCTGAACACGATGGCGTTACTTTGGAATTTCTCCGAGTCAACCCCACCATTTGAACGGCAAAAAACAACCCCCGAAAGGGGTGAAACTCAACTATACCGTCATATTTTGAGAAGAACCGCGTCACGTCCCGTTTTCGAGGATGCTGTACACGATGCGGGTACTTTGGAATTTCTCCGAGACAACCCCACCCTTTAAACGGCAAAAAACAACCCCCGAAAGGGGTGAAAAAAATGTTTTATATGGATATATAGTGGATATGTAGTTATATGCGTCAATGAAACAGTTTTATATTCGTATATATAGTTAATAAGTAATTGTACGCGTGAAATAAAAATGTTTATGATTTAATAAAATAAAATATGTAAAATTGTACCACTGATTCCATACAGGAGATTTTCTCACCTAAAAATCACCAAATAACCTAGCCAGACACGATGTTTACGCCTATTTTTCAGGGTGAACAGTCAGTCAACAAATGTGGAAACATCATCCGGTGTGTATCCAATGATTTGTTATACATTTTCTCTTATCGGATTTTTCTCATCCACTCCATAAATTCAGGGTATCAAGGGGGTAGTTGTTATCCGTTTCAGCGGTTAGTGTGCTTCGAGGAGAAGATCCAGAATCACCATCGTGTTCAGCACACTCGAAAACGGGAGGTGACGCAGTTTTTCTCGGGATATGTCGGTATATCCAAGTTTCACCCCTTTCGGGAGTTGTTTTTGGCCGTTTAAGGGGTGGGGTTGATTCGGAGAAATTCCAAAGTACCCGCATCGTGTTCAGCATCCTCGAAAACGGGACGTGACGCGGTTCTTCTCAAAGTATGTCGGTATATCCGAGTTTCACCCCTTTCGGTTTTTTTTGCCGTTTAAGGGGTGGGGTTGACTCGGAGAAATTCCAAAGTACCGGCATCGTGTTCAGCATCCTCGAAAACGGGAGGTGACGCGGTTTTTCTCGGAATATGTCGGTATATCCGCGTTTCACCCTTTTTGGGGGTTGTTTTTGGCCGTTTGAGGGTGACGGTCAACTCAGAAAGAGTTTAAACCACCGCCATCGTGTTCAGCATCCTCGAAAACGGAGGGAGACAGAGTCTCGTTAGGCTCTGAAATAATTTCATATTTTTCCGACTCACAGAAGCAACTACTTTAGAGACAACAGATAATAGAGCAATGGGTCTATAACTATCAGATAGGATCTACTTACCTTTTTTTGAATTGGTTGGACTCTAGGTGTTTTCCAGCTAAAACAAAACACACCAAGTTTGCATGGAAGGATAAGCATGCATCATAAAACTGGTGTTCCTGGGGCACATTGATTGAGAACAAACCTTTCTGGCATTGAGATCAAGTAGATTGCGCCCAATTGTTCGCTGACGTAAGTCAGTTTTAGGCATATCGCAGTGATGCCAGCAATATTTAGGAGGGCCCTTTCCTTGCTGATGCAAAGTGAGAATTGCTGCAAACATTTCTGCAAAACGATTGACTTTTTCTTGTGATATAGTAGACAGTGTGCCTTCATCTTTGGATAGGGGAGGGAACGAGATGGAAGTGATGTTTCTTCAAATTATTCTGCACAAATATCTATGAAAATGGGAAGGAATGAAAATGTATTTGCGAAAAAGACACTTATTAAATTCAGATTTATCTCCAGCTGAGGGTAACCCCTTGTTTGCATCATCAACCTCAAATAGTATTCAAACAGGCACATTTTGATTTAGTTCACTCTGATGATGACTACTTGGTGTGTGAAAGGGTTCCAGTACAGTATTTTTAGTGGATAAGAGTGATTGTTTCTTATTTATAGTACCATATAGGATAGAAAGAATAGAATAGAATATTTTATTTATCCAGAAGCCAATTCACATAAATGGATAGGACACGTCATATTGAACAATAAAAAGTAGCATTTACAATCATAAAGTTAGATTATAAGTTACAATTCGGTACAAAAACTAGTATTGATAAAATATAGACATTATAACAATGATACGACAATTTAGACATACTAAAATTTTTAAGGACAATTTAGATACACTAACAAATTTAATTTTCTTCTCTTTTCGATTCATGTATTCATCTCATTGAACTTTCGCAATTTTAGAGTTCTTACATTTTTGGGCAAATGATTAAAGAGTTTGATACCTATATAGGAAGTGGCTTACAAGTATTATGTATTTTGATGCTCCTGCCTAGTCTCGTGAGGATGATAGTTGGCATTTGTTTTGTAGTTATCCAAATTATTTCTCATTGCTAATAGTCGTTTATAGATATAGATGCAGGGAAATATCATCAATTTGTTTAAGACAAAAATAGGTCGACAGGAATCCCTCTTCCCCATGCTGAACATTAGTCTAATCACTCGCTTTTAAGCCATAAAAACTCGCTGGTGATTTATCGAGTTCCCCCACAAAGTGACATTGTTAGACAGATGACAATATATCATTGCATAATAAACATATATGATGAATTTTCGGTCTATTATTGATTTTAATTGAGATATGGCATAGAAACTTGTATTAATTTTTTTTGCAAACTGGCTCAACCTGTTCACACCGAGAGTGTATTATCTAAATATAAGCCTAGAAATTTCGTGGCTTCAAGATGACGTTATTTTTATAAATAATTTCTTATGAAAATTACAATTCCTATAGTTTGAACAAAGAGAGACGTTCACAATTTTGGTTTTTTCCTCATTGAGTATTATACTATTTGCCTTACACCAAGTGTGAAACTGAACAACCACCGTATTTGCGATAACGCTCAGCTCTTCAAAAGTCCATGCTGTTATAGCTATTGACGTATCATCTGCAAACATTATTATCAATCCTAAAATTATATGATCTGGCAGGTCATTGACAAATAACAGAAATATGAGTGGCCCTAACACTGATCCCTGGGGAACACCCGCACTCATCTCAACTCAGTTGACGAAACGTTGTTCAGTTTCACACTCATTTTTCGAGCTGCTTAGTAAGATCTAAATCAATCTAACCCTCTATTGCATTTTGTTCCCAAATGGGAACACCCAAGAAAAGAATCTAGTATGCTGCCATCTACGAAGTTTTTGTTGAATTTTATAATATGGTTGTTAACAGCGTCCTTTCAGTGATCAATCAACATCAACTTTTGGTTACCAGATGTCTCTGTGATACGGAAACTACCAGAGCCAGTATATGTACAGAGTAGCGCACCCTCAGCGGTGGCCGCCATGTTTACTCCTTCTCGCGCATCAGTCCCTACACACTCAGTAAAGTACACGATGTTCTCACTTACTTTTTGGGAATTTAATACAACAAAATCATTTCAAAAATATATTTTAACATACTGTGGATTTACATATGTTTATACAAACAATAATTTAAGCTAAATGCCTACCCATATAAAAAGTAATGCCTAAAATTAAACTTTCTTTATCGCAACTCTCATTCCCATACTTCGGCTTCCACATTTGGAAGATTCTTGCGTCAATTTATTAAGTTGTTCTGAACGTTTTCTTAACAAGAAATATAGGCGAGTTCTAAAATAATTCGTGAGAATTTTTTTAAATAAATCATGGCATTTGGGAAGACTATTTGTGGAATTAACATTTATAAATGCCGATGTTAAACACTGTAGTGTTAGCGTTCCATCTATCAATTTATTAGACTCTTTCCTGAACACAATTCCTGCATTTTTAATGGTATCAAAAATACATTTTGATGGATACAAAAGTGATTTTTTTTTATAAGATTTAAGATCGACCAACTTTTTAAGATCTTTAATTGAATCATCATCATCATCAGTACTTATAACTGAAGATAAACAATCATTACAACTTTTAAAATTATTTTTAATTTTTAATAAAATTGACCCAAGCAGATAATGAAGAGATTATATTTCAGACGGAGAAATCAATGTATCATTGGCACTGAAATCGAGTATTTCAAGCTCCCATTCTTCACACTCAATTTCATTGTCGTCTGTGCTTTCTGTAGTAGTTTTATTAGATTTTAAAAATTCCAATAATTGTTCACAGTCACTTACACCATAACTTCCATGTTTTGGGGGAGAAAAAAATTGAGACAGGGATATCAAACGCAACGCAGTTTTAAATTCTTTGGCATTTGGTACAGGATTTCTACTCCTGACGTTAGAAAATAAGTTTTCCAGTGCATCCTGCGTAAATCGCCCTAACATCAGATATTTTAAATTACCTTTATTAATATAGGTATCCTGAATATCCAGAACAGTTTGCGTTGCCAACAGTATCCCGGTTTGAAATGGTTTCCAATGTCCATTTTTACCAACTTTTGTTGTTTCAATGATAAATATTATATCTTTGAGGAAAGAAATGGTGTCAGAATATTCTTCCTCTTTATTATGACTTATTGCTAATTTGGTGGAACGACAATTCATTATGCAAAACCATTTATGCATCATTTCAAAAAACCATGCCGTTGTGTAACATTTTTTGTCAATTTTATTTGCGTCGATGTAAAATTTAATACCTGCTGCAACATCGCGATTAATTAAAGCTAGGGCATAACCTACTTTCATTTTGTCAAAGTGGCCAGGTTTTATTATGTTTTCTTTAAGCCGAGGTGCTACCTTTAAGTCGACTTTTGCATCTTCAGATATAACTGTTTTTACAGGCTCTAGATTTACTATATTTGATGGTAAATTAAATCGTTTTACCACTTCATCTGACAAGTAAAAGGTTTGACCTTCCGTCAAGGCTAGTCTCATATTTTTGAATACATGTGGGGAATCTGGCGCAAAATATAATTTTTGTGTTGTTTCAGAGGGCTGTGGACTCGAATTCGTTATTTTGGAATGTCTGGAGCCATTTATTCCATTTAAACGCCATAATGCTTGATTTGCAGGGCCCATGTCAGATATTACTGCACAGATGTTAATACCAATTTCGCTACATTTTGTTATTATTTCGATAATAATTTTATTAGCTTCACTTGCATCATACGAATTTTCTGTATAGTCAAATGCAATTGTTTGTTTCCATCGGGTTGTTAAACCCGCAAGCATAAAAACTAAAGCATGTGTCGCGAGTTTATTTTCAGAAGCCCTTCCTCCTGAAGGAGGAACTGTAGGTCTACCTATAAATTGGAACCTTTCAAGAAGAAGTATACAATAATGTTAGCAAATAATACATACCCAATATCTTTCCTGTAGTGTTGTCATATTCAAGTCCAGGCTTTATAGCCATTTCATCTACTAATAGAAGAGCGTGCTTTTCTTCAGGTTTCATGCATTCGACTTTCGCTTTCAACATAAGGAATAAATCGTGTAAAATTCCAGGCCGAAACTTAAACATTTCAATTCGCTTTTGCAGAGTTCGAATGCACGACAATGGATAATTTTGCTTTCGTAGTTGTTCATACCCTGTGGTTCCACAAGACAAATATAATTTTAGGGATTTTTTTATTGTGTCCGTTTGCCATTCTCTACCAATCATCGTTCCCCTTTTTAAAAACTCGATTTGATCTTCATTAAAGACGGTTTCAACTTGTTTCTTTAACATTTCAACTTCCTCGTTCAATTTCCGTGCTCTTTTTTGTGCTAAATTTAATTTTCGCTGCAATTCTAAAGTATACGAATTTGATTCTTTTTCTTCTCCGGGAGTACCTACAGGCTTATCTTTTTGCATTTCTAATAAATTTAAATCCTCCACCACGTTTGCCTGTGAGGTTTCAAAATTTGAATCTGTTGACAAATTTGCATTTGCTGTAAAAAGTTTTCGATACAATAATTTTCGTATTGTAAATAGATACTATATGAGGTTTCATTTCTATATAGAGATCTGTGTCAAACTTTAAATTCAAATTATTCAAATATTAAACCTCATTGGAGCAATCTTTCACCTTAAATTGATTAATTAAATCGTTTTTTGCCGTTACACTTGCGTATTTTACAACGAAATACTTACTATTTTGACTAAATTAATTTATTCAAGTTTGACAGTTCTCTATACAAATGAATTTTCATTTATTAAAATTACATACTGTTCGTTTCTCTGCTGCATCTCGCCTGTGGTGATTCTCTATGTTTTGGAACTTTCTTATGAGAAAATATTGTTGGAATGGCATTCCAACGCAATAGTCTCTTTTGATCCGCACGATTATTTTCGAATTGATCAATTTCAAAAATAAATAGCTAAAGATAGTTCTAACCTCACAAACGTATGCACGGTCGGAGAGACGATCTTTTCGGTTGATATTGTTTATCCACTGCTTTCTTCTCATTTGATTTTTTGGTCCCTGGGGCAGTAAAAATAACCTCGTACCTTTTTCCGATCTCTCGGAACAATTAACAGCACAACAACACAGCATTTTATTAAAAATTACACTCGCTTTCGTACGTCTACAATAGGCGCGTGGATTCTGGTGGAGTAAACATGGCCGCCACGGCGGTATTTGTCGCGTCAAAAGAATGCGCTACTCTGTACATATACTGGCTCTGGAAACTACAATTTCAGTTATGGCATGCACGCGAGTACCGGATGGTCATTTAATTGTTAGTTTATTATAAAAGTGAAGTGCTTTTACGTATTCGTAGGTCAGTATTAATTTTTTTATTATTAGATCTGAGTATTAGCAATAGATTGGTGACTGATTTGATATATTTTATTGATTTTTGTTATCACAACATGACATAACATCGGTGTTCCCATTTGGGAACAATGTGCATAGGAAGTTCAAAAAAATATATTGAATACTTTTTTAGATAAATAATGGAATTTCCTTCAATAAAGTGTGGACCATTTTATGGACGAACGCGCCAAGAGATTATAAGAGCTATTCCTTCTGACAGTGAAGATTCGGAATTGTCAGATGACGAGGATGAAGGTGAAACATAAGGCCATCGATATTTCATTTTTATTTCATTATTTTTCTTCCAGAAATTGGAATGGACCGAAATGGAAGCACCGTGCAGGACATGCAGGAACTATTTGAGGAACAGTTAGATGACACGGATGATGGTAAAACTTTATTGGCTGCCTTCGAACTTGCCTAATGTTTTTTCATATTTCAGAAACTTTTCCCGAAAATGATCCTGTTCCACATGAAAGCGACATAAATGATGACGATACACCACTAAACTAACTATTTCAACTTCCAGATAATACAAAACTATATTTCCCCAATAATGAAAACATTACATGGATAGAACCAAGATTTCTAAGAGATCCCCAACAAAATTTATTTTTTGGAACATGCGACCTACCAGACGAAATTTTGGAATTGAACAACCCGTAGGATTTGTTCAAATTTTTTATAACAGATGATTTTCTTGCCCAAATAATTGAACAGACATGCTTATATAGTGTCCAGAAAAGACCTAATAAACCACTTTCTACAAACTCCAAGGAAATAGAGCAATTTCTAGGAATACTGGTATGGATGTCTCTCATAAGACAACCTTCAACACGCAGATACTGGGCACCAAATACTAGAACTCCTCAAATCGCAAATGTTATTCCCATAAATAGATTCGAAGAACTAAAACGGTTTCTTCATTCCTCAGATAATAGTGTGGCTACTAAAAATACCGATAAGATAATGCCAGTACTGAATCAAGTAAGGAAGGCTTGTCAGAAAATACCATTTGAAGAGAATCTTTCCTGCGATGAACAGATCATTCCTTTTAAAGGTAGAACTTCTTTGAAAACTTATAATCCCAAAAAGCCGCACAAGTGGGGTTATAAGATGTACGTTTTATCTGGCGTAAGTGGTTTCAGCTGTAATTTTGAACTTTGTAGTAGCAAAGCTGAAATAGCCAGATTGCCAGGAGAACCTGAACTTGGCGCAGCGAGTAACATTATTGTCCGTTTATCTAGACCAATCCCAAGAAATGTTTACCATAAGCTTTACTTTGACAACTATTTCTCCAGTTTACATTTGATCGCGTGTCTTGATAAATTGGGTATCAAACATGTGGCAACAGTAAGATCGAATCGACTCAGAAACCTGAAAACTATACCTGAAAAAGAAATGAAAAAAAGGGGACGCGGATCGCATGTAGAAAAAACCGCCAAAATAAATGGAATAGATATTCACGTGATTCAGTGGTACGATAACAGGATTGTTTTCTTGGTATCATCATTTTGCGGAACGGAGCCAGTTACTAAAGTCCAGCGATTTTTCAAGTCCGAAAATTGTAGAAAAGAGATAGAACGTCCAGATATTGTGTTGGTGTATAATATGCACATGGGTGGAGTCGACCTACAAGACTCCTTGTTGGGATTGTATCCTATAAAAGTAAAAAGTAGAAAATGGTATATGAGAATATTTTGTTTCATTATTGATCTGGTGATTGTTAATGCCTGGTTACTTTCAAGACGGATAAATGAACAGCTAAATAGGCAAGGTTATACCTCACTACTTGAATTCAAGACAACTTTAGCTCAAGATTTGTGTTGGCTTGGAAAAACAATAGAAAAAAAGAGAGGGCGACTTAGTACTGGTAGCACTTCGAATTCTCCTATTTCTACGCCTTCAAAAAGAAGATGTTTGGAGCCTCGTCCCACAGATCTTGCAAGACGTGATAATACTGGTCATTGGCCTTCACACACACATAATAAAGAAAGATGCAAGAGACCTACGTGCACAGGAAAATCTTGCATAATGTGTGACAAATGTGGAGTACACTTATGCCTAAATAAAGAAAATAACTGTTTTAAAAGTTTCCATTCAGCTTAGACTCATTCATACACCTACTGCACATGAATCAAACTAGATTACTTTTTGACGTAAATATTTTTTCTGTACACATTGTTCCCATTTGGGAACACAAAAAATTCTCTTTTGTTTAAATAAATATTCAAAAAACTTTTGTGCAGCATCATTTCCTTAACCATTTTGAAACATAATTTGCCTCGAAAATTTTTTTTCTTTTTTTTTTTTTATTTCATGCAATAGAGGGATCATGACTTCTCGTATTCCCAGTGAGTAGAGTTTCGTACATGTGAATTCAATGTTCAAGCAATCAAATGCACGGGACAGATCGAAAAAGAGGAACTGCTACCTTGCTGTCCTTATCTAGGTGTTTATAAACATACTCTTTGAAGGCACATGCAGCGCTCCCTGTTGATCTGTCTGCACGAAAACCATGTTGCTATTCATTAATTATGCCATATTTTATTTAAAATGTTAATATTTTATTTGCAACATCTCTCACTCAAAATATATAGGAAGCTTGCGGACAGAAAAATTTGAAGCTTTGAAGCGCGAATTGAAATCGCAGCAATCTTTGTTTACGAAACTCAATACTGAACAACAGGCTGCAACTCGTGCCAGCTTTTTTGTGGCTCTTGAAATTGCTAACGTGGAAAACCGATCTCCGATGGAGGAATGATCAAAGGATGCGTAATTGCATTAACCGAAAAAATGTACCCCGGAAAGGTGAATTTATTTAAAACTGTCAGTTCGTCAGCAAACACCGTGGTTCGGAGGGAAGAAGACATCTTAGAAAATTGACCTCTCGAATGGTTTTCTCTACCCTTGGATGAGTGAATGGATGTGTCAGATACCGCTCAGGTGTTGATTTTCATTCGAGCACTAGATAAAAGGAATGAAGTTTATGAAGAATTTCTTGATATTGATAGTATACCCGGCACAACTACTGAAAAAGATATTTTCAAGGGAATTGAAAATGGCATTAATGAAAAGAACCTTCGATGGAAAAACTTGGAATCTATTACTACTGATGGAGGCAAAAACATGTGAACATGAAAATAAAGGTGTGGCTGCTCCTGTGTCAAAAGTTGTAGAAAATGATGATGGTTCAAAACCAATAGTCTCACATTGTATCTTTCATCAACGGTCCTTGTACGAGAAATGTTTGGATAAGTCTGAAGTTCTAAAATCAGTCATATCAGTTGTTAATTCCATCAGATCCACTGGGCTGGATCACCGACAATTCCGCGAGTTTATTGAATAGATTGGAGAAAATGACTTACCATATAATACTCCCGTACGCTGGCTTAGTTGCGGAAAAGTCCTTCGGCGCTTTTTTGAACTTCGGGCAATGATCAAAATTCTTGAATGAAAAGCATCGCCCTCTTACCGAATTGAATAATAGCGAATGGCTTTGAAAGTTATCATTCTATGTCGATTTGACAAAACATATGAATGAACTGAATTTGAAATTGCAAGGAGAAAACTAGTTTCTCCTTAATTTATTTATACATATAATATCAAATCGTTCTGACGGAAAATAATACTGTTCCAATCACAATTACTTAAAAAACTTAGTTTTCCGTCGATTTTGCAATCGAAGCTTTGAGTGCTTTGAAGATAAATTTTGGTACACTTTTCTCAGACTCTGATGTTATTGCGAATGAAATTAAGAATTTTCAAAATCCTTTTCATATTGAAACCATAGCCCCGGAACTTCAAATAGAAATAATTAAGAACAAATATCAAAACCAATCTTTGTTGGAATTTTATAAGAGTTTTCCACTGGTACAATTCGATAATTTGGATAAATTTGCTCGTGGGCTGTTTTCAGTTTTTAGTACTACTTACTTGTGTAGAAAAACATTCTCCAAAATAAAGTATACAAAGAATATATACAGATCTAAGTTAACTCGAGTCTCTTTTAATAATTGGTACAGGGAAAATTGATCCACAAGTACAAACTATTGTCAGTGGAAAATCACAATTACATTAATCTCATTAGTATTTTATATGTTATAATGTTCATATTGTTAGTGGGATTCATTTCAATTATTTGTTAATTATTAAGCTTAAGTTAAATTTTCTGCATATTATCATTAAACTTCACCTATCAGGTAAATAAAACCGAGTTATTATCATTCTGTGTCTTTTTACCCAGCTTATCATAACGACAATAACAAAAATAAGCCATTAGCTGTCACGGGCCTGATTGATGACAATGGCGGGCCGGATTTGGCACCATTTTGAAACTTAAATGGAATATGAACACTATTAAACAATTCTTTTTGAAAATTTCCAGTTACAACTTTGTATGTGTTATAACTTCCAAGCGGTAATATTTATCTGTTTATTTTTAGATGCAATGACAGGTAAGATAGGTAAACACGAAAATTTCCAAGCTGCTTCGATCTCTGGTCCCAATTTAGTAATTAGCTTACCTTCATGCTTTTACCATCCCTCGACATTAAATGATTCGGTGCCCAATTTCGTACTGCCCCTACAAACACCTCTTGTTTTGAAGCAACAAATAAAATGTTTCTAATGTGTGTGGCATCAATTTTATTGAGTTATTTCAATCGTTGCAACAAAAATGGGATTCAAATTAAAACAATTTGTCCTTGAGTTCTGAGCTCTGCATTGGTCTTTGGGCCACAATGGATACGATGGGAAATTTTAAACCACACACTCCTTTTCTCCGTCCTTCCACTTGAACTGTTATATATTCGTATTCTTCAAAGGCCTGGCATACATCTTGATAGTAATTTCCTAGTTCATTCCTAGGTATCTTGTGGTATTCCCTGTCTAAGCACCGATATAAACCTAAAATATGTATGAAAAATTGTTTCTCAGAATTATATATAAATTCTCGGGAAATAGGTCACACTAACACATATGTTTATTATTTTCGTCTTCACGTACGTTTCGATTTATTATGCCTGAAACGGGATTACTCAAAACTAATTGTATTAGCACAAAGCGTCCTTATCGCACCAATTTCAATTGAAAATGTCCACGAACAGAAACACGAATAATGGAAATTGTATAACATCAATGTTATAAGTATAATATATCAAGAATCCACTGTTAAGTAGTATTCTCATAAAATAGTAACTCATGTCAACAAAGTTTATGAACGACTAAAAAGAAGAACATTACGTTAAAGTATCTACTTTCGAACCAGATGTTTGAATCCCATTTTAGACCTAATAAGTCTTCTGATCATGGTCGTGAGACCCAAACGTACGTAAAGACGAAAATAATAAACATATGTGTTATTGTGACGTATTTCCCGAGACGCTTAGTTTTTGAGATACAGGCTGTTGAAATTGAAAAAAAAAAATTATTTTTTGTAAATATCTACGGAACCGTCTATCGTACAGAGACCAGCTTTCGTAAGCATTTCCTACTCATAGTAAGCTATGTTCTGTGCGATAAAAACTTTTTTCAACCTCTACGCCACTGAAAAAAGTACTGTTTTGAGACAACCATTTGAACCGCCAATATTTTCTATACATAAGCTCTAAAGTTGATCGTTTTCGAGAAAAATCAACTTTTATATTGAAAAACATGGTCAATTTTTTGGTTTTGTTACTTGTTCTAACGTTTAAATAAATTTTATTTTAGTGAAAAATTAATTTCATTTCAAAGAATTGACCATGTTTTTCAACATAAAAGCTGATTTTTCTCGAAAACGGTCTCCTTTAGAGCTTATGACATACCTTTTTAGTGTAGAAAACATTGGCGGTTCAAACGGTTGTCTCAAAACCGTACTTTTTCCAGTGGCGTAGAAGTTGGGGAGAAAAACACCCACTACTCCTTCAAAATTTTCACCGATTGTGACTAAAAAAAAATTTCTTATCGCACAGAACATAACTTACTATGAGTAGAAAAATGCTTACAAAAGCTGTATTCTGTATGATAAATGGTTCCGGAGATATTCGCAAAAAACGAAATTGTTTTTTCAATTTCAACACTCTGTATCTCAAAAACTAAGCGTCTGTGCATATATGTTAATAGGAACTTTTTTTCTCAAAATCGAATTTTCTATCGACTGTTGAAGTTCTGCTACTAAAACCTTGTACACCTGTATAATTCATATCTGAGTCAAACATCTTTATTAATTGTTACTTAGAATGGAATTTCGTATTGCATTCACATTGCAGCTCATAAATACTGACCTTGGTTTCTTGTGAACCGATAGTGATTAGTTTGTTGTTCAAATGACAACAAAAAAGGTCACTAGTGAAATTTATTAGAATTAGTAGAAGTTTTAAAATACATTGAACAGTATAAAAAGATAGTTTGATGCAATAGATATGTATAATTTGCCGTTTATCAATTACCTTCTTCAACATATAATCATTTCAATCACAACATTTGCCTTAAGTAGTTCGTTGCTGAAAATGTGAATTCGTCCAGTTATTATTGAACAAACTATCAATTATAATAAATGTGACTAGAATGGACATTTTTATAGATAAACCTCACCGATGGTCCAAAATGGAGTATTTTTATTTTTAAGGTGTGTTGTTGTCATATATCCCGAGAAAAAACATAATTTTCTTAGTAATCTGAACCTAAAAAATCTGTCAATTAAAATGAAACAGATTCACTAAAGTAATAAATTATGTCCTAATTGTTGAACCCAGTTGATAATTCATTCAACAATTGTTAGTTTATTATT
Organism: Endomychus coccineus; assembly: GCA_958510875.1. Lineage (NCBI taxonomy): Eukaryota > Metazoa > Arthropoda > Insecta > Coleoptera > Endomychidae > Endomychus > Endomychus coccineus. The sequence continues at coordinate 102,136,464 of OY294070.1, forward strand.
TATTAAAGTGTAGATTTCTGTTTCTTATATATTCTACATCTTACTCTTGTAGGAATATTTGCCTTACAAAATTACAAGTTGTTTTGGAGATTATATACTTGTCTTTAGCAAATTTTGAAACCACTCCATACCTACTAGGACAAGGTGAAAAGTCCCTGATAAATGAAATGATTCATTTGGGCAAATCTTATCCTATTTCTCAACATAATTTCTTTGTAACCCGATGCACTTCGTCCACCGTTTTTCTAATTTTTCGATCTCTTACAAATAATACGATTTTGGTAATCCTTCTACATAGGCGTTTGTTTCAGCGATGACCTCATCGTTGGAGCCAAATCTCTTTCTGTCGAGCCATTTCTTCAAGTTTGGAAATAGATAATAATCGCAGGGTGCTAAACCTAGAGAATATGGTGGAAGAGCACTTTTTTCTTCGCCAAATGCGGTCACTTTAGCTTCAAATCGACATCGAATCGATCCGACCACTCTGCACAATATACGCCGGTTTAGCCTTTTTCAAGGTATTCCATATGGACGATACCGTGTTCATCTCAAAAAACTGTCGCCATGACTTTGTTGGTCGATAAACCCACTTTCGTCTTTTTCAACTTCGAATTGCCAAGACAAGTTCACTGTTTCGACTGTTCTTTGATCTCTGGTGTGTTGTGATTGGAAATGACGCAAAAAGTCCTTCCTATTTTGCTTGAACATCGCCAAGCACTCTTTTGAAATTGTCACACGGTCGCGCTTGTCGACAGAGAGCAAATGCCGCACTCATTTGGCAGATAGCTTTCTGGTATTCAAAAAAGTATGCAATATGTCCCGTACCCGTTAGGTTCAAATGCCCATAGTCTCAGTTGGACGACCAGAACGTTCGGTGTTCTTTGTGGCTCTACTACCACAACGAAAATCAGTAAACCCCTTGTTAATCGTTCCAATCGATGGTGAAGAGTTAATGTTTCTTTCATGCAAGAAACAATGCTTAATCAAGACGCGATGTTCACCTTTTTCCATGTTTATAAAAATCTGCTTGCTTTCGATGGGTGTCAAAACAGAACTGAATGACATATCAGTCTGAAAATTTTAATGCGTTCTAGTTAAAGATGGTACATCACAAATGTCATTGGCTTTCCGGTTGTGGCGCTATCTGTTTAATTTTTCAGGGACTTTTCTCCTCGTACAAGTATTCATAATATATCCCATTAATAACTGAATTTCATATTTTCTTTCCAGTGGTTTGGGGTACCCTTATGAACAAAATTTACAAAATAAAGGATGAAACGTGACTATGGTCGTCTCGCTCCAGCTTTTTTAAGCATGGGTTTTTTGCTATTCGAGTTCAATTAGTCAAATAACATACCTAGAATATCCTCCAAAGACTCATATTCAAAATGCATGTCTAATAGATCACACGATTTTACATCAAAACCAATTTTCTCGAAAAGTTCTGTTACTGCAGCTCTTTTATCATCATCTCCATCAAAATATCCTACATAGTCTTGGTACTGTATGAAATGAGAATGCCACTTCTCGTTCTTGCTCATGATTTTGTATAAGTCTTTCATGGGTTCGTTTGTTGAAAATATAAACAATACTTCTCCACCTGGTTTCAATAGTCTAAACGAATTCATTAATGCCTGCCTACAAAGGAAGAAAAATGAATAATTACTTCCATTTTCCGTCTGTGATATTAGATGAAAATTTTGTGGAAACGGTCTATCAGAATTCGTGTATTAGCCCTATGGACAGTGAGTGATGGATGTAGAGTAGTGTGTTCCCACCCCTCCACCTTTTAATTTTTGAACCTCACAAACTGATAAGACCCTCTGAATTTTATGGAAAGAGTCGACGTTTTCCAATTCAAGACGTATAGTATCATATGAGTGATCTTATGATTTCATAATATATTCCTTCCTTTTGGAGGGTGGAAGATTAGATGTGAGCCCCCAGAATTAAAAATAAATCGATTTTTCATATTTTCAGTACGAAATACTAATTTTGGTGAAAAATATCAAAAGAGCAAAGTTGGAGAACGGAAAATTTTCAATATTTCAAATTACTTATTTTTGTCGATAGAACGCAAATACATACTTAATCTTTATTTCATTTGAACAATTTTTTGAATTTAGAGTATTTTTTTTAATTTTTTATTATTCAGAGTATTAATTATCAATTTTTTCGAAAAGATACAAGAAAGCTTATCGTAGTAATTTTTCTGGCCAGTCAAAAGATATTTTTTTGACGTGACAACGTCTTATAATTCGATGGAGCCGGCTGCACGCACGAGAAAACATGACTCATTTGCCGTTACCTCGCTCTGACCGGCTGTGCGTTACCTCGCTCTGAGGCGTTCCATTTAAGGCTTGAAGTGCAAGCGAGCTCTCCTACTTGAGTGACCGATGCGATACGCGTGGACAGTTGCTATACAATAATACATTTACATGTTTTCGTAAGTGCAGTGAAAAGTGAATGTGGTGTCAACTGTTTATAGCAACGATAATTGCGGCGATAAAGGTAATGATTCCTTCGATATTAAATATATGTTCAGTGATATATTGTCGAATATTCGTGCTTTCATCATTAAAATAAATAGCATCAGTCCGCTAGTGCAGCGATTGTAGGTTATGCTATAATTGACAAAACTATAACAATAAGTTAACAGAACTGTTTCACGATGAGTAAACAATCAATTGCTTTACTATTCGATCGAAATAATTATCGAGCGTAGCTATGATTTCAAAAAATTAAAACATAAATGTTAAATCTTCTCCATATCATAACAACGTGTCTGAAATGACAGGTAGGACCAGCCAGCCGTCAAAGGGAACAATTTTCTCCTATATCAAACACATTGAGGCGGGCTTTTTAAAAGCTAAATTGACATAATTGTATTTATGCGTACAAATAAATGTAACTTGATCAATTCAATTGTGATTTCCGTTTACCTCCTTCTCTATATCCATACAAAATATCTATCAAACAAATAAAATTAAAATTTTCTTTTAAAAAATGAAACCATTCCATCAGTATTTTCTTATGACGTTGTCAGGTTCAACTATCGCCAGTAAACCGACTTTACAGACAACCGATTTTTTTTCAACTTCAATGATTTTTTATTAGCATACTAAACAATCATATTTTTACAACAAAAAAATATATTCTTTTGTAAATAATAATAATAATCACATTCTTATGCAGTCTTTGCTCTTTTCACATTCATATATTCATTCTCGTTGCTACTTCCGCTATATACTTCTTCCTCCGTCGATGACGCTTCAAGTGTGTATATATATATAAATGTATCTTAAAAATCACCTCTCCGTTCATCTGCGTGTTGTGAAATTAGAGTTCTAGAAAGTCTAAAGCTTCTCAAAAAAACAGGTCTGTATGCTGCTCAACATTTTTACGTTTCAGACAATTTTTATGTCTAATTCCGGTGGACTAATTGTTCATCATTGAGTGATATTAAAAGTTAAAACTTCAGAATAAAATTAAGTAATAATTATTAACAGTAATTTCGATCTGCAGGATCAATTCAGAACTTTGTACAAATCCAACAACATCTAATTGTCTGTGAATAGAACTGGATATGGTTATATCCAGTGGTATCATTATTATCAACCTTTTTTGGTGCTATGTATGCTCTTTTCTTATATTCTTTTCTCCGCACAGGATATTTTGTTCTGACTTATATCCTTTTTAGGTTATTAATGTGAATTTTTAACATTATTTCTTCCATTCAATATTATATATTAAAGTTATAAAATTCATCAATTATATGTTTATGTATTGTTTTTGAATTTTATCACTTTATTTTTAATATATTTAAATCTTATATGCATGCCGAAAAAACCGAAATGTAATATAAATCTGAATGATTTGATGTATATCCATTCATTAATTGTACAGTCAAAACAGTCTTATAAATATCTTTTCTTCAAGATCATTTCAACCAGAGGCTCCATCATGCACACTCCAAGCTTATTTGTATATACCTATACTATATTCAGGGCTGTGCAAAATACATCATAATCTGTATTTGGAATGCAAATTACAAAATACATTCATTTGAGTAAATACAAAATGCATTATTCATATGTATCTGAAATACCGACTATTTCAGGAAAACAAAATATGTGGGTATGAGAACAGTGAAAAACTATTATAAACCTTATTTTCATTTGATAATTATTAACATCAACAGAAATAAAAATTTCAAACAGATTTCAGATAGAACCCCTCTATTTTATCACACCTTCCGTATTCACATTTTTGCAAAAGAATTAGGGAAGAAATAGGTAATAATCTACTTTTGAATTTACACTAAATCCCTGTAATACATCCTATACTTCCAATTTCTAAAATCTAGAACGGTAACGCACTCTCATTGAATTATAATATATATTGCATGTCAAAGATATAGTAAACAAAAGCATTATTAACTACGCATTTGAAAGAAACTGTATTATAGTAAATAATTAATATGATCAATTAATTGGAATATTCGATAATCAAATAACGTAACGAAATGAACAATTGAGTATGTTCCCATACAACATCTGTTTTATAGACCAGATATCAGCTGTTGTTGGAATGAAACTACCCTGTATATCTGTCATTTCAACCAATATCTGCTATACTAATAAATATTCTACTAAACTAATTTATCATATTTAACAAAAAATATTTTCATGGATTTACTAAAACTGTTAATGTATATGAAATATAAATACGCTTGGAAATACGTATTTGAAATACAAAATACGAAATACAAATGTATTTAAAAAATTTGAGATACTGCGCAGCCCTGACTACATTATTTAATTAATTAATAATTACTAATTCTGCGGTCATCACGATGTAGTGGAACAATTTTCATCATATTGTTAGTGCTAGTGTGAATTCGACTTTTATATAAAATTTATTTCATATTGAACGAGATTCATGGAAACTTTGGTCAAATATAAATTTAAAATCGAATGTACTTTAAAGCCATAATGATTAACAGTTATCTGAATACTTATTTCGATCCACTACTAATTTCTGGAGAATATTTTAAAGATTCTACGAAGTTGTTTGTATCAGATGGAAATACTTTACGAAATGTCTTACTGTGATTTGACTCAAAGTATATTAAATTTTATATTATTTTCCTATAAAAGACTCTCCTCTCCTTAGCTCATTAACGAAGATGATGAAAATACTCCATAAACTGCCTGCAAATCTTAGAGATATGTTAATTAAACAATTGAACCACGAACTAGAATCAATCATAGTAAGATATTTCCCCTCTAATATTTTTATTGATTACACGTTCTATGCCAAATTGGTATAATGTTATATCATGTGGATAAATAAATACTTTTATTAGATTGGTAGAATGGTGCGAGTCTAATTTAACAATTTAAAAAAATTGTAGTTTGATTCTCAGAATCCATATTTGAAATATTAACTACATTTTTCGGCAACTGCTATTACACCTCACTATTAAGTATTACATATGTTACTGTGAATGTCCGAAGCGGAGTGTATCTTAAGATACACTGATGTATGTTAACAACCACCAAGCTAGCTGGTGATTGTTTGTTATTTATTGTGTTCTTTATGTTTTCGGTCATTCACCAGTGAATGTTATCATACACCACGACGACTTGGTTAATCTTCATTCTCTTCATGATGAGTTAAATTATGATGATTTAGCAAAGATATCTGCAAAACAGAAGTTCGGGCCTGAATTAAAATGAACTCACAAATTGTTACAATAAATAAAATCATAGAACTATAATAAATAAAACAAATAGAACTTGTTTATTAATCAAAATCTTAAATCAGTAATACAAATAGCATTACCTGCCAAGTAAGGTAAACAATAACGTACACTTATCATTAATGCTATTGCCCTATTGGCTATAGAATTTAAAAAATACTCATCCGTTACAACGTACCTACTCATAGGTAATTAGGTATTACAGCATTTTTCGCTATAAGAATTGAAAAAAACTTATTTATTAGTACATGGCAAACTGTTATGGCACTTAGAAATACAAATAACTCCACGAACTTCACAGTTACATTTCTTGGTGTTGCATTTTTGTGCACAATTGCAGCGCTTATATCCTTGTCCTCCAAATATTGATTCCAAAGCAACAATTTCACGCATTGATATTTTTGTAGAAGAAGTTTCAGATATATTGATAAAATTTTCCTTACTGATGGAAAACTTATTTGTAGTATACATCTGTGATTACGTCCCATGTTTTGTAGCCAGTTGATAATAGTCACCATCCAAATTTGTAACACATGTAAGAATATTTCTGGAATCTGTACGACCTCTATCAACATCAGGAACACGCAACCACTGCCGGATTTAGGGGAGGGCAACCAGGGAGTACAGCCCCGGGGCCTCCACAAAAGAGGGGCCCCCACAATAGACTACGGGAAAAAAAATCTTTCAAATTTCGACTAGTAAACACTAGTAAACACTAGTAAACAACTTTTCCTTTGATATTTTTTTCGCTAATTCTTGTTTCCGATTATAGTTATATATGTTTGTTAAATACTAGAAGAATTTACTTGGTTTCACAATAAATTATTTATTGAAAAACTCGACTGAAAAAATTGTTCATTTTATTTGGAAAATAATTTGGGGCCAAGGGGCCTACACTCCTTTGTTGCCCCGAGGCATCCTGACTCTCTAAATCCGGCCCTGCACGCAACCTTACAGTATCTCCATATTTTGCAGGAGGAAAATTTGCCTGCGATACTTTAAGCATTTTTTTCCTTGATCTTGAAGTCCAAGTTTCGCTCATTCTATGTTTCTTTTAGATGCCTCTTTTCTGTTGCACAGTAAACATATTTCGGATTCTGATATTCTGCCCTATTAGCGGTGCGGCGACGGGTGGTCGGTGTGGAAAAAAGAGAGAACAATAGCACTCTAACTTTCTCACTTCATTTCGTACAAACACTGGCGTGTATTAACATTCACGTAATTATTGAATTGCAGTATCTGAGACACACAAAATCGCCTTGGAGTATGTTAACATTCACCGGTGTATGTCGAAAACAAACAAAATATTGAAATAATTTCGGACTTACACCATTAATATTGGTGATTGTCGACACACACTGGTGCGTCTTAACATTCACTAATATCGGACATTCACAGTAACATATATACTACAAGAAAATAATATGTTTAAAAAATTGGTAGCCTGTTGAATAACAGATCACAATTTTTTTATTTGAAAATTGACTTTGATATAGTGAAATTTATCAAAATATAGTATCATGTTTTATCTGATGAAATGTTGATGATGAAACAAAAATTTTAATAGCATATATTGGTAGCTCAAATATTATTTTTTTTTAATTTAGTACTTACATGCATCGTTATAGAATTAAATTGTAATTACAAATGGATTTGTAATATGATATTATCCAATTCATTTGTTTCATTGTCAAAGGCAATGTTACTTATCCGGAATTCAGGAGAGAACATCTGCGTTGTCTTAACAAAACTGGTTTTTCCCAATTTGCAAACCATTTAATTACAACCAATCACAATTTTGATGCAATTGATAATTTTGAAACATTGCATCATGTCCGTAACTTGTAGAATTTGGGTAAAATGGAAATATTGGCCCTTTGGCCCAAAATACGATGTTCATACTCTTCCGAATTTTTCTAAAAATTTAATAATTTCCGAGGTAAAAATGGGGGAGGGAAAATGTAAAGGTAGAGAAGATATCTGAAAAGACGCAGGTGAATATTTTCCATAAAAACATGAAAAATTACCCATTTCTTTGACACTAAAATATTTGATTGAAAAAATCTAAATAATTCAAACGTATACATTGAGGCCGTCTTAAAAAAATCTGTTACATGCATATTCCCTGAGTTACACAGTCTTCGCGATGACAAAAGTACGAAGCTTACCGAAACATTTGTTTCCTATTTCTAATGATGAAAGTGTGATAAATGATTGAAACGGTTACAATAATATATTTTTATCAACAATTTTCTCACAAAAAAAAAAAAAGATTTCGGTGTAATGATTAAATGTTTAATACTTTTATGGTCGCGAAAAAAAATTCAGGGAACAAAATTGTTTAGAAGGCCTGAATATATGGTCTGAATTTTTTTTATTTTACAATCTATCATTTTCGAGAAAATAGGGTGGTTTTTCATGATTTTCCGGATAAACTTGGACAAAACACATTTGAGAAAAAAGTTGAAAATAAGAAAAAGCTTGTATCCCGATCATACAATCACCTGAATTTTTTCTGACTTTTTCTCTATCTTTTACATTTCCCCTCCACCACTTTTAGTAATTTTCGAGTGGCCATATATCTAGAATATAAAGAATTATCTGATGAGGTGAGAGTTCAGTATGAAGTACCACAAGGATATTTCTTAGGTGCAATACTATTTATTGTATACGTGAATGATCTAAATATCAAAAACAGTGTGTTAACATATCAAAACTGCGAGGATATATCGCTTTAGCCAATGGAAAGAATAAATAAGAAGTGAAAACCAAAATAAATAATATTGCTAAACTATGATTTGATACCCATAAATTAAAATTGAATGAAAACAAAACATCATATCTTACTTTTGGTTACAAATGTATTCCACAAAATATTAAATTCCTGGTCATATATATTGATAGCAGACTCAGTTGGGCAACTCGTATAGAAGCAATCTGTAAAAAAATATCAAGTTCTATTTATTTGTTGAGAAAATTGAAAACATTGACTACTGATGAAGTTATGAAAACAACGTATTTTGCCAATACAGATTCATTATTGTGTTATGGTATTCTCATATGGGGTACATCAGCAAATGCAGATAAACTTTTCATTCAACAAAAAAAGGCACCTAGGATAATGTGTAACATTGGACAAAGACATTCAAAGACTTTTTTAATTCTGAAAGGATACTTATCTCACATTGTATATATACTTTACAATGCTTAAAGTATATTCGTAATAATTTGATTAATTTTAAAACTAATGCTGAACATCATAACTTCAATACTTGCAATCGCAATGCTTTATAAACATATCTAGATATAAAGAAAGTCACCTAACAATTCGTTAGCAATACAATAAGTTGCCAATCTTGAATTTTAACTATTGTGAATATATCATGTTGATCGTTTATCTTTCATTATCTCTTATTATCATGTATAAATTTAGACTAAACAAATGTGAATTTTATGAATTCAATAATTTAAATTTCAATTGTGAACATTCCACTACTCTACCTATTATTATGTATATTTGGACTAGTCATGTAACTTGATGACTGAATAAATTTATTATTCTTATTATCATTATTATTATTTTTATCATTACTATTATTATTATTATTATTATTATTATTATTATCATTGTTATCATTATTATTATTATCGAAAAATTCCCAAAAGTATAAACATCTAATTTTGGGCCAAAAAAGATAAGTATATTTCTTTTCTATTTTACCCATATTCTACAAGTTACGTAACCCGTGATGAAAGGGATGTTCGCTACCACTTCCCAGCATTTTCCGCATTAATTTTTTTTCCTCCTTCTATTGACGTCGATGCTAACCCATTACACAGCGAAATTCGTTTTGTAGAACTCAAATAAGAAGTGAAACCCCCATTGACTGAACTATATGTTAAACTGTAAAATTCCAATCTTGTATCGTCGTGTATTCCGAATAAGTAACAGTTTTTCACAATGAAACAAATGAATATGCAAATATCACATCAAATATCTGATTGTAATCACAATTTGATGCTATAACAATGAATGTAAATACTAAATTCAAAAAAAATTGAATTTTTAACCTATAAATATATTACGTTTGTCTATTTAGAAAAACTTCTTCAATCATTCATATTTTAGCATATAAAACATGATAGACAATTTTAATAAATTTCATTATATCATTCAATTTTCATTTTGGAAATCATTATAATATATTTTCGATAAACTACCAATTTTTAAAATATAATATTCTTACATTCACTTATAATACTTGCTAATGTGGTGTAATAGCAGATGTAGTCAATATCTAAAAATATGAATTGTGAGAATCAAACTTCAATTTTTTTAAATTATTAAATACTATTGTTATTACCACTAAATTTCTTATTGTGCTTTTAATGAAAGTATTTTGAATTTCACATTATTTTCCTATAAAAGATTTACTTCAAGTCATTGATATACATCCAACAATTTCGGAAACACTCTCAAATAATCTAGGAAGTATAGAATTCAACAAAATATCTCCAGTACCGCAACCAATATCAAGAATTGCCTCATCATCGAACCATTCCAACAATTTAAATGTTTTGTCGTAGATGGCATCAACATATGGTTTCTGGCGGGTACCGATTTCAGCGTATAGTTCGCCTATTTCAGTAATTTTTGCAGTAGGTGCAAATAACTAATGAACGGCCAATGTCGCTGCTAGTTACTTTAACTTACGAAATTCAATTAAAATCGTTATATTTCTCAATATTATCTCATGAATACTGTAATATTCAGGATAAATTTTTCCTCTCAATCCAATAACATTAACTGAACAGATAGGAGAACATATATTATCTACATGTGATAGTCCTTGGTTGGTAGGTTAAGTCAACATTATATATGGGATCATATTTGAAGGAATTTCGTAAGTATAATGTGATATCCCAGAGAGATTCATCCTACATTAGATAACTCACAATATTCTATTTTCTTATTTCCTCAGATATTGTTAAAAGTACACCACAAAAATATAATAATGTTTATTGAGTATAAACGTACAATACATTTGATATTTGTGTTTTAGTATAACAGGATTCGACGGTGAGTGCATGACATGAGTTTCTATGCCAAAATAGAAAGTGGAAATGGAAGTAGAGAGTGGAAAACGCAATGTGAATTGGAAATGGATATTGAATTTGAGTTGGAAAGAGAAACAAAGACAAGTAAGTCAAATAGAAATTTCGTATGGACTATGTGCTGCACTATGGAACACAAGCGACCAAATGGAGGGAGTCAGTCCGGAGAGTCAAATTTCTCCAAGAACAACATATATGTTCGTTTTTACTTTAATTATGTATTATGTACTATTTATTCCCAGTGTATAGTAATAATGCCCGGCAGATCAGCAAGCAAATATGCGCCTCTATCTTTAACATATATAGTTATGAGAAATTATTAATTTAGCGAGAATTGTCTTAATTGATTGATTTAATTGGTTTAGTAAATTAACCACAAATAGGTAAATTTCTGAATAATTTTATGATATCACATTTAGCGATATTGAATAATATTAAATTAATCTAGTTATATACATAATAGTATAAATTGAATTTGAACTAAGTTTTAAACTAAAATAATCAGGAAATAGCTACGTTATTGAAGGTATTAATTGATCAAGTATTAAATAGTATCAATTTTCTTGAATTAATTAGAATTAATAAAAAGTAATTACATCTTAAATTATTAGGTATTGATGTAGTTCAAGAATGTTATCAAAAATAACATTAATTAATTATCAAAATTAGAACCAAATACAACATATATAATCAGATATATATATATTGATTAGAATTGGTTATTGCCAACGAAAATTAACCCTGAAAACTATTAGGAAGTGATAAATCTTAGACCAACAATAATGTAGTTAACATATGGTTATTCCAGGATAGAAACCAGTTATTATTATGAAGAGTATACTCAAGTATACAGAATTATTTCATTAGAGGTCGTATAACTAGACCGATCAAAGATTAATCATATATTATTATTAACAGTTAGACAATTTTTACTGATTATAATTATTAGAATACATGAATGTGATGATGAGATACAATTTTAAATTACATTGATATAGGATTAGCATAATGGTTACATAGTATTTGGAAATGCGATTAAATACAACAAAATACCTTAAGACAATCATAACAAATTGCAACAAAGCATATTTCATCTATATTATAGTGGACATAGTACTAATTAAATCAGCGAAGTAATTGCGAGCGAATATTTCATTCGATATTTCAATAATAGGAATGATCACCCAGGACGTCACCAGACAATTGAAATATGTTACTAAGCGAAATATGTCGAACTTGTGTCATGAAAAAATTAAGAAGATGTAAGAAGATGAATGTAGGCGCAGTAGTAGGAGAGGAAGAATAAATAATCGAAATTTAGGTTCGACAAAGATGTTACAATGGTTATAGTTGAGAAGAAGTGTAGCATTACACTGTGGAAAAATCTGACAGCAGTAATATGAGTTACAAAATATTTTAAATCATATGTGATAAAGAAAGAAGAGATAATTCACGTGAGACTGTTGCTTTGATCTACATATGGCTTAGGTACACTGAGGAGAAGTATCACAACAGTAAGGATGACAGATACTGGGCAGATCTGCAAAGCATATTCCTAAATATCGAGAGAGATATGTTAGCGTTAATTGAGATCGAAGAATTAGGAAGATGGAAGGCCGTGATATATACTTTTTTTTTCTTTTAGTCTTATTGATTGATTATTCTTGGTATTTTGGTTCTTAGATAGACTGAAAATAAAATAAAAATTCTCTTGACGTTTCGATAATGGTTTATTATCTCTATCAAATTGGTCTTGTTAATCAGTGTTTCCATGTAATTTAGAAAAGAATAGATGATTTTGATTAATAAGATGCGTCTGCAGCCGACTTGTGTTTTTAGAATCCAATTAAAACTGCAGAAAACATTGGATCGGTTGTGTGTGGAAGAGTAATGTACCTATGACTAATTATTAATTTGAAATAGAGTGAATATAGTTAAATATGACATTTTTTTAAATTATACAATTCTAAATATCTATGACTATTTTATGAATTAGGTATTCTATTATTAACATTTCATCTATATTATAAACAACCAAATCAAGTACAAGATAATTCTATGGAAACTAACCTCAAAATTGATTAATTAGATAATACCTCATCTTTTTTAGGTTGAATTAAATTGACAATCGAAAGTGGTACTTCAAAATAACAGAATTTGTTAAGTTTGAATCAGATCAGAAAGATTGGAATTTATTTTGTCATTTACACAATTGTTTCTTTTAATCTGTATACTTTCTAATATCAAACGTTTGTCGTTATTCGTTTCAATATTTGAAATGTTTGTATTCATTTGACTACAACAAAACTCCATATTACAATATTCCAATGCCTATAATAAGAAATCAAAATTCACAATTGAAATTAAATCAGATAATAATATCCGCTTCCTAATTGTCGTAGTACTCGTATACAGGCAATATGATGGATTCTTAAAAACAAATTGGTATAGGAACAAGTTCAGGCAGATTATTAAATTATTATCCAACAACCCAGTTCAACACAAGCTCAATACTATCCATAATCTTTGTCACAGAGCCATAGAATTAATCCATGAATCTTTCCACTCTGAAAACTTGAATGTTACTCGTATATCTCCCCTCTTACGTCGCAATAATTATCCTAGTTTCTTTATCAATCAATCTATTAATAATTTTCTTCAAGAACGCCATATTTTTCCAAACATCTTACATCGGAAGACAATATTACCAAACAAGGAAGAAAGTTCTTAAAAATGCTTTTTATTCCGGATTTATCAAACAAACTTGAAAAACATTCTCAAAGTTATGAATTTCCATTAGCGTTTTATAATATAAATACAGTATCTACATTGTTCTCTAGACTTGAAGATAACATATCAATCTTCAACCAGTCGAACATGATCTACTCAATACCGTGTGAATGTGGTAAACAGTATATAGGTCAAACAGAACAAAAATCAAGTAACAGACTTCAACAGCACCAATATGACTGCCAAGAGAAGCATGAAACTAAAGCTGAAAAAACTGCGTTAGCACAACATTATTTTCTAACTAATCATATCTTTGATTTTAATGACACAAACATTTTTGATTAAAGAGACAGGTTATGTGAAGCGATGTATAAGTGAAATGATACATATATTACTGACAATATCAACTGACGTTACCAACCTTGGTAATATTTGTAGTAATTTATTGGACAAGGCAAAGAACCAAACTGTATAGCACGTCTCTGAACATTTTAAAATCATGCTGTTCTATCGACCGTCGTAATTATCCACTTCGGAAGATAAGAATTTTGTTTTTTATTATACTGAAACAAACCAACATCCTAATCGGACTGTGATAACCACGCTGATAGTTGGGAGAGGTCTACAGAGTTTGACTTGATGCTGCAATTCATAATTAATTTCATCAAGTATTTTCCAGCTTTATGTTTTTATGTTTTTATTTGCCATATATGAAATTTCAAGATTTCAAATGACGTTATATTTAGAAGGTATGTGATTCCAGTTTATTTCAGTTATTTCAGTTGTGTTCTCAGACGTTCAAATTGTTAACTTGTGTTTATTGTTATTACATGATATTATGAATAATACTCTAATTAAGTGTACACTGCCAGTTCTTATGTGTACACCATATTTTCATCCTGAAGAAGACCAAAGAAATATATGATCGAAACGTCGCTGAACAGATAACAACTTTTTTTTGCAGTTCTATTACCACTAGTTTTTCACTGTCGTACAAAACAGGGACGATACCATGTAATGGAAATAAATTAAAAATAATATTGAAAAGAAATCACATCATTTCAGGCAAGAAGCTTTAAAACTGAAGAATATCAGCAAATCTCGGAGTATAATAATAATATGTGTGACTAATAAGTATGAACAAAGTTTTGGCTGTGATATATTGTATAAGGAATCAAATAGCAATTGTAAAAGAAAATCGACTATTGAGGAAAAAAGTAAACAATAAGTTCACTTTTTTTTTAAACTAGATAATACAATATTCCATTTTCTTATGTCATAATAATTTTTATCGAATATGAACGTAAACACGGAACTTCTACCATAACCCAGCACCGAACCTGTAAGCTGATAAGACATGGCGTTCCTTGCACCCAAAGAAGGAACCCTTCTTCAGATATCACAGGACGACACTGCCAGCCCTTTCATCAGTTATTAGAATAAGTGAATTATTTATTGCACAAAAGAAAAGCATTTTCGTCATAGGTATTTAAATTAAGGCAAACGGAAAGTTGCAAAATGCACTTCAAAATGATAAATTATTAACAGTATATGGAATATATGTGTTAGAAGCGCTATAGGAACTGATTGTTAAAAAATAACTATTGACCAAATACTGAATTCAACATAACCATGATACGAGAAATGCCGAAAATCGAATATCACCAGATACATTAGAGGATACAAAGGAACGCTAAGAATAGATTATCAAAAATACTTAATAAACTGCTGGCAAATCTTGGAAACATGCTTTTTAAACAATCAACATCAACTTAAATCAATCAGAGTGAAATATCCTCTGTACAGTTTTAATGAGTATTTCAAGTAATCCTCAAATCTTAACAAATCAAAAGCAATGTAAATTGGAAATGGACATTGAATTGGAGTGGGAAAGGGAAACAAAAATGAGTAAGTCAAACACAAATTGTATATGGATTTTGTGCTGCACTGTGGGACACAAGAGACCAAATGGAGGGAGTGGGCCAGGACAGTCAAATTTCCCCAGGAACAACGGCGGGTTTCGAACCCACATTACTGGTTGTCTGGTACAGAGTGTTACCAATTACACCACTTTGGTTCGGTCAGATTTTCATATTTTTTGTAAATATAAACCTCTGAAAGGATAGTAGATTATTGATGAATACAATGCGATTCGATGCCCTACCATAGATCAACTATTCACGCACATTCATCTAAAGTTCACTCGTTTTGAAGTAAGGATTGTAGGTTCGAGTTATATGGTTGACAATTACTCTACAGTACTTTTCAATGACAGCATCCCGGGTCTTATACATTCCAATAGAACTGACAACGTTCTGGTTTAAGTATACAATAACTTTCTTTGCCTAATTGACCACAATTTCGTGTAGGTACATTAAGAGATATAGAATTAAGTTTTCTGAATGATGAAGATAATTCAACATAGGATTATAAAGATGAATGAACGTAAAACATTGAACCATAGACGGGATTCGAACCCACATTACTGAATGTCTAGTCCAGGGTGTTTACCAATTACACCATTTTGGTCCAGTCAGGTTTTTTATATTTTTTGTAAATATAAACCTCTGAAAGGATAATAGATCATCCCGGTTCTCTTTTATTTCAAAACACGACTGAACTTCAGATGAATATGCGTAAATAGTTGGTCTATGGTAAGGCATCGAATCAATGATCTACTATCCTTTCAGAAGTTTATATTTACGAATAATATAAAAATCTGACTGGACCAAAGTGGTCTAATTGGTAAACCCCCTGGACTAGACATCCAGTAATGTGGGTACGAATCCCTTCTATGGTTCAATGTTGAATTATCTAAGTTATCTTCATAATTCAGAAAATTTTATTCTATCTCTCCTAATGTCCCTGCACGAAATTGTGGCCAATTAGGCAAAGATACTTTGAGCTAATCAGTTTTCCGAAGCTACTCCTCCCCACTGGTAGGTTAGTAGCTTCAGGCTCCCAAATTGTGCTTCCTAAGTAGTGACCCAGAATGACTGCCTTCTGCATCTGGTCTATCAAGATCTGCACCGAGTTCTTACAAGCCGGAATGATCTTCAAGTTCGAACGCAGCGAAGACCGAATTCCGCCCAAAACACCGATGATCAGAAGAACTAATACGACCTTGGGGCTTCGGTATAGCGTGCGGAGCTCGAACCAGTAGATCTTGATACTTTGTCCGTTTTTCCTCCTCTTTGAAGCCAATGTTCTTCTCTGCCAGAGCAGAGAATTTGCTTTGTTTATCGAGGAAGACAACGTCAGGGCTATTTGCTTGTATGGACCTGATGGTCAGAAACGGGTAATTCCAGTAGATCTGGCATTTCTAGTTTCCGACAACGGACTCAATATCTCCAGGCATGTGAGGTAGCACCGGCTCTTGGTCTATTCCATACGGGTGCCTTGGCGTACTTAGAGTATTTTTGGAATAAGAATTGAACAAGTCATCACATTCAATTCTACAGGATTCATTACCAAGTAGCTAGTGCAAGTTCAAACAAACCATAGCAATTATAGTGAATAATTATTCGTTCATGAGTGACATGTGATTGAAAGTTCGATATAAACTAATTGAGAGTGTTGTTCAAGTCATTCATTCAATTGAAGTTATTGAAGGGTATTGTATT
This sequence comes from Endomychus coccineus, assembly GCA_958510875.1. Taxonomy (NCBI): domain Eukaryota; kingdom Metazoa; phylum Arthropoda; class Insecta; order Coleoptera; family Endomychidae; genus Endomychus; species Endomychus coccineus. Next base: position 102,153,696 of record OY294070.1, read on the forward strand.
CAAGAGTATGTGGAGTCAATGTAATTAGGGTAATTACATACTATAGAAACATATTCTGAGGAATACAATTGGTGCAAACTGTATATAGATTATAAATAATAGTTAGGACTTACATTTTTGAATTGATAGTAATTTTGCAACTTTATCAATTATTGTATATTTACGTTAAGGATTTATTGCATATTATAACATTTATTGAAAGGGGGAGTAATTTTATAGCTTTATGAGTTGTTCAATCGTTAATTCAAACACCTTGTCAAACATATTCACTATTAAAGATTCACTAGAATCATTGTTCGCCCCGGAGTCTCATATACTATTCACACAACGGTATTGGTTGTGATATCAATTTATTTATTACTTCAAATAAACAATTTTAGTAAAATTGAACTTATAGTTTTATTACACCAATACCATCACATCCAACCAGACCCAAAGGGGTAACACTGGTAATACAGCACTCGTAGGGCTGCGGCGATGGACTAAGGTGTTGATTACGTCATCTAGGCAAGCTGCAGTAAATCCCTCGATCTCGGATGTAAGCTTGGCTGACCTTGGGTAGCCGAAGGTCAGCCTGGTTGACAAGCCGAGCGTTCAGATGTTTCGGTAGCATCGTGTATCGGCTTGTCAACATGCCGCCTGAGCATAAGATCTTGATCTTCGGCATTTATCTGGGCTCTCAAGCTAGGAGGTTGAAACTCGAGGTTGCCCACTAGTCGGCCTTCTCGACTTATGTGAAATTCGAGACCCAGTTCTTTCACAGCTTTTTGTGCTGCCTTAACGATAAATGCCCCACTCCGGCCGATTCGTGACTTTTGACAAAGTGTAGAAGGGGACCCGAACTCCTAAGAACTTTACAAGCTATACGAAGAACCACACTTCGATGAAGACCCTCTAGACTAAGGAGTCTTCTACCTCCCCGGTGACGACCTAGGATGCAGACTGTGAAGGATATGCATCATTTTCCGGGTATCTTTGTTGAGTACATGCAGCTCATCGACCGTCCATTTCACCATCCCAAAAGAGTGAAGCAAGACTAAAATGGCGAGCATATTTCTACCTACCCGGTCACTTCTACCTCCCCGGTGACGTGAGAGATAAATGTGGGAAATAGACGACCTAGGATGCAAACTGTGAAGGATGTGCATCATTTTCCGGGTATCTTTGTTGAGTATATGCAGCTCATCGACCATCCATTTCACCATTCCAAAAGAGTGAAGCAAGACTGGAATGGCAAGCATATTTGTTGCAGACGCCTTATTCTCAGGTTTCTGTACTTGCCGCGGAGAGCCACTTTCACCTGGGAAGCGTAATAATTAGGACGCTGTTCAATTTCCAGATTTCGATAGGTCTCTCCAAAATCAAAATGTTTAAAGATGCTTCCGTCGGCAAGCTGCATATTCTCGTGCACTTCCGGAGATCGTCCTCTCCTCAAATGAAGCACTGCGCACTTGTGCAATCCCAACTCCATGCCTACGGCTCGTGTATATTCCTGATATAGGGTTATGAGAAATGATTGATTTAGCAAAAATCTTCTTGACCAACTAAACCAACTAAAGTCAATCATAGTCAAATATCACCTTTACAACCTTAATGAATATTCAAAATATTTCTCAAATCTTAACAAATCAAACTCTATTTATTATTAATGTGTATTTTAAATCTATCTTACACTTAAATAGATGGTATACAATCAATATTTTTCATTGTTTCCACTTTCTACGCCAAATTGATATATTGTAATATTATGTGGATGAACAAAAACTATTATTATTTATTACTATCATTAACTGAACACAGAAGAGAACATTTGTTATCTCCAAGCGACCATTATAGGTTAGGAGGTTATTTGTGAGTTCATTACTTTCCTCACTATACATAGTATATAGTTTGAGGAAAGTATTGTGATCGGCCCAGACTATAAAGTAGACATGTATCAATTTTAATAAAATTATGCACACTTGACCTTCAAAATAGAAAGAAACCACAGTTTAGGTGAGATTCAGATTTACTACCCTGAACTCATTTTCCACCCGTTAAAACAGACAAGTACTGATCTTGCTAAAATTTTTCACACTCGTCCTTCAAAACAAGAGGAAAGCTACTCTTTACATGAAATTGAAAAAAACTACCCTAATCTCTGTCATCACTCTTGAAAGCAGACAAGTACCAATTTTAATTGCACACTTGAACTTCAAAATAAGAGTAAAATCACTGTTTACACGATATGTAATTAACTACTCCAAGCCCCTTTCCCGCCCTTTAAGCTAAACAAATACCGATTATGATAAAATTTTGCGCAGTCGGTCTTCAAAACAAGAGAGAAATCACTATCTAGATGAGATTTCGAAAGAACTACGCTTAACCTATTCTCACCCCTTAAATCAAACTACAATCACACCTAGAAAGAAATAAAAAAATTCTGATGTTTGTGTCATGGATAATTTATTGAGTCGTTTCAATCCCTCCATCAAAAATGGGATTGATTATTAGATTCAACATCAAATCGATTTATGAGCTCGGCATCGGTCTTTGCGCCAAAATCATTATGGTTGGAAATCTTAAATCATACACTCCTTTTCCTCGTCCTTCCCCTAGAATTGTTATATATTCGTAGGTTTCTATCACCTCTAATATAGCCTCATCGTAACTTTCTAATTCATTCTCAGGTAGGTTGTGGTATTCCCTGTCTAAGCACTGACATATACCTAAAATATGAATACAAAATTGTTACATGGAATCGAATTTCATATTGCATTCACAGCGCGGCTCATTGAGTCAAGTAGCTTGATGTATTTAAATTTCTTGACTTGACTTAAAAGGTTCCTTACACGACGTAGGCACCCGCTAAGGACAAATTCTTTCCACGCTTTTAGCTGCTTCTGCTGATTTGAAATATGCATATTAAGTCTTCAAATTTGGGAATTGACTTCGGGGCGGCGGAACCAACACCGTATTCCTGTTTTATTTGCTGTTTCTTAGTGGCTTAGCCAGTTAAATAATATTAGTTCTGTTTTCTTCGTTTGATTATAATTTTTCTTCCCAAACATTCAACATAAGTGTGCTTTTGTTGTTTATGGCCAAAGTTTCAAGAAATAGGCAGTGTTACTGAACACCATACAGGCCGAACAAAGCTTCACAAAACCGCACTGTTCCTGCAGCTGAACTGATAATTCAGCTAGGTGACGAACCCAGTTACTGTCAATTATCAAACCACCAGAAATAGTCACCATGGATGGGAATCAAACGCCAGTGAATGTGACTGTGATATCAAGCTGAAATCGCGACATGATCATCTAAATTTGATAAGACATGACTGGATCCCCATTTCGCTCACCAATGAGCTATATATCTATTCGAACTGGCACCAGATACTTGACGAACTACGGTATCAAGGCGATTTGGCAACGAAAAATGATTATTAGCAGTCCAGATACAACGAGGAGGAGTAACGAAGTGGAGTGAATTCGCTCTTGGTTCAAGAACAGATGATACATTTTTGCTTGCAATCGATTATCAAGCTATTATTCATTTTTCTACGATCTGCTCAACAAGTTGGACCTCGATTTTAATCAAATCACGAAAATGCATGCCGCCCACATATTGCTAGCTTCATACGTACATATCTTGAAGAAGAAGATATTGATGTTTTGCCATGGCCTGCCCCATTTTGCCTGATTTGAATACTATAGAGCACTTATAAGATATATCAGAAGGAGGCGTTTTAAGGTGAAATTTATTTAACATCCGAGGACTACTCTTTTAGCACATTTCAGCGGAACGGAATGCAATCAAATCAAAATTGAACACCTGATCCTGAAAGTATATATGGAAGATGTTGGTTTTCGATAACCATGGAGGTCATTTTAATCCAAAACATAATTTCATCAATTTATACATTTTGCTCCAATTTTGTTAAGTTATTGCGAAAATAATGGAGTTTTTTGGAAATAAATATTTGTTTTTTGTTAATAAAAATATTTAATTTATTGTGTGTTCGATATTTAGAAGATTCATAAGAGGTCCTAAGATGGTCATAACAGCACGTTTGAATTTAGCAGAAAATTGCGCTAATAAAAGGAGGACGAGGAAAGTTAATGATCTGTGGATCAGTTAATCATTCCTATAACTGCACATCAAATACCTTATTTTCAAAAAGTTATTTCTTAAATGTAGAATTTTCGGGAGATTTCAGATTAGAGCTAAGAAATTATTATCCTAATAGTACCCAGTTGATAACTGTTTTTTCTAATGCCGCTGTGATAAAACCTTTTTATTTTATTGTTACTAAGGTTTGGATTTGTTTGTGTTTCATTCATATGTTATATCCAACTCTTCCTTAAGTTACTAACTTACAGTGTTGTTTTGAAGATAATACACTTAGTCATTACTAAATTATGTCGATTATTAACTATTCCGTGCCTACAAGAAGATTTCAATAATCAATATATCCTATTAACAACTAAATGCGATATCTTCATTGCAGTGTTTTATGGCAGTATGTAACGGCTTGGCCGTTTGGTCCGTTGCAGGGCATATTTGGTTATTGGTGACCTCTAGTTGCAAGATCTCTGAATGAGATTGCCACTGACATCTGGGGAATGATAGCAGAACCTAAGGTTGTATTACGGAACGCTCTCTATGTCTATAAATTAACGGAAGGTATCTACGTCTGAGATTGATTAATTTAGGGTGAATATCGATCGATATGGCATTATGAGTGGGAATGCTGAAGCAGATATGTTATAATTATTATTTCTCTGTCATTTTGGGTATTATCGTCCGAACTTCGTCAACGCCAACCTTATATATAGTCTCTTTGGTATGGTTGTAATTACGATGTATGATGTAGGGTTTGCCGATTGACTGGATAGGCATTCTCCTTTTAATGGACGACGTACCTGTGGATGGTCTCACCACAATCATTCATCTCATTTTCATAATCATCTGACATTTAACTTAACGTCATATTTTAGTTTCAGTATCTTCTCTTAAATTCGAATGAATGATGCCTTAATCTGATATCAGAATCTATTTGTTTTGTGGTCCTCGTGATCGAGGGAGTAAATTCTTATGTACTTGTGAGTTGAGGAAGCGAGTGGTTCAAGGCAAACTGGTAAATCTTGAATTCGATCCCGTTTAATTCTCATGGTAACAGAATAAACATCATCTTTTAAATCTGGGTGGAATTATAATTTTGGTCATATCCTTTTTGCAGCTTCTCAAATATCCATTCTTTGATTAAATTAGTAGTATATCTTAATAGTATCTCTCAATGTTGTAATCCAGTTGGATTCGTGGTTCATTATCGAGTAACCATGTGATGGTTGACGGAATGTCCTCCGATACCATGGCTATTAACGCTGGTGTTCCACAGTGTCCTGTCTTGGCACCAACTTTGTTTCTGATTCATATGAACAACCTGCTGGAAGTGACCACCTGTCTCGTCCACAGCTTTGCAGATAATGGTACATCATATTGCTTCCTCATCTAGAGCTCCTATACCATTGATTGAAGTCAGAGGAGCGAGATAGGAACATGTTGACGCAATTAATAGAGATCTGGAAAAGATTTTGAAATGGGAATCTGATAATCTAGTAGAGTTTAATGCAACCAAAATTCAGTCATACGTCTTCTCTAGAAAGCGGATCCCACAATCCCTAATATGATAGTGTCAGGTAGAACTATTCACATGAAGTCTTCCATAACAATGATGGGGATCACCACCAACAGCACCCTCTCATGAGATGATCATGTGAGGTCCATTGCGAAAGCCGCTTCACAAAAACTTGGTTTTCTATTCAGTGCCAAGATCCACTTTACATCTCAGCAGCTCCTCATAATGTACAAATCACAAATTTGATCTGTTCCGAAGTACTATTGACATATTTGGAGTTCGGCTCCCAAACATGCGCTGAATGAAGCTCTTGGATTATATCCAGAAGAGAGCTATTCGTTTGATTGATGATGTCACACTTACGAGTTCATCGACCTCTCTAGAACATAGTAAAAAGATGGGGGAATTCTCCCTTCTCTATAGATATTTCCATGATATATGTTCATCAGAAATCTCGTCTGTTGTTCCACCACCAGAGATTCCGGATAAGCGTACTAGACGAGCTCAAACTAGTCACCCCTTCACTGTCAAGCTCGAGACCTTCCGAACTTCTTTCTAGCAGACTTAATTTTTTATCGAACAGCGAAGTTGGGCCTACAGCCTCCAAAGCTTTGAAAAAATACGAATGCCTATCTCCTCTATCTACATTCTGCTGGCTCACACGATGTTCTTCGAACATTATAGGTTTCCCTTTCGTGTTGTAAAGTATAAAAAAATAGTAATTTATCTTTTACCTTTATCGTTCTTTATCAAAATTCAATGGTTCACTGTTTCCAGAAATCCTTATTGTTGTAAACTTCATATTAATTTGTTATTATCAATGTAATTGTGGATTTGAATTTAATATTATCAATTACCGAATTCAATCTATGTTGCTGCTATTATCTAAATTTACATTATCTCATATAAATTGAAATTGTTTCTTAATTTTAAATTATCCAATATAGTTATTACTGAAATTGTGTATCTGAATTTAAATTATCTAATTAATTATTCAATATTGTTGTTATCGGAGTTATTTTTGTGTTAAATAATTAATGTAGTATTTATCCCAGAGAATTTGGATATACGATTACTTGTCTCGATCACTTATTTCTGATGAAAGTATTGCAGTTACTGTAATTTATTTTGGCATTCTTATGGTTAACTTTTTCCAACATAATTTGTTCCAAATTACTAATTTTTTGTTCAACTGCGTGTGTTACCTCTCCCTTCCTTCCTGCCCGTGTAAGCAGAATATTTCTGACAGAGCCATAATTTATGATGTTTCTTCAGCTTCAACAAATATAAAGGAGGCAAACATTTCATTGAGTTGAACTAATTCAATTTTCACTGTATATTTCAATTATGTAACTCGTAAATCCTCAAAATTCTATTTCTCATATTTTTCAAATTTCACATATTTAACTATCATCCATTTTTAATTCAACTTTAAATTGTTATTTAGTTTTTTTATTCTATTGAAACCCATTCTGTCGAGTTGGAACATTGTTCTTTTATTCTCTCTGCATTAAAAACTATCTAGCCCATTGTGATGCCAGACATTTATGATTGAGGGTCCTTTCTTATCTTTTCTAAAAGCTGTTGATGCCCTGCTGAAATATTTTAATTCTGAGCTGGTTGAAGAATTAAAAGTTTGAGAACTAACAAGCAAAGGTCTTCATCCCCGGAACCATCACAAAATAATCTCTCGTCTCGCCCTAGCCTGTTGCTAAACCCATAATTTTTTCCCTATTCTAATTGGATTTATTAGATAACTTACTTTTTATATCATCCCTAGACTCATATTTGAAATGCGTATCTGATAGATCACATGATTTAACATCAAAACCAATTCATCAAAATATCCTACATGGTCTTGGTACTGCATGAAATGAGAATGCCATTTATCCTTCTTACTCATGAACTTGTATACGTCTTTCATGGGTTCGTTGACTGAAAATATGAACAACACTTCTCCACCTGATTTCAACAGTCTAAAAGAATTCATTAAGGCCTGTCTGCAAGAAGGAATAATAAATAATTACTGCTAAGACATGAGTTTGTAATATTATATTCTACAAGAATTCGAGGATAATTCCTATGGGCAATAGCGACTCCTTAGAGGAAGCATTGAATATATCCCAATAATAACCTGTAGCTTCAATATTGTGTAATAACCTACAGCTTGAATATTGTGTATATTGTGTAATATAGTATGTTAATGTAAAACAGCAAAAATTGTATCACGATGAATATGAAATAATCCAATAGCTATATTTTATCACTATATTGAATGAAACACACATTACAGATAATCGATTTTCAATATATTTTTCTTTGACAAATTGACAAATTAGAGATACATATATATACACAAGTAATTCCCTTTAACATAGTGCACCTCAATATGGAGGTTACGTCCATTGCGATTCCTCTACTGGTCTATCTAACAAGTCTAACCCAAAGAGTTCTATATACAGAATGTTCCATCTCAGACGAGCCACCCCGTATATTTCTTATCCCATAGTGAGTGGAAAAATATCCCGAAACACGTCGAATAATTTTGTTTGAGGGACATCTTTTGACGCATATTTGAGGCTTGAACGAGCAACCTCCTAATAGGGGGCGCTTCAACCCCTCAAAATTTAATAGGGGAGAGGGGTTGAGTGATACGTCATTTGAAAAGTCTTGGAAGCCTCTTTACAACGGTGTATGAAAAACTTAAATTTGATGAACCGTTTTAATTTTGTTGCTCGAATACGCCACCTTGAATATTTTGGTTATTTGTACAATGTACAAGCTCGTTTTTATTAAGCCTTTTTTACAAACTTAAACAATCTTCAAAAAATCACATTCGTAAAAAAATAGAATTGTGTTGTCATGCTTACAATGAAAAAAATTGAATCTGCGTGTTTAAATCAAATGTTCAAATTGTCCTCCATTGACTTCCATACAATAATACATTCTCTCCAACTAATAAATAAAAAAACAGCAAAACAATTCCATATGTTGCCTTCATATTTGTTCTTAGAAGGTGTTTATCTGGTTTTAACGTTTCTTCGATCATTTCATGATTTTAATCAATCTGTTGAGTTACTGCTTTGCTGATTTGTTTAAAATTTCAAAAAATATGGTGTACACATTGCAAGAATGTGTTGAGCTGGTTAGCCTTTATTACCAAAATCAAAATTATGCCCGAGCGGCTGCAAGGATATTTAACGAAAACCATCCTGAACCTAGCGTTCGCCATAAGTACGTAATGGAATTGATTTCAAAATTTGTGGAGACGGGTTCAGTAATGGATAAAAAAAGGGCACCCATTGAAATTGTTAATGATGAAGGAGCAGCTGTGGCGGTATTGGGACATGTCCAACTTATGCCAAACACGCAATCTGTACGACAACTTTCTGCAGCTTCCGGTATTAGCCAATCTAACGTTTTCATAATTTTACATAAACACAAGTTCCATCCGTACAAAATTAAATTAATTCAGGAATTAAATGATGATGATTGGGATCGAATGCAAGAGTTTTGCGAAATTATGGTCGAGCGTATCAACAATAACCCAAATTTCTTGTACAACGTTTGCTTTTCTGACGAATGCACTTTTTTACTTAATGGAGAGGTTAACCGGCATAACTGTAGAATTTGGAGCGATACAAATCCTCATGTATTTCGAGAAGCTCAAACTCAACATCGGGAAAAGCTAAACGTTTAGGTAGGAATTTTGGGAGACCACCTAATTGGACCTCTGTTTATTCCTGGTAATTTAAATGGCGAAATTCAACTTGGAATGTTGGAAAATGCGATTGATCCGTTAATAAATGAACAATAAGAAAACGATCCTCTACTACTTGAACAACAATTGCGTTTCCGACAAGACGGAGCTCCTCCTCACTACGCCGCACCAGTTCGCCAATACCTCAATTTGCAATACCCCGGTCGTTGGATTGGAAGAAGAGGTCCTATGGAGTGATCTGCCCGATCTCCTGACCTGAACCCTCTGGACTTCTTCTTGTGGGGACATCTTAAGTCCAAGATTTTTGTGACTCAGCCTGAACATTTGGACGAACCACGCCAACGAATTGTAAATGAGTGTCGTCAAATAACTTCAATTATGCTGAACCATGTAAGAGACGGTTTTCAGTCAAGATTGTATTATTGTATGGAAGTCAATGGAGGACAATTCGAACATTTGATTTAAACACGCAGATTTAATTTTTTTCATTGTAAGCATGACAACACAATTTAATTTTTTACGAATGTGATTTTTTGAAGATTGTTCAAGTTTGTAAAAAAGGCTTAATAAAAATGAGCTTGTACATTGTACAAATAACAAAAATATTCAAGGTGGCGCATTCGAGCAACAAAATTAATTTTTGGCGAAAACGGTTCATCAAATTTACGTTTTTCATACACCGTTGTAAAGAAGCTTCTAAGACCTTTCAAATGACGTATCACTCAACCCCTCTCCCTTATTCAATTTTGAGGGGTTGAAGCGCCCCCTATTAGGGGGTTGCTCGTTCAAGCCTCAAATATACGTCAAAAGATGTCCCCCAAACAAAATCATTCGATGTGTTTCGGGAGATTTTTCCACTCACTATGGGATAAGAAATATACGGGGTGGCTCGTCTGAGATGAAACACCCTGTATAGAGTAGACAACTAAGCTTTCCACTGGTATCTTAACGGACATTCTGTCCTCCTCGCACATGTACTGCGCTCTCACTCGCACGATGTGCGAGCGTTATACTTATTCTTGTATTCTCATACTATTTTTGTGATAGAAGGGGAGACCTTGCGAGTGAGAGCGCACTAATATGTGCGAGAAGGACAGAATGTCCGACTAGTAACCAGCGCTGCTTTCCTATGCTTAACACACTACTTGTCTACTCTATATATAAAACTCTTTGGTCAAACCAGTACCTCACATCGAGGCCGTCCACACGGGAGGGGTATGTGCATTCAAACCCCCCTATGATATTTTGAAACCTCGGAAACGATATTTCCATATACTACGAATTTAAGAGTATCAAACCAGCAGGCAAATAAAAGAAGCAAACCTAGAAAACCCTTTAAATTTTATACGAAAAGCCAACATTTTTCAATTTAAAACATCATTATATTGGTGATCTCATGATTCCATAATACATCACATTCACATACATCTGGAAAAGGATGGAACAATATATTGGAAGCGAAAATTGTAAAGAAATCTATCAGGCCAGTGTTTGCTTGCGTTAATTTACAAATTATAGAAGTAACAATCAAATTCTGAAATTCCTTTTGAAATTCACGCTGAAAATAATATTTCCTCTGAATGACCGTAAAACTGAAGGACATTCATACTGCAAAAAATTCAATACTTACCTTTTGATGTTTTCAACATTTCCTGCTAGGAAATATTTGTCACTGATAAAAAAAATTCACAAAGTTGCTAATTGGATGATAAATTGTGGGATGAAAAATGTAATCACACTTGAATAACATTACAAGGTAACTCTTCACGGCGAGTGATTGACTCATTTTGAGACGGTCATTATGTGATTAGTCTATTTGAATTGGAATTTGTATTTTGTTCATCGTTCAGTTTACAATTCGTGTTAAATTTGCAGGTATTAAACGTCAAAACTTTATTTTTATTATAATAATAATTATTGACAAGTGTTTCGACCTAAGCCATTTTCGAGTTACAGAGCAGAACGTTCCGTCGAAAATCTCGACGCAATGTAACGCTTTCCACATTACTTCTCTAAAGATCGCTGTAATGATTTGAATAACGATTTCCGCTCGGAATTTTAGATTGAAACCTGTAATGACTTAGTGTCGCGTATCTTTCAATAGTCGATCGGTAATTAATCCTGCGCGAAGGCGGGTGTGGTGTCCCACGAATCGCAAGGAGGGGTTGACGGGAGAACGGAAACGAAAGGCCGGATTCGGATTCGTGTTCTGGACATAAGCTGAGTAAGTTGGTTCTTGATATATTAATTTTCTTCATTGAAAGTTTATTGTCGTCAGGGATCATTTAGTTTGTTGTCTGTTAGCTTTGAACCTGTTTCGATTCCCTGAATGACTATATTTCAATGAAAATATAATCAACTTGCTCAGACGTTCATACCGAATAAATTTGCTTGATTACATTATCTTAGATAATCATTTACATCATTAGATTTTTCTCTTATCTTTCTTCAGAATAAATTTGTCAGTACGTGGACAGATAGGTCGTTTTTTTTAGGCTCGTGTAACCTAGCAATAATCCACGTGCCTACGTAATACGTGGTATTTCGTATAACCTTCCTTAACCTTGGTTATATAAATTTGTAATGGTTATGTCGTTGAAGAGGTTGTGCTCGATTCTTGGGGAGTGATTTTTTACAGAAATAATCGATTTTTAATTACTCAAGGGTCTTTCCAATAGAATTTTCCACTTTTATCCCATTTTAAAGCAAATCAGATACTTGCCACACTTATTTATTAAGACGGAGTGAGAGTTAGCTTGATTGATGAAAACAGCTTAAGGTAGGGCATTGAATTTTTATGCCAGTTAATTTCGGGCATTATATCTAGCTTGTGTCGAAAATTCAAGTGGATTGTATTTACCATTTGGTAGATACACGACAACATAATTTTGACAAATAACGCTAATTTGGCAAATTATGTTCTCGTGCATCTGACAAATGGTAAATGCAATCCACTTGATATTTTGACACGAACTAATTCAATGTCCCACCTTAAACCGTTTCCGAGTTATTGAACAGAGCGGTCAGTTGAAATATTCGACGCTATTAGTTCTGTTTCGCGCATTGTTCGGTGTGCTAACTATATGGCCGATTGTAGAGGGAAGGATTGGGCTCGCGCAACTAGACAGACTGCGGCTCGCGGTCTTTATCGGCTAATGCTAAAGTAGTGGAGTCAATCTACGGATTGGTTGGGAAAATTTTGAATATAACTAGCGACCTAGCGGAAAATATTTGTAATGATGCGAATAACAAATCCCTCAGTTTTCTCCCTCTGAAAATTGGTACAACCCGAGAAACAGAGAGTTTTCGACGCCTTTTACGCGTCGTTTTTCATTTTAATTATTTTTTTAATCCTTAGACTGCTAGCTAAGATACAAGAATGTAACCATTTCATCGTAAATGTCTGAAAAACCTACAGTTAAATTTTTGTTAGGTCATGCTCTTGCACCCTCCCGCAATACAGGGTGTTCCATCTCAGACGAGCCACCCCGTATATTTCTTATCCCATAGTGAGTGGAGAAATCTCCCGAAACATGTCGAATGATTTTGTTTGGGTGACATCATTTGACGTATATTTGAGGCTTGAACGAGCAACCCCCTAATAGGGGGCGCTTCAACCCCTCAAAATTGAATAGGGGAGAGGGGTTGAGTGATCGTCATTTGAAAGGTCTTGGAAGCCTCTTTACAACGGTGTATGAAAAACGTAAATTTGATAAACCGTTGTCGCCAAAAATTAATTTTGTTGCTCGAATGCGCCACCTTGAATATTTTGGTTATTTGTACAATGTACAAGCTCATTTTTATTAAGCCTTTTTTACAAACTTAAACAATCTTCAAAAAATCACATTTGTAAAAAAATTGAATTGTGTTGTCATGCTTACAATGAAAAAAATTAAATGTGCGTGTTTAAATCAAATGTTCAAATTGTCCTCCATTGACTTCCATACAATAATACAATCTTGACTGAAAACAGTCTCTTACATGGTTCAGCATAATTGGAGTTATTTGACGACACTCATTTACAATTCGTTGGCGTAGTTCGTCCAAATTTTCAGGCTGAGTTACAAAAATCTTGGACTTAAGATGTCCCCACAAGAAAAAGTCCATAGGGTTCAGGTCAGGAGATCGGGCAGGTCACTCCATAGGACCTCCAATCCAACGACCGGGGTATTGCAAATTGTGGTATTGGCGAACTGGTGCGGCGTAGTGAGGAGGAGCTCCGTCTTGTTGGAAATCCAATTGTTGTTCAAGAAGTAGAGGATCGTTTTCTAATTGTTCAGTTATTAACGGATCAATCGCATTTTCCAACATTTCAAGATAAATTTCGTCATTTAAATTACCAGGAATAAACAGAGCTCCAATTAGGTGGTCTCCCAAAATTCCTACCCAAACGTTTAGCTTTTCCCGATGTTGAGTGTGAGCTTCTCGAAATACATGAGGATTTGTATGGCTCCAAATTCTATGTTTATGCCGGTTAACCTCTCCATTAAGTAAAAAAGTGCATTCGTCAGAAAAGCAAACGTTGTACAAGAAATTTGGGTTATTGTTGATACGCTCGACCATAATTTCGCAAAACTCTTGCCTTCGATTCCAATCATCATCATTTAATTCCTGAATTAAGTTAATTTTGTACGGATGGAACTTGTGTTTATGTAAAATTCCGAAAACGTTAGATTGGCTAATTCCGGAAGCTGCAGAAAGTTGTCGTACAGATTGCGTGTTTGGCATAAGTTGGACATGTCCCAATACCGCCACAGCTGCTCCCTCATCATTAACAATTCCAATGGGTGCCCTTTTTTATCCATTACTGAACCCGTCTCCACAAATTATGAAATCAATTCCATTACGTACTTATGGCGAACGCTCACGTTCAGGATGGTTTTCGTTAAATATCCTTGCAGCGGCTCGGCCATAATTTTGATGTTGATAATGAAGGCTAACCAGCTCAACACGTTCTTGCAATGTGTACACCATATTTTTTGAAATTTTAAACAAATCAGCAAAGTAGTAACTCAACAGATTGATTAAAATCATGAAATGATCGAAGAAACGTTAAAACCAGATAAACACCTTCTAAGAACAAAAAATGAAGGCAACATAAGGAAATTTTTTGCTGTTTTTCTATTTATTAGTTTGTAGAGAATGTATTATTGTATGGAAGTCAATGGAGGACAATTTGAACATTTGATTTAATTACGCAGATTAAATTTTTTTCATTGTAAGCATGACAACACAATTCAATTTTTTTACGAATGTGATTTTTTGAAGAAAACGGTTCATCAAATTTAAGTTTCTCATACACCGTTGTGAAGGAGCTTCCAAGACCTTTCAAATGACGTATCACTCAACCCCTCTCCCCCATTCAACTTTGAGGGGTTGAAGCGCCCCCTATTAGGGGGTTGCTCGTTCAAGCCTCAAATATACGTCAAAAGATGTCCCTCAAACAAAATCATTCGACGTGTTTCGGGAGATTTTTCCCCTCACTATGGGATAAGAAATGTACGGGGTGGCTCGTCTGAGCTGGAACGTATTACATATATACGTTCTTTTTAACATAAATTCAATATCAGCTCACCAACGAACTTTGATGAAATTTTCAGTGAAGGTAGCATGTATTTACTACTATCCAAATTTTAGACCAAGATATGGAATCGTTTGACCGCAATTTGATTTTTTGGTCAAATTTTACGAAATTTTCAAACTACTGCCAAATTTGTCGCTTTAGTCGTATGGCAATTTTCTTTACGACGAAATATAGGTTTCTCCATGTATTTTCCTGTTGTGTAATACAAGTTCAACTTTGTTTTCAAATCCGACCGATTTTCAGCCATTTACGGTATTTCTATATCTTCTATCCTTTCAGGGGTTTATATTTACGAAAATATAAGAATCTGACGGGACCAAAGGGGTGTAATTGGTAAACACCCTGGACTAGACATCCAGTAATGTGGGTTCAAATCTCCTGCCTATGGTTCAATGTTTTACGTTTATTCATCTTTATAATCCTATGTTAGATTATATAAGTTATCTTCATAATTCAGAAAATTCAAATCTATATCTCTTAATGTACTTACACGAAGTTGTGGCCAATTAGGCAAAGAAACTTTAAACTTGTTTATACTTACCCAGAACATTTCTCAGTAAATTCTATTGAAATATATAAGAACCGAGATGCTGTCATTGAATGAGTACTGTCAAGGGTGATTACCAACCATAGTAATACTCTAATCTACAATCCTCACTTCAAAACGATTGAACTTTAGATGAATGTGCGTGAATAGTTGATCTATAGCGGAGCATCGAATAGAATTGTGTTTATCAATGATCTACTGTCCTTTCAGAGGTTTTTATTTGCAAAAATATAAGAATCTGTTGGGACCAAAGTGGTGTGATTGGTAAGCACCACGGACTAGACATCCAGTAATGTGCAATCGAATGATGGCCGAAAGATCCTCACTACTTTACTAGTATTTTTAATGGATAAGGGTGATTATTTCTCATTTATAGAGTAATCTGAATACTTATTTCGATCCGTCTTCTTCCACTAGTAACTTTGGGAGAATATCTTTGAGATACTACCTGTACTAGGTTATTTGTATCACATTAAATACGATTTCTGGGTAGCCTTTTTCATATTATTGTGGTTTTGCTTAAAGTATGTTAAAGAGACTCACCTTAAGTCGTCGGTATACATCAAACAAAACGTAGAAAACAGATGTTGAAATTGTTCTTCTAGTTCTTTAGGAAAATCTTTCGTGGCAATATCAAGCTCAATAAATGAAATGCTATCTCTCGTGGGAATTTTTTCACAATATTCAATCATTTCTTTGGAAATATCACATCCGACTATTTTGGAAACACTCTCAGGTAATCTGGGAAGTATAGAATTAAGCAAAATATTTCCAGTACCACAACCAATATCCAGAATTGTTTCATCTTCAAGCCATTTCAATAACTTAAAGGTTCTATCGTAGATATCATCTACATATGGTTTTTGGCGGGTACCGAGTTCAGCGTATATTTCGCCTATTCCAGTCATTTCTGCGGTAGCTACAAATAACTATTGCTGCTTGCCGCTTTAACTCATGAAATTCATTTACAAACCGTGAACTGTCCTAATCTTATCGTATGAGTATTAGAATATTTATGATAGGTTAAATTACCAATTTGTATTCATAATATCTTGCAGCGAAAGTTATCTTCCATATTTCTTATTTGGTGTTTGACGTTTTGAATGATACATGCAATAATTTGTTTACAAGAAGTTTGTTTATCAAAATACATAAATGGTTAATTTCAACTATTAATATCATCCAGATATGACCTTCTGTCGGATTGCCTGGACCGATAAATTGAATAAACCAACCAGAATTATAATTTTGTAAGAATGCAGCCAAATGCGAGATAAAACGAAACAATTTATTAGGAACAATATTCTGATGCATATCATAAAGGATGTGAATGGGGATATCAATCACATTCAAGTTTCAAATAAGTTGATAGTAAACTTATAATCGATATACAGTATGCTCAAGATAAGGATGTCTATCATAAGGATATTGGAAACGGTATTAGATATTGTTTTGGTTAATTGGGGGAAAAATTACCTAACCAAATCGTCATTCATATGGAAGTGTTTCCAATATAATTTTTGATTTTCAAGTCATTTTATAAAAACCGAATTTCTTGATTTCCTATTTTATTTTTTACTAGTGTTACTTCGAATCGACTTTTCATAGGCATTCTTGTATTAATATAAGATTTAATATCCTATGGTTCAATTTAGTTCGATATCAGCTTCAGGACTGATTTTGGTATATTGTTTCATGAACGAGTCTACAATATAGGGAAATTGTATTGAATAATAAGAGTTATAAGTACTGCATAAAGGGTTGTAGATTGTTGATTTATTTTGTGTCTGAGATGTTTTTGTTTTTCATTTCTCGTATCGATTTAATAAATAAATCAATATTTATATGAGCTAAAACGATTTCATTTTTCTGTCTCCATTGCAATAAATAATAAGGAAAGTTATCTGCAAAATTGATTACGGTATATTGCTGATAAATCAAATTGCTCATCGTTCTTTAGACAGAAGGTAATTCGCATTATGCTTATATTGAGAAAGCTTATTATCACAATATTCGAATTTAAAGTATTTTTTGTTTAGATTACTATACCATCATTTTAGTTTACATTACCAGAATTATAGTTAAGTTTGTATCCATGACTAAAATGTTCAGCGTTCATTTGCCATGTTTCAGGATGATGAAATAAAACTCATTTTCGCCAAAAGATTCTAATAAATAATAAAATATTTAATTCATTGAAATGACACGACAAGTCAGACAAACGTTGTTAATTCCTTTTTGTAAATAAATTCCAGTTTATCTGCTTAGTTTCTGATGTATTATTCATAATATTCAGGGACATTATCTAAAGTATTTGTATATTGATTAAAATAAACTGCCAAATTAGCATTTAATTAGATATGCGTTTAAGTCTTCTGCTTTTCTGATATTATATACTTTACTTTCTAACAAATAGTTATATGTATTCTTGAACCATTTGGAGATGTATGTTACATTTTCTTGGTATTCTGGTTCTTTATATGGCTGAAAATAAGCTGGCCTACAACGTGGTAAGAAGACCAAAATAGTATTTCCATGTTTCAGAAGACAATAGATGACTTTGATTACTGAAATGCGTCTGCAGCCGACTTGTGTTTTGAAATCCAATTAAAACTGCAGAAAACATTGGATCGGTTGGGTGTGCAAGAGTAATGTATGGTTAATCATCGAATTGATGTAGTTTTGATTGAATTTCAAAATACATGTCGGCAGCAGACGCATTTCAATTTTTGATAAAGATAAAAATATGTTATCGAAACGTCAAAAAGATCAGTCTTATTTTATTTGTTACTCATGAAAACTAAGGGGGGTCTTTGATGTAAACTTTATGAAAAACTCACCTCTGAAAAATTACGCATCCAAAACATTCAAAAACTAACTTTTTGATCTCTTCAAGTTTTTTCGAAAAATTGCTAACGTTGCAAACTTTTTCGTTCCATTGAATATTAGTTTTTTTTTCGGGAATGTTGTAAATCCGTTCAGGAAAATTTTGCAAAAAACCCGGAGTCGATCGGAGTTGCCCGTAAATTCTCCCAGCTTCTATACTTTTTTCGTCTAATTTGATCCGACCATAAGTTATTCTCTGAAATTCAGTTCGTATTGATAGCCATGTTGTCCAATCTAACTTTTGCAGCGCAATAAATAGTCCATAATGGTTATTAAAGTGCAATAAAAGTTTAGTGTTTGTTGATCTGAGACGTATACCGTAGTAATTGGTAAGTTGTTTTATTATTAATTCATGATTTACATATGATTTTTACAGGACATAACCGAAAGGTATCAAAAAACATTGGTTTGTTAAGAGTGTTTAAAATTTGCGAGGTGCGTACTCTTACAACCTTACCATCTACATACCGATTGGGCTGAAATAGCTGCTTTCAGATCGTTTGTCCACCTATTCCAACATATTGGCATATCATCACAATAATAATAATTTTTATTTTCATTAAGTATAGAATATTATTATTATTTTAATCAATGATAAATACCTACCACCTACCGTTTCTTCTTACAGGAATTGGTTATGACGTATTATAAAAGGACAAGCGAACGAAAATTGGTCTTCACCGAGCAAAATCTCCAAGAATTTGCGAAAAGATCGAAAATGGTCAAAGCAAAATAAGTGTGGCTGAGGAATTTAACATCCCAGAAACTAACCTTCCTAAAAGACTTAACGCTGGCACAATACCTTCATCGCTAGGTCGTTTCAACAATACTTTTTCATCAGAAATGGTAGCTCAACTAGCTAATTTCGTCAAAGATATGGATGCTAGATTCTATGGGCTTATTTTGAGAGATCTTAACTTACTAGCCTCTGAATTTGCTGAAGCTAACCATATTTCGCATACCTTTAATTCCGAAAAAAAGATAGCTGGAAAAACCTGGGCTAGAGATTTTCTCAAACTTCAAAATTGTTCTATAAGACAACCAGAAAATTGTTCGATTGGAAGAATAATGAGATCCAATAGATCACAGGTTGAAAAGTTTCCATCTCATTGTATATTCAATGTGGATGCGGCAGGGCTATCAGTGGTGCCTAATAAAGTACCTAAAGTTGTGTCTTCTAGAGGCAATAAATTAGTAAAAGCCGCCAGTGGTGAAAAAGGAGAGCTGTACACAGTTATATGTTGCATGAGCAGTGCCGGTGCATATGTGCCACCAGCTATTATTTTCAAGAGAAAAATTTTAATGAATGTAAAACTTTTCAAAGATACGCTTTTTGGAACCGTGCGACAAATATCGGATTCTGGTTTCACAAATTCTGGTCTGTTACTGGAATGGATGAAACCTTTTAAACTTCAGTTGGAAACCCAGTATTACTCATCTTCTATAATCACGTTTCCCATAGAACTTTGAAAGTTATTAATTATTGCAGAGGAAAATGATATTCACCTTTTGACCATACCACCTCATTCAAGTCACAAAATCCACTTAAAACTCTTTACAGCCACTTTTGTGATGAGTGGATGGTAAGTAACCCGGGAGAATTATTCACAAACGCCTATAATGAAGTATCAAATGTTGAAAAGGCAGTCAATGCCTTTAAATCGACTGGAATATGGCCTCTGAATTCAGATATTTTCAATGACGATGACTCCGCACCATCACTAGTGACAAACAGAAAGCACCCAATACTTGTAGAAGAAATCCACCAAGATAGAATAGAATAGAATAAAATTTATTTACCAAATTTACAATACAGAAATTTTGAGTACAATTATTACAATTAGGTAAACAATACATAACGCAAGAGTTCATGTAGAACTCGTGTGCATATTGAATATAAATATGAATGTGCGAGAATAATTTTAAAAGTATAATTACGAACATAATACATGTCGCATGAGTTCTTATTGAAACTTGTGTGCGAAGTAATATAAAAAAAATATATGAATACGAAAATTATTAAAATACGATATACGCATACATATATAAAATTAAAATAAACAACAATTTGTTGTAGAAAAATAAATATAAAATCGTATAAAAATAAAATAAAATAAAATAAAATAAATACTGATTTCAATTTGCGAAGTGAATAATTAAATAGATTAAAATAATCAAATAAAACATTTTTGAGTATTGAAATAGACATCAAAGAGCTGGAGAAGTATAAATATTGGGATCATGAACAATAGAACAAGGTATAACTTTGATTAAAATAGTTGAATAAAATGTTTTTGAGTACTAAAATTAACATCACATAACTGGAGAAGTATAAAAATCATGATCATGATCGATAAAATTCAATACATTTTATTGAGATTATAATATTTAAGGAATAGAACAATTGTGAATCCATACAATGAACATTTTATTTTAATAAAATATCCTAAATAAAAACGAACTATTTGGCATGCATATCAAGCGTAAGTATTATTTATTTTTCATATCAATAGTTATGTGTATTTGTTGTCGCGGTGTTTCTATTAATACTTCCTGCATTCTTGTTTGAATTTCTTGTTATGTGTTATTGATTTTATAGCATTGGGAATAATTGAGATAAATAAATGATCTTTGACCTACAGTTTTAGACATTTTAACGATTGGTAAGTTTTTCTGGCGTATGTTATATTCATGTTTTGTATATATTTTTTCAGAATGGTGCCTATCAGCTACCTCCAGAAAATACAACTGCCCAACATCTATCACTTTAGCTTCTTTGAACAAATCAACGCTAGAATAATTTACTTTTTTATCATAAATCATTTTCATCATTCTTTTTTGAATGATGCCTAGCTGCTTCAAATATATTTGGAGTACTCCTCCCCAGCCTACTATTCCGTAACTTAGGTGAGATTCAACTAATGCATAATACAAGATGTTTTTGATGTAGTATTTCTTTCAGGCATTCAAATGTGTACAATAAGTATCTTAATTTCCGTGTGACATAATTTACGTGTGAATCCCATCTCAAATGATTATCTATGGATATTCCGAGTTACTTTACGGTTTTGGCCGCTCTGATAGTTATATTTTCATTTTCTGAAATAATTAATGTATCATAATCTGGGAAGCTATTTTTATATGATGTAAATGTCAAGAATAGAGTTTTTCATAATTAATTGTTAATAATTTATTGTCAAACCAGTTTTAATATTTTCAGATCTTGCTCCACCCTTTGTTTTAACTCCGACCAACTGTCACACTCATAAAATATAGCCGTATCATCAGCAAAACTTATGACGGAACCTTTTGTTCCTAGGTTGAATAATTTATTCAAATAAACGACAAACAGCAATGGCCTCAATACAGTACCTTGTGGGGCACCACAATTTAGTGTGGTGAACGTACTGCAATTTGCATTTATTTCAACACATTGCTGTCTGTCAGTTAGATAACTTTCAATAAGTTTTAGTGACTTGTTTCTAATTCCAACATCATATAAAGCATTAAAAAGGATCTTATGGCTATCAGTGTCGAAAGCCTTCGTCAGGTCAATGAAAACACATAGCGAAGGTTTGCTTTCATCGACGGCTTTATAAATTCTCCCAGTTAAACAAGCTATTGCATCTTGCGTTGATTTTCCTTCCCGGATGATAACATTATTTCAGAAGTTTACGGTAGTGAACCTATAATCGAAAACCCAGAAGAACCTAGTATTAGCGCAACCAAGACAAGCGCTGAGATAGAAGTTGAGCAAAAGAGTACATGAAATTGCGAACCAATCATCCTGACAACAATCAATCAGAATCGATTGACGACACCAAAGACCCCTGAAACAGAAGCAAAGCTTCTAGAAATCATAGTGAGTCCTCGGAAATTACGCCCACTTCCGATGATTAAAACTTAGTAAAATCGCGGAAAAAAAACTAGAAACAGATGTGGAGAAGTGTAGTGGCAATGAAAGTTCAAGAGAAGGCGCAAATCTAAATGAGGGAAAACCGTCATCAAAAATAAAAAGGAGGCGCATAACGAACAAGACATTATATGTCCTGGATTCCTTGAAGAATTCACAGATCCACCAGACGAGGACTGGATTCAATGTGGAGATTGCGAAAAATGGTGACACATATCGTATTTAGGAGGTACTTACGTATGCAATTTTTGCGTACTTTTTGCGTATTGAGGCTCAGCCTCCTCACCTAGTTTATCTTGTTGACCATTCTTCATTTTATTTCCTATTTCTCTAAGAATTTTTTAAATCTTACAGTTAATTCGCCGTTCTCAGTAGTTATTCTTAATCTGGCTACAGTGTCCTGAGGCTAGACTCTCTATATATCTCAAAACCTAAACTGTAAACATGTGTTGCTCAACACAGTTGCCGTTTTTCCAACCAGTCCAATTGCTAAATACCGTAAAACATAGCTGAAACGGCAACCCTCTCAGTAGCGAATAAATCAATTGCTCAGACTTTCGACGGCGCATCTGTGATGGCGGGACATTTAAACGGTCTTCAAACAAACGAACGTAAGTTTTAAATAACATAGTAGGAAACAGAATTCCCTGTAATGCTCCAACTCGATGGAATTTTGCATCACGTGCAGTGTTTACCATCCATAAAAATAAAGACAAATTAATTGAAATATTTGATTTTATATTAAATAGTGATGACTTTTCAACAGATTAGGTTTCATCAAATGCTGCTGTTGGTTTAAAATCTTATTTAGAAAATGAAGAATTTTTGTTTTTTCTTGATACTTTTAAATTAATGTTTGAAGAAACAGATCTTATTTTTCAAATTTTACCACATAAATTCACTGATATAATTTATTCAAGAGATCGTTTGAAAAACATCTCATTGATAAAATTTCAAGTTTCCGTAATACAGAATTTCATTTTAATATTATATTTGAAAATTTTTCTGTTGAGGCTCCTCCCGCGAAAAGGAGGAAAACATATAATTTGGTAGACAAGCAACTACATTTTAGATACTATAAAAGGTCAAATTGAGATTCGATTTTCCGATTTACATGAATTGAAGTTTTTCGACTTGACGATTAGAAGATTTTTCGAATCTTTTCCAAAAGAGATTCCCAATACACTTTTAGATAACTTATTTCTGAAATAAAAATTTTTTGATAAAATAGCACTGCACAATGAATTATGCCTTATATACTCGGATAAAGATATTTTAGGCCAGTACGACAGTCACGCCGATATGATAAAATATATGATAGACAATGATTTGCAACAAGTTTTACCTCAGTTTCATAAACTACTTTGTTTGACAGTCACCATTCCTGTCACGTAGGCATCGGTGGGGAGATCATTTTCTACTCTCAAACGAATTAAAACTTACATACCAAATACAATGGGCCAAAATCGTTTATACAATGTTAGTTTAATATCTATTGAAAAAGATTTAGTAAAACACTTAAAACAAAATGATACATTTTATGATAATATTATTGATCATTTTTCGCAAACTAAAGACCGTAGAATTCCGTTAATATATAAAAAAAGTTAATAAAATTAATTAAAAAAAAACAAAATATGAAAAATTCCAAAAAAATAATAAAAAATATCAAAAATTCAAAAAAAATAAAACGACAATCAATTTTATCACTGAAGTAGTTGGTACGGTCGCTGTGCGAAAGTTAAATTAATTGGCTGAATAGAGTATATTTTTAGAAAAATGTTTCATGTCCAGCCTCCTCTCTTAAAAAGTTCACGAGCCGCCACTGACTCTTACAGCTCCCTCCCCTACGAATGACAAATCAATTGTCTCGCTGATTATAAGTTGTTAAACACATATGTTGTCAATTGGAATGAACTTTCAATGACACCTAGTATAATTCAACGTCTTATTATTTAAGCTGTGGACAACAGTAGTAAATACATATCATAGACATACATTTAACAAGCCGAAGTGTCCGGAAACGAACAGTTGTGCTAACCGGAGGTAGCAGTAGTGTAAGTAATTCATTCATAAATAATAATACGATAAAGGTTCAATACTATAATATCGACGTTCGTAAAACACATTTTGTTGTCAATTCGAATAAACTTTCAATGTAAGGGCTGAGTATAATTTGACGTATTTCCACGACTTTATTTGTTTCTAACCATTTGCAATATATTGTCGATTCCAACGAGTGGGGAAAATTAGTGAACTATTGATCATAGTTCATTTATGATTTGAATCGCTGATGATTATAGAAATGAAATCAATGCCATAATACTCATACTGTGGAATCGTCTACTCTCCGGATTAATTCAAAATTGCCGAGTGGAGTTCAAACATGACATTAATATTGGTGTAACCTTTATTAAATTACCATCCAACAGTTTATATTCAATATGACCGCGTACAGAACAGTTCGAGCTTCAGGGGCTTGAATTTAGTCAAACGTTAAACTAAAGGGCAATAAGATATCGCAATTAACGAAGGCAGTACACTGCGAAGGAAGTTTTCGTTATCTCTAGAGACCCTGAGAAGGGATGTTCTGTTTTTGCAAGTGCAGTGAAATAAAATTGTTGAAACTATTATTATTCGTATTCTTGAAACAACCATCATAAACTGTTAACATTGCATTATCCCTTTTCCTCTTAATTTTTCTAAAGCGAATGAATGCAATGAAATATGGGTATTGATATCCGAAGAATATTTTCTACTATAAATAAGAAAAAATGACCCTTACCCACTAAAAATACTTATAAAATACTGAGGACCTTTTAGCTATCAAGTAGCCATCATCAAAATAAAATAAATTAGAAATCAAATCTTTCTGTTCGAATATCATTCGTAATTACAGGAGTAAACAATGGGTTACCTTCAGCTGAAGATGAATCCGAATTTATTAAACTGCTTTTCCGCTTATACGTTTCCATTCTAAGCTAAGATCAAAGCTTATCGAATGCCCGGATAGCTTATAGTCCAGGAAATAAAGGTTTTGAAAAGAAAAATTTGAGGTAAAAGGCCGATTTTGATGTGTGAGGGCTCATTTGATTCGTTTTGACCTCTAGATCAGAATCTGTCAGCGCTACATAGGGGGAAATGTCTCAGATTGTTAATAAACAATAAATATTGACCAAAAAATTATGTGTTATAACAATATATAAAAAAAAAACTAAAAACGCTATTTTCCATCAATTTTTAGCGGCTAAAGTAGAGAATTGCAATTATTTGATCAATAAACAATGCAAATTTAAGGTTTATAACAATTTGTTAGTTATCTATTTGTTAATAAACAATAAAATGAAAATTTTCAAAATAATCAAGATTAGATTTATTTTCAGGTAATTTGAGGTCGCTGAATACGAATTCGATGTTATTTTTTTGATTGGTTGTTAATCTAATTAGTTGATTAACAATTTGTTAATTAACAAATTAACCCAAAAAATGGAAATGTTGAAAATAATCAAGACTAGAGTCATTTTCAGGTAATTTAAGATCGCTGAATACGAATTTGATGTTATTTTTTTGATTAAATGTTAATTTAATTAATAATTACTCAGTTACCGAATTAACAGAAAAATTCAGTGTCTCAAAATAATCAAGATTAGAGTCATTTTTGGGTAATTTCGGGTCACTAAACATGAATTTAATGTTATTTTTTGAATTAAAGGTTAATTTAATCATTTTATTGATAATTACTTAGTTATCGAATCAACACAAAAATAATGAAGATTGGACTCAATTTCGTATAATTTAAGGCCGCTGAACACGAAATTGATGTTACTTTTTGAATCGAATGATAATTTAATTAATTAATTAATTCACTTGGCGAATCAACAAAAAATATTCAAAGTTTTAAAATAATCAAGATTACAGTCAATTTCGGATAATTTGAAGTAGTTAAATTTGAATCTAATGTGATTTTTCAATAGATTGTTCATATTATTAGTTTATTGATAGCGTTGCCATGGTAACTAAGAGAAGTGCAGGGATGTATGAGCTGAATTCAGAACCAGTAATTCAACCTCCAGGGCCGTAGCCGTAAAGGGGAAGAGTGGTTTTTCATGTTATTGATAAAAAATAGTTTCCCAGCAATTTATTCAAAAAATAACATCAAATTCGTATTCAGCGACCTTAAATTATACGAAATTGACTCCAATCTTGATTATTTTGAGACTTTGAATTTTTTTGTTAATTCGATAACTAAGTAATTATGAATTAAATAATTATATTAACATTCAATCGAAAAAATAACATCTAACTACTCAGCGACCTCAAATTACCTGGAAATGAGTCTAGTCTTGATTATTTTTAAATTTCCATTTTTTGGGTTAATTTGTTTATTAACAAATTGTTAATTAACTAATTAGATTAACAGCCAATCAGAAAAATAACATCGAATTTGTATTCAGCGATTTCAAATTACCTGAAAATGAATCTAATCTTAATTATTTTTTAAATTTCCATTTTTTGGGTTAATTTGTTTATTAACAAATTGTTAATTAACTAATTAGATTAACAGCCAATCAGAAAAATAACATCGAATCTGTATTCAGCGTTCCAAATTACCTGAAAATGAATCTAATCTTGATTATTTAGGAAATTTCCATTTTGTTGTTTATTAACAAATAGATAACTGACAAATTGTTATAAACCTTAAATTCACATTGTTTATTGATCAAATAACTGCAATTTTCTACTTTAACTGCTAAAAATTGATGGAAAATAGCGTTTTCAATTATTTTTTTATTATGTCAAAAACATGCCCATTTATTGGCCATTATTTATTGTTTATTAACAATAACAAATTTCCCCCTATGTAGCTGTGGCAGATTCTGATCTAGAGGTCAAAACGAATCGAATGAACCCTCACACATCAAAATCCGCCTTTTACCTCAAATTTTTCTAATTAGGGTCGATTTTGTACTTTATTTCCTGGACTATTACGTTTGTTTTGGACTTTCGCCAGAGCAATTGCTAAAAGTTTCACTTCCAGCTTATTCCCTTCCCTAATCAAAGATCATGGCACGTTGGTTACTACACCACAAGAAAAAGCCAACCTTTATGCTGCAATCTTTGGATCTACAAAGGGAGCAAGGACCTTCCTGATATTGCTGCCATCGGTAGTCATATGCCTGAAATTTTCCTCCATCAGCGCACTATCAGGCGTCTTCTGCTTGATCTCAATACCAAACACTCTATGGGGCCAGACGAAATTCCACCTGCCGTTTTCAAGGAATATGCGCCTAAATTAACACCAGTTTTCTGTAGGTTGTTTACCCTTTCATACAAACTCAGTGTGTTTCCTTCCAGCTGGAGAGAAGCTAGATTGCCACCAATTCCAAAAACCCTCTCATGGGACGATCATGTGAGGTCCATTAGTAAACCGCTTCACAAAAACTTGGTTTTCTATTCCGTGCCAAGAGGTACTTTACATCCTAGCAGCTCCTCATAATCTATAAAGCACTGATTCGACCTGTCCTGGAGTACTGTTCACATGTTTGGAGTTCAACATACGTTGAAGCTTTTGGATTTACGAGTTCATTGGTCTCTCTAGAACATTATAGAAATGTGGGACATTCCTCCCATTTTTATGATATTTCCATGGTCGGTGTTTATCAGAAATCTCGTCTGTTGTTCCATCACGAGAGATTCCAGATAGGCGGACTAGACATTTAATGTATTTGTATCAATCTTATCTACGAAATGAAAAATCTAGTGACTTGCACTTTAATCCGACCTCTGCGTAAAATAAATTTATTGAGTTGATCCAATATAATTCACACAAATTAATATAAAATGGGGCAATATCAACAACTCAAGGGATATATGATTGAAGAAAATTTACTCATCAATTTTAAGGAATGCACAGAATGCTACGCTGCACCAGGTTGGTTACTGATGGACAGGATTCGCTGATTTCTTGAGTAATCCAGCTCGAAGGACCACATTGCTGAATGCTGCTGTTGTTTACACTTCTTGTATGGCTCAGTATGATTGTAGTTGGTTGAAGAAATAGTACTTGATGATTTAAAGTTATTCATTCACATCTGTATACAGTTATGTACAAACTACACTAAAACAACTGAGTTGCCTTATTTCTGAAAGGCTGGTTTTCCTAAAGTTGTATTTCTCTAGGTTGACGTTTTGATTATAATACTGATGATATGGTTAATGTTATTGGTTTGGATGATTCCGAAGTAATAATATTGCTCGATGAATGATAGCGTTGTAATTATGTTCTTTTTCTCCAGTATCCAGGCTATCCTAACCTCAAAATTTTTCAAATTTTCCGAGGTGATCTTTTTTGAAAGATGAACTAAAATTCGGCATTTATATCAAAATGCAAGGTTTTTTTAGATAGTATTCGTCAAAATCTACAATATCCATTTTGATTTATGTCAAAATATGCATTTTTCAGCACGCTATCGCATTCTTACAGTTTTTCGGAAAATTCAAATTTTTGCACCAAAGAAGAAGATGTTGAATAAACAAAATCCAGTGGAAAGTAGAATAAAAATGCCAACTCTTCATTCAGACCAATTTGGTTTACGATTATTTTTCAGTTCAAAAAAAAAATTCAAAAAAACATAAAAAAATCACAAAATGGCCGTTATCTCGGGCACATAACCTCTAAATGACTTCTACTTGAGCTCATTCGACGCGTATTTCAATTATCTACAACTTTGATCTTTATATTCGATTAAAACCTTCGTTTTCAAATTAATTGAAACAAACGTGAAAAACCACAAAATCTGGCCACAAAAAGACCATAACTTTTCGAGCGGCAGCAATAGAATTTTTAACTATTTTTCCCGTATTCAGCACCTCAAAATCATAGAGTGACATCAAAATTACCCGTATCAAATTTTCAACTCAACTTTTTTGACCGTGCGCCTTAACTATTATGAAAAGTGAACTTTAGAATAAATAACAGATAAAAATGAACGTGGAAGTGCAATGAATCGTGCAAGCGTACTCATTTCACACATGGGCTCTATGAGAAGAGCGAAACAGCTGTCTGATTATAAGTTTGTGACGTCACTGAACGATGTGGACTAGAAAGACCTTATCATTAAATACTAATAAATTATTGTTGGAATGGATGTTTTCTTGGAGTATTGAGATATTATTTTCAATAATTATTTTAGCTCTGAAGAAGCAAACAATAAAGTCGCAAAACGTAATCAAAGACTCAAACATTGTTTTTTTATTTCCAATACCCAACAATCTTGTGAAGTAACAGTTAAATACGATTTACAAAAACGTGAAATATGAATAAAAGTGGAAACGAAACGATAAGTACATGGGATACAATAAATCACTACGTACAATACAATCAGGTAAAGGTCTTAAACTATTTGGAAAAAATAATCAATGATTTCAGAAAACTTTTTTAAATGTACGAAAAGTTGAACTTAAACAAACTAATTCTAAAAAAATTCTCCACAATAAAATCTTACCATAAGAGCGCTAAGCGGCGCCTACTTCCGAAAAAACAACTTCAAGGTTATTCAATTTTTTTTTGTATTTTTCATATTGACTTATTTTTAAGTGCGGAATTGATGGGTAAAATTGACCCATGACTATACGGGAACTGTGTAACATTTTCTATTGAAACCAGAAACTGTAATTGTAGAATCGGTTAGTTATTCTTTCGGCGGTGAACTTTCTAGTCGGTGAATTGTTGTCAGTGAACTTTCCGTCGGAGAATTGCATTTGGTGAACTTTCCAGACATCATTATCCTGCAGCGATATACCGGGTGTAACAGGCTTATGGTGCACCCCCTTTTTTTCAATCTTTATGATAAACTTGGCCCAAACTTGGCCTGTTGAATAAATCTATAAACGTCAGCTTTAGATATATAGAAAAAGCTTTTCCCCTTCCTTTTTTGCCGAAAGTGACATTAACTTGCGATTTTTTAATTGAACTTATATTATTACTTTTTTGACATGTAGACAATTTTCTGAAAAGACCGTTTGAGGTCCATTTCATTTTTGAATCTAGAGTGTCGTGAACTCCCTGGAACAATTCGAACCGACCCTAGCAGCTGTTAAAAAATGTAAGTTATTTCAAAAATATTCAAATACTCGATTTATGAAGACATGAAAATGTTAAAAATGGTTTTCGCTTATAAAGTTTATTTTATCAAACAGTAACATAATGGTAGGTACTGCGGTTCCATTAGAAAGAACAATTGATACGGAATTTACTCATATGTCCAGTTAGTATGTGGAACCAATACAACCAAAATTAAAAATTCAGTTTTATTTCAATACAATAACAATAAGTATCTTCTGACTCTTAAATGATTTGTATCGTTGTTTTCTTCTTCCAATTGACCAGCTCGTTTTTACATTCGAAATAATTAAATAATAAAGTTAGGTCCCTCGATTTACTTTTTACAATTGAAATGTCACTACTGTACCATTGTACTAGCAATGAATTCAGGAAAGTGTGTACATTCCAAAACTATAACAATATACAGTGTTTTCAATTCAAAAATCGAAAGTTGATATCACTTCCGGGAAATAAAAAGAGAAAAAAACTTCCTCTATATATCAAAAGTGATGTGTAATATGTGTATTCAACATGCAGAGTTTAAAAATTGTATCTCAAAGAATAAAAAAAGAAAAAAAAGGGTGTGTATTCACTTATAATATCCCATGTGCAAAATTTCCGGAAATTAATTCGTGAACTCGGGATATTCGGTAGGAGAATTTCACACCGAAGTAACATTAGTTTAAAATAATTTCAATGTGATATTATTCGACATTTTGTCATGAAAATATGAGACATTAAGAAGGAATGCCATAATTTTGTTGTTTTCTTATGTATTGTATCACTTTCAAACTAATTTGTTAAACGTCAAAAAAATATCCACTATAATTTTGGTTCTCTACCCTAAAAGAAAAAATAGTCGCTGAAATTTTTTCGTTGGTATGGCAACAAGTCAAAATAAAAGTATTTCATTGGTCGAGAATTGTCGGGGTGAAATTCTCAAGTATATAGTTTGAAAACACCTATTCATCAAGATGACTCCCATAAAAAGCTTATATTCAAATTGTAATGCAATTTGATTTGTAGGCGAATATAGGCTCTACCACAACTCTACCTTTACCTCTATAGACCAGTCAGGAAGTAGAACATGCAAATGTTTTCTGCAAATTCCACTTTGCATCACCAAGGGAATGACCCTCCCAATACTAATGTCATCAATAGTCATATCCCTAAGATTGCCTTCCGTCAGCGCATAATTAGACGCATTATGCTTGATTTCAATATCAAAAAAGCTATGGGGGGCCGATGGTCGTTCTCAAGGAATGTACCCCTGAATTAACACCTTGATCTGTTTCTTCCCAGCTGGAAGACAGTCAGAGTCCAACCATTTACAAAAAAAGGAAAGAAGACCCGTCCTAATAATTATAGATCCATTGCAGTATTATTGCACTATTATCAGTGATCTCTAAAGTGGTGGAAGAACGAACAACATCGAGCTCATTTAATACCTGAAAAGTTCCATCCAAATCGTGAATGACCGACAATATGGCTTTCGTCAGCATCAACAGGAGACCTGGTTGTCCACATAACACATGTATGAACGAAATCTAATGAAGAAGAATGGGGGATTTCTAGCAGTATCAAGGATAGCTCCAAAGCATTCGACCGAGTCTGGCACTAAAGCCTTCTTGGAAGAAAACCTCTTTCAGAAAGATCACCCCATATGGTGGTTGTCGAAGTATCCTCCGATACAATGGGAATCAATGCTGGTGTTCCACAGCGATGTGTCTTTGCACCAACTTTGTTTCTACTCCATATCAAAGATCTATTGGAAGTAGTGACCACATGTGCTGTCAATAGCTTTTCAGCTTTGCAGCATAGCTTCATACCGCTTCCTCATCTAGTGTCCCTATGCCATCTAATGCAGCCAGAGGAGCGAGACGGAGACAGGCTGATAGAATTAATGGCGATGTGGCAACGATTTTGAAATGAGGATCTGATAATCTAGTAGTGTTCAATGCAACCAAAACTCAAGCTTGCATCTTCTCCAGGATCCGGGTGGATCCCACAATTCCTAATATAATGATGCCAGGGATACCTATCTCTATGAAGTCTTCCATATTCATGTTCAAGAGCAGCACCTGTCATGGAATGACCATGTGAGGTCCATTGCGGGAACCACTATACAAAAACTTGGTTTTCTATTCGTTGCCAATAGCTCCTCATGATCTACATAGCACAGATTTGACCTGTCCTGGAATTGCTTGGAGTTCGGCTCCAAAACATACGCTGAAGCTCTTGGATTATATCCAGAAGCGAGCTACTCGTGTGATTGATGTCACACTTACGAATTCAATGACTTCTCCAGAACATCGTAGAAATATGGGCAGATGTTCAAGTATTCGTTTATCGTGAGTGCCTGCCCCAAGAGCTCAACCACGCGGCCCCCATGGGCAAAGGATTGGGATCACACCAAACACAGCTCACCCATCGAAGGTGAAGGATTGTAACAATGTTACTCTCCAACACCCACTAGCCAGCATGCGGCTTTCAACCACTACCCGGCAGAGACCAACGCCTTAATTGGAGAGAAGACAGTCTTTTGAAACGTCTGGGCCCCTCTCCCCATGTCTGCTCGTGTTTAGTGTTCAAGCTTTCGTTTGACGAGTAGCCATCGGCCTCTTATCATCGGCCTACCACATACAATTGTCACGGCCGCAAGTCCATTGCGTAGAACCTATAGGGTAGGAAGACATAGACACCGGACTTTAGGGGTGAAGCCATCATGTGGCGCAACATTCAACCACGCAAAGGCAGCATTCTTACTCGCCTCCGGCGGAACTACTTTGGGCTGACCCACTAGGGCCGCTTGCTTGCTAGACTTATATTATTGCCCCTCCTGGGCTATAGTCAACTCCACCTCCTCGTGTTACCTGTTATACCAGGAACGTTTAACGAGTCACCGTTCGTCTTCGTTCAATAGCCTACCGCATATGTCTACCAAGGCGTGAATCCATTTCGACCAGAGAGCTCTATTCTCCAGAGATCTGTCATAGGAAGGCACGATATCATGGTTTTAGTGGTGAAATGTATATGGTACACAGTTCACCGGATCATTTGCATTGACAACTGTTAGTTTCACCCGGTTTAGGAAAGTTACTTATCTCGAGACCCACGCAAAGGACGTTGCTTGCTGAAGCTACACCCTGACTAATCCGGACCCTACAGTTCTCTCTCGAGAGAGAAAGATGGGCAATCTCTCTTTTATGTATGGATATTTTCATGATCGGTGTTCATCAGAAATCTCGTCTGTTATTCTACCACTAGCGATTCCAGGTAGGCCGACTAGAAGAGCTCAAGCTAACCCTTCTTCCTGTCGAACTTCTTCCTGTCCAACTTCAGTTTACTATCGAACGGCGAAGTTAAGGAATTCTTTTCCCAGTTAGATCTTTTTCAAGAAAAATTCGGATGCCTAACTCCTCTCTCAACATTCCACCGCTGGCTCAACTGATGTTCTTCAAACATTATAGGTTTTCCTGTAGTGTAGTCAGTGTATTAAAAAAAATTACTATCACAATACACCAGTTTTATGCAAATTCACGAATTGATTTTTGATGTAATACACTTCACACAATATCAAATTCCACAAAACTATTGTCGCTTTAGAGATATTGTTCCAAATGGGTAGAATGTACCATTTAATTAGCCGTCTTTTACATGTCACCATGCCAGTATAATGTAATGAGACTATACAGTCTTGCCAATTCTAGCATTGTTCCGGACTAGTATAAAGTCGACTGTGACTCTACAGAACAGACTGTATATTTATAATCAGAACTCACATTGCAGTTCTATATATTACAATATTCAGAAGCAAACGCGTTCTTGATTCATTTAGTTCATACCAAGAAAAATCAAGTTTGTCAAATACCGGGATATCAAAAAGTATCTTGGTCGAGGGTGGTTGTGGAATCTAAAACGTATGTCTTAGTTTACGTTTGAAATAATTATGTCACTGTCACACTGACATCGTCAATAAATAACCTACAAATTTCATACCTATTTATTTTAGTTGTAAAACAATAATGAACTACAAATTATGAAATAACGGTTTTAGTAACAAAAAAAACTAAATCACAGTAATTGTTGGAAATGTCCCCCGTTTTGTTCGATGCACAAGTTGACGCGCATCCTCATGCTGTGAAAACCTTTTTGCAGCATTTCTGGCGTTATGGTTGCACGTTGCTGAACTATTCTCAGTTGAAGTTCTTGCAAATTATTTACCGGAGTTGCAAAAATCTTGTTTTTTAAATAAGGAAATTTAAAATAGTACATAATTGTCAAACAAGGTGATCTTGGAGGAAACTCAACTTCTGTAAACGTATCAGCCGGTCATCAAAAAACTCGCGGAGAAAAGCAATATTTTCTCGTGTAGTATGTGCTGTTGCACCGTCATGCTGGAAATAACCGTACCGAAGTTCATCATCGCTTGTCTGTTGCACAAATTCAGCCAAAAAGTTGTGTATGTACCCTTCTGCGTTGACGGTGAAATCGAAAAAAATTGGCCCAATTATTCTTCTGCGAGAAACTGCCATCCACCGATTTTTTTGAGCATGTAGTGGCGATTCAGTAAAAACATGAGGGTTATCATTGCTCCACATTCGCATATTTTGAGAATTGATGTATCCCGAAAGGTGGAACCACGCTTCGTCAGAAAAAAAAGTTAAGTCCAGAAGATCGTCATTCATTAAATTATTGACAAACCAATGGCAGTAAGCAAGGCGTCTGGGGTGGTCTGCGGGCAGAAGAGCTTGATATGCTTGCATCTTATATCGATGCATGTTCAAGTCTTTCTTTAAAATTTTCTGACATGTTCCATAAGAAAGTCCAATTTCCTGAGAAAGACGTTTCAAAGGTTTTGCAGGCTCCTCTTCCATACGTTGACGAACGTCATTGACAACTTCTTCTGTACGAACTCTTGGTCTACCAGCTTTTTTTTTATGCGTAACACAACCAGTTTCGCGGAACACTTCAACACAATTTGTAAGGCACCCATAAAAATTGTCCGGTAATATTGCCACGTTTGGGAAGTGCTCTCGAAAATTGTCCAAACACAAACGTTGACTGTATTGCCAATTTCGAAAATATGCTTCAATCATGAAAATTTTGTGCTGTGTGGTAAGAGGCATGATTCAAAAACTGGATTAGAAAATTTCAGCACAACGACTTAACAGATTCTGACATGATATTTGTAGGTTATTGATGATGTCAGTGTGACAGTGACATAATTATTTCAAACGTAAACTAAGACAAACGTTTAAGATTCCACAACCACCCTTGACCAAGATACTTTTTGATATCCCGGTACTTTATGCAATCCCTTTGCACGTTTTATTTAGTTATAATGCATTTACAATATAATAAAACCAGACCTTTATTGGAATTCGAACGGCGAAACAAAACGTTCACCTTTACTAAACTTGGCGTAAAAATCTACCCTTACTGCACATGAACTAGAACTGTTTATAAACACACATCTCCGCTAATCAAGTGTTGAGTGGCTTTCCGCCACTATCCAAAAGCTTTAATGCAAGTTTATCTACCAAAACCTAAACTTTAACAATAACACAACCTTTCCCGTAAATCCAAGTTGATTCAGCGAACTGTGAAATTGCGTGGGGAGACATTTATTTCCTCTCTCTTCAAATTATTCGGTTCGGACTAACACTGAATCCACCACCAACGCTGTCAGATGCCAAGAGATGAAAGTATTGGTTTCCACACGATGAGTTCTAGGTGCAGCTTCAAGATGATTTTGATACAAATGAAACGTTATATTGACAATTATTACTGGAAACCAAACTTTTATATTCAATAGTATGCCAGTAATTGATTGAAGATCATTATAATTACTTTTTTTCCGTTATTTTGGGTTGTTCGGTTCACAAGATCGGAATTCGTAAAGCACAAATTAGTTTATCAACAGTTCAGAATTTCCCTCGTTGACTTTGATACAATTGATTGTAATGGATCAATAAATTCGAGCATAACTTCATGAATAATTTTTTCGTTGATCTTTCGAAAATTAGCATGTTCTGCAATATCATCTGGTCATCACCTAAATGATCCTTAAACTCTCTTACCGATGAACCAAGTAATTGAGTAGATTGATAACTAGGAAGTCGGCAGGTACGCTACGCATGTGCCAAACATTTAAGACATAGTGTTTGAGTGAAACGGAAGGAGGGAAGATTTCGTTCGCTACGCTCACTCCATCTTCCGCATAAGCCAATCAAAGCCCGAACCGCTGTCTGTCTAAGCTTAAAGCACAGCAAATTGAAGTCACCGTTCTACCGCTATGTGTAGGAACAAGAATGTGCCGTATGAGCCGAAAGGGAGAAATACTTCGTTACCTACGCCCATGCAGTCTTTCGTATCAAAAGCGCGAACCACAGTTGCGCGAGCTCCATTTTTTGGCACTATTTCTCTCTACAATCGGCCAGATAGTTAGCGCACCGAGCAGTGCGAAACTGAGCGAATAGGGTCGAGTGTTTCAACGTGCCGCTCTGCTATATAACTGCGACATTTTATTATTGTGCCATTAAATGTCTAGTTTGTGTCGAAATTTCAAGTGGATTGCATTTGCCATGTGGCGGCTACACGAGAACATACTTTTTTCATATAACCCGATTCAAGAAAAGATTTCGTTCGCTGTGCTCACTCCATCTTGAGAGTCTTGAAGAGTTTTATAATTAAAGTAGAAGAACATCGAAATTCATAGGAATTCAATTCTGACATCATCGTATTCGGGACTGTGCGATCCACATTCCTGGAGAAAATACAAGATTGAGTTTTGGTTGCATCAAACTCTACTAGATTATTAGATCGCCGTTTCGAAATGCATGCCTGATCTTCATTCATTGCTCCTTTGGCTTCATTTGATAATATAGGGCTCTATATGAGAAATCGATATGAAGTAAACTTCGAATAAATCGTTGATATGGAGCAGAAACAAAGTTGGTGCCATGAAAGGTCCCTTGGGAACATCATTGATCTGGAACTGCCTTCACCTAGATTCTTAAGTGTTTGTGAAATTAATGATTGATAATGTTGACTATTTAAATCTTTTCTTCCATATTATTCTCATATTATTTCGACAATTGTAGAATATGCCAGCAGAAATACCGCCTGTTGTGTCCAACGTATGAGCCCCAGAGTTAATACCAGTTTTTTGCATGTTGCTCACCCTTTCATACACCCTTTCATACTTGGTGTGTTTCCTTCCAGGTAGAAGACAGCTACAGTCCAATCAAATCTAAAAAAAGACAATAAGACCCTTCCTAATAATTATAGATCCATTGCGGCATAATCTGTGATCTCTAAAATTGATGGAGAAAGCAATCAACATCGAGCCCATCCAATAACTAGAGAGCTCTAAAATCGTTACCAGAGATCAACAGGAGACCTGCTTGTCTACGCAACACATGTATGGCAGAAATTTATTGAAAACAAAGGGGAATCTCTTGCTCCAGAACTGGATATCTCCAAAGCATCTCACACCAAGACCTTCTTGAGAAACTTCAATTACATGGTTTGTTGCCTCATCTTTATTGTATGGAGTTTTCTCTCAGATAGATCACTCCAGTCCCCTCCGATACAAGATGAGAATTTAGTGGGTCAAATCCCGCTTACCTAGCGGACTTAAAGAGTTCGTACTTGCCCTCTCCTAACTATCGACAGCACGCCACTGCCCGACAGAGACCAACGCCTTAATTGGAGAGGAGACGGTTTCTTGAACCATCTGGGCCCCTTTCCCTGCCTACTTGTATTCAATGTCTATCAACAGCTTTCGTTTGACGAGTAGCCGTCGGCCTCTTATCATCGGTCTACCACATATCATTGCCCTGGCCACGAATCAATTGCTCAGAAACCTGGGATAAGAAGCACCGACACCAGAATAGGAGGAAAGCCATATGGTACAGCATTTATCCACACAGAGACAGTTTTTTTGCCCCTGGTGGAACTACTTTAGGCGGACCCACTACGAGCACTGGGCTATAGCCAACTGCACCTTCTCGAATTACCTGTTTTACCAGGAACATGAAGAGTAACCGTTCGGGTTCGTTCAAGTAGCCTACCGCATCTGTCTACCACGGCCGTGAATCCCTTTCGACCAGTCGTCTGGGATAGGAAGGCACTGCGCCGTGGTTTTTATGGGTAAACGTTATGTGGTGCACCGCTTACCTGACGTTTCGAAGAAGCACCTTTTTGGTTGCCTCGCTCGATCCGCAGAGGCTGCTTTAAGCGAGAACCTACATACATTTTGGCACGTAGGCAGTAGGTCCGGTACTTGCTGCTCTCGTCTGCTCGTGTTAGCTTAAACTACGTTTACGAACGATCGCCGGCCTCGTTCACGTTTGACTTTCCGCATGTGTCTACCACGTCCGTAAATCCGTTCCGACCAGCTACTCTGGGATAAGAAGGCACGGGATCGTGGTTTTAGTGGTGAAATGTATGTGGTGTCCAGATCACCGAATATTTTGCAGTGGCAACTGTTAGTTTCTCCCCGAGGGGTTACTCATCTCGAAACCCACGGAAAGGACATCGCTTGCTAAATCTACGGCAGTAGTCGCTCGTCTGGGCAGTTCTCTCTGGAGTTCCCTCTGATACAATAGCTATTAACACAGGGATCTGCCTTGGCATCAACTTTGCTTCTGTTCCATATCAACGGTATGTTAGAAGTGACCTCCAGAGCCCCTATATCAATGAAGCCGGAGGAGCGAGACAGAGACATGCCGACGCAATTAATAATAATAATAGTAAATGTCTTCATTGTTCTTAACGATAATACGATCTGATACAAATAATGATATAAAATATATTTCAGTTTATATTTAGGTATTACAGTAAAGAACAAACACAAGGCGAAGTTCAGCGTGTTGCATATCAAATTGATACGCAATGTGCTGCTCTTACACTTAACCTTGCTGACTATTACAGCATAGTACCCAGTGAGTTAAGCTCATTAGATATTGCAAAAAAAAATAAAGGAATGTATATAAATACAAATACAGATATCAAGAAAAGAAAAGAAAGGAAAAGAAGTATTGAGAATTTTTATTATACATTATACAAAAATGAGAAAAAAAAATTCAAAATTAAATATCTTAGAAAATTGACATTCAAAGATGAACGATTTCATTTTGGTCTTAAACTAGCTAATAGAAAGATGCTTGTAAGTTTTATCTATATCGTTAAATACTTTGCTGATTTGATAAGTAGAGAATAGTTAAACATTTCTGTGCAATGGCGAGGAGGAGTAAGTAAGCCTTTTGATCGAACATTTAAATTATGCACATCTGTCCTGAATTGAATTTTATTGTAGAGGTAAATCGAAATTGTATCTATAATTACTTTGTGAAATAAACAACAAGCATGAAATAACCTACGATTCTCCATATTTAACCAATGAGCATCAACTAATTTGTGTGATATTCTATCAAACTTCCTAATACCGTATATGAGTCGAAGGTATGAATTTTTGAACTTTTGAATCATAAATTTGTAAGTTGAGTCTAAACATGGGCCATATAAAGAATCTGAGAAATTAAATAATGATATTACCAAACTTTTTGTTTGAACCGATAAATAATGTCGACTGCTATAAATCAGTCTTATATAGTTCCATATGCCTTTTTTAAGAAGTTATTTATTTGGGTTCTAAATCTCAAATCGTTATCTAGTACAACGCCCAAATTTCTTGCTTCATTTTCATTCACCAGTACAGTATTATCAACAACAATATGAAATTGACTGTTAACAAAAGAGTGATGTTTTTTAGTCCATATAAAACTATATTTGACTTTGAAGGATTGAGAATTAAGCCGTGATCTTGAGCTACCTTGATTCGCAATGTCGTCAGTAACGTTAGTACAGGCTGTTTGTACATGCATTGCTAAGAAAGTTTTATAAACTTGAGACTCATCTGCATATTGATGATATTTGTAATGAAGATTTGGCACAAACGATTTTGAAATAGGGATCTGATAATCTCGTAGAGTTTAATGCAACAATAACACAGTAGTACATTAAATTCATCTAACATTATCAATAGTACAGTCATTTTATAAAAAGTGGAACTTTTTTTCCGACTTTTGGTTTGAATATACAGAAAGTTAGGAAATATTCCGTAGATTACGAAAAAAATAGTGGCTGAAAACCTCCAATCAAGGAAAATGTCGTAAATTATATATATATACAATTTTCCGGGCTTTTCCGTTAATATCTTCAATACTATGCGTTTTAGAGAAAAAAGTTTCTGACAAAAGTTATCCAGAATTAAATTTTACATAGGAATTGACTATTACGATTCTAATTTTCATCGAATTTTCCAAGCATTGGATGGGAAAACAAAATATTTTCGAATAAGAACTATATATGAGAAAAAATTGCATTTGGCTATTAAATATGGTATGCTAATTTTATGTTGGGGTATATATCGTTACTGTAAATGATTATAATTGAGAATTTTCCATTATTTGCCCTAATTTTCCGGGTTAGAAAAATTTTTATTTTTCTTTCAATCTCAGTGTATGTTATGTCGATTTTTAGGTTTTATAAAGCTCTGGTAACGATTTTTCAGTTCATTTTGTCGTGAAAAGTCATTGAAAACGTACATTCGGATGATGGAAAACTTTTTTTTTGTTTGATTATGGCGTGTGACAGATCCAATTCTTATGTTTTTAGGGTTCGGAAAACGTTTTTTCATTTAATTTTGTCACGAAATTCAATTGTAGCACCACTGCAATGAATTTGTTGCGCAAGCGTTTAATCATATGATGCCCAAAATAACGCCACATGTGCTCTGTTATTGTATACGTTAAACGTTATTATAAAATATTTACAGCTGAGTTGTTGTGTATTCCGTATAAACAATTATTTTATTGATATATACGATAAAAAAAATCGTTTAAGTGAAAAACAATTTGATTGTAACAAACTCGTTTTTAATATTAAACTGTTTAGATTAAAATTTTCGGATATATATTTTCAATGATTTTTCACGATGAAACAAAGTAAAAAAACATTTCTAGAACCCTAAAAAATATAAGAATTGATCTGTTACACGCCATAATCGAAAAAAAAATTTTCTATTTTCCGAATGTACGTTTTCAATGACTTTTCACGACAAAATGAACTGAAAAATCGTTATCAGAGCTCTATAAACCTAAAAATCGACATATCATACACTAAGATTGGAAAAAAAATAAAAAAATTTCCTAACCCGGAAAATTAAGGCAAATATTGGAAAATTCTTAATTATAATCATTTACAGTAACGATTTATACCCCAATATAAAATTATCATACCATATTTACCAGTCAAATGCAATTTTTTCTCATATATAGTTCTTATTCGAAAATATTTTGTTTTCTCATCCAATGCTTGGGAAATTCGATGAAAATTGAATTCAGAATAGTCAATTCCCATGTAAAATTTAATTCTGAAAAAGCCCGGAAAATTGTATATATATATATATATATATATATATATATATATATATATATATATATATATATATATATATTACATACACGATAGTGGCCAATTAGGCAAAGAAACTTTAAACTTGTTATATATATATATATATATATATATATATATATATATATATATATATATATATATATATATATGTAGAACTGGATTCTCGGGTATTGATCCGCGTTGTGTGGTTTCGGTCCTCAAAAGGACCAATTTCACGACGTTTCGGCAAAGTCGCATTTGTCATCTTCAGGTGATTCGACCGTAGAGTCTGGAAAATCTAGGCGAACTACACATTACGTCCGCGAGAACCTGAGAAGAAACATATATATATATATATATATATATATATATATATATAAACAAGTTTAAAGTTTCTTTGCCTAATTGGCCACTATCGTGTATGTAACTTAAGAGATATAGAATTAAATTTTCTGAATTATGAAGATAACTTAGATAATTTAACATAGGATTATAAAGATGAATAAACGTAAAAGATTGAACCATAGGCGGGATTCGAACCCACATTTCTGGATTTCTAGTCCAGGGTGTTTACCAATTAGGACCGAAGTGGTGTAATTGGTAAACACCCTGGACTAGAAATCCAGAAATGTGGGTTCGAATCCCGCCTATGGTTCAATCTTTTACGTTTATTCATCTTTATAATCCTATGTTAAATTATCTAAGTTATCTTCATAATTCAGAAAATTTAATTCTATATCTCTCAAGTTATAACATATATATATATATATATATATATATATATATATATATATATATATATATATATATATATATATATATATGTTATGATTTCATTTCATAAACAATAAAAAATTAAAAATAATAACTTACCGAACTTTGAAAATCAGAAAAGATCAAATAAAAGATATTTATATGGAATTAAAAACAATAGTAAAAGCTAAATAATAGTTAGGATATTAAAATTAACAATGTAAAACAATAATAAACAACAATGTAATAGAATAAGAAGTGATAAACAAGAACTTCAGTGAAAGTGAAGAAACGTACTGTGTAACGAAGGCAGAAATCATAATTAAAGTGATTACAAAACTATCATGAGATAGTACAAAACATTGAATAATGTTATAGATATAAGTTAGGATTAGTAAATTTGAGTTATGTAATGTTAAAAGAATGTTATTGATATAATATGGTATGTATTAGATTTAAGAATAAGTAACTGTCAAGAAAACCATAAATATGGGAATAATCATATTAATAATAACTTAATCATAGGTTATATTATACCAAAGTGTGGGGAAAAATGTAGGCAATATTAATTTGAAAAGAAGGAATCACTATCAATTAAAATAAGTTGAAAATCTCCAATAATTCAAAAATTAAAGAATACTACATTCTGATTGGTTGAGAGGAATTTCTAGTGTCAGTCTGGTAACAATGAGTACTTCTGTCAGTTTAACAACAATTAACTTGGCATTCTTGATAAGTAAAGGAAGCACCTGATAGGTTGTTTATGACATCAAGTAGCGTCGGTTTTGGAGGCCTATAAAAAGGTCTGAAAGTAAAGCTAAGTTCAGTTTGCATTAATATCCAAGCAGAGACTGTTCTTCTCTGGCAACTCACCAAAATTTTCTAACCTAAGTTTTTAAAAAAAATAAACATCAGAGAACGCAAGTGTTCCAAACTTCGATAGGTTCAAAGAAACCGAAGTTAATAAGTTTTATTAAAAGTCAACGAGTATCCCAAGTATCCAAACCAAATAAAGGGTAGTAATAACCTCAAATTTATAAGAAGTATCCAACGATTGCCATTCTTCAACATAATTTCAATAAAGCATCGAAAAGTTTTATGTCTTATCTAAAAGAATAAAACAAAGTATTATCAACAGTTCCTGATCCTCAAGAAGAAGTAACCTAAATTAGTTACCTGTGATTATCGTGAAAAAGCTTAGTGTTGTGTAAAAGGTGAATCAACGAAATTATAAAAGAAGTAAATTGAAAATTGCCCACATTGTTAAACACACTTTTGGATATTGTCTAAACGTAAGTTTGTTTATAATTTCTACATCATATTATTCGTATTATCTGTAAAGAAAAAGGAAGATTGTTGACTATAACAATATAAACAAATATTAGTTGAAAAAGTGTCTTAAGGTTATGTCATAGATTTTGTAAACATAAAGTTGAATTGAACAAGATAATAAGAGTCATAGAAATTAAATATTGTGAAATCAAAGAACATTGTGTTTAATTCCATATAAAATTATTCTATAGATAAACTTCAAAACTTCATAAACATTAAATTCAAAGTTCAAATATAATCAAATTAGAAAGATAAAAAGCTAGCCGGTAGAATAAAAATATAATTATTAATTATTAAAAACAAAATAAAAACAGTAAGAGTTTTATAACAATTGTCACCACAACGTGGGGCAAAATAAAATAAAAAAAGTAAGTAATTAATCTTAACAATTGTCACCACAACGTGGGGCAATATAAACCAAAAGACCTAATTTTAACAATTGTCGCTCAAACGTGAGGCCATTTGAAAAAAGGAATAGAACCGCGTATCAAAATAATTTAAAGAACTAGATTAATTAATAAGAAAGTAAAAATGGAAGGAGATAGACAGAGGACTCCAGAATTGATAGGATTTGATCAAGAGGGTGAAATGATTAGTGCAGAAAGACCACCAATAATAGATAGTCAATCACAAATAATGAAATTGCTTGAAAGTTTAAATTTAAAAGCTAATAAAACAAATGCTAGAATGAGTGATATAAGAGATGAAATTAAGAGAGTGAATGATAAATTTGATAAAAGAACTGAGGAAATTATGAGAATAGTTGAAACTGAAAAAAAGGAAATAAGACAACATGT
This sequence comes from Endomychus coccineus, assembly GCA_958510875.1. Taxonomy (NCBI): domain Eukaryota; kingdom Metazoa; phylum Arthropoda; class Insecta; order Coleoptera; family Endomychidae; genus Endomychus; species Endomychus coccineus. The sequence continues at coordinate 102,198,416 of OY294070.1, forward strand.
TGAAGAAAGTATAGATAATAAATTAGAAGAATATAATAGCTTTGTAAATAGAAAGTTTAATAATGTAGAGAAAGAAATAGATATTATGGAAAATAGAATGAATGATATGGGAAGAATATTGAAGAGAATGTGAATGTGAATGTACAAAGTATGAAAGAAAATCAGGAAAAAATGATAAATGAACAAGATGAAAGAATAAAAAGAATAGAGAATAGATCCGAAGAGAGAATGAATATAGAATACAGAAATGTAGGTCATGAGAATACAATAAAGTTTAATGGAAACATAAAATTATTACATCCATGCATTTTTGTTAAAGATTTGAAAAATGAAATACAGTATGAAAGGAATATAGAGAGAATGAAAAAATTAATAAGAGAACGATTGGTTGATGAACCATTGTTGTGGTTCAATTGCAAAGAAAGGGAATTAAATAGTTTAGATGAGTTTATAGATGAATTTTTAAATAATTTTTGGGGTGAAAATGAGCAGTCGAAATGTCGAGAAAGGTTATATTTTAGGAGGTATATAGAAGGGACTAGAAAAAGCATGAGTGCTTATGCACTTAGCCTATATAATGAAGCGCAATATTTAGAACCTAAAATGAGAGAGGAAGAGATAGTTGTATACATTTCAAGACAGTATCGAAGTCAAATATCTGAGGCAATAGCCATTATAATAAATAGCCATTGCAAATATTAAAAACATGAATCAACTACTATCATACTTAAACCGAATTGATAATAAGAATAACATAGGAACTAGGCAACAAAATGGATATAATGATAACAGGAACAATTACAGGGGAAATCAAAATTATAATAATAGATTCCAAAATAATGATTATCAAAACAATTTTAGAAATAGGGATAATAGAAACCAAAATTATTATAATAGGAAAAATAGATATAATGGAAATAATGCTAATCAAAATAGAAATAGATATAGGGATTATAGAAGTAAAAATAATAATAATAATAGAAATAATAGTAGAAATGAAAATAATCAAAGGGAAGTAAGCTGTAATAGGATTGAAAGTAATATGGAAAGGGAAGACTCTTCAAGTCAAAATAATCAACAAAATCAGGATTTTTAAGAAAGCACGAATACCACGTTAATGTATTATATGAACATCAGAGGGAATACATTGACTACGAACAGCAAAGGGAAGAAAATGAAAGTATAGGTTTAATTAAATTAAAAGGTTTTTTAAAAGGGAAAGAAGTAGAAATTATGTGTGATACAGGATCAGAACTATCATTAATAAGGGAAGAACTATTGTCTGAAGTAAAATTAACAAATCAATTGAAAATACCAAAAGTAGAATTAGTAAATATTAGTGGAAAGAAAATTACTGAAGTATCAAAAATGATTACTGAGCATGTTATAATAGGGAAGTCAAGTCTAGAGATGCAATTATTTGTAGTGCCGAATATGAAATTGGATATTATTATGGGAACTGATGAATTAGAAAAGCATGGAATTATTATAGATTACGAGGAAAAGGAAATAAAGTTGTTAGATGAAATTATAAAGATAGGGAAGGGGGAAAATGAAAATATTGACAGACCAAATGAAGGTTGCAATATAATAAATGCGGTCGAAAGAAAAGACTCAAGCAAAAATTTAAATGAAATAATCTCGCAGATGAAAATATCCGAGAAGTATAGGGGAATAATATCAGAAATAATTTCACAACATAAAGGTTTAATAATTGATGAAACTCGTATAGCTAGTAATTATATTCATAAATTCCAAGTCAAAGAAATTGAAAATTTTAAATCCAAGAACTATCCAATCCCATACAAGTACATAGAAGATGTTAGGAAAAAAATCGGTGAAATGCTAGAACAAGACATAATAGAAAGAAGTAAAACAAAATATATAAACCCTATTGTTATAGCAAAAAAGTCAAATGGTGACATTAGGTTATGTTTAGATGCTCGAACATTGAATAGATTGTCAGTACCACAATATGAAGCTCCTAAAAATATAGAATCAATTTTTGGTAGAATAATAAAGGCACAAGTTTTTAGTAAAGTTGATTTAAGACATAGTTTCTGATTGATTCCTTTACATGAAAGTTGTAGAGATTACACTGGTTTTATGATAGATGGAGAAGTGTATCGTTTTAAAGTTACGCCTTTTGGTATTCAAAGTGCATGCAGTGCGTTAGTTAGAAGTATGAATCAGATATTAAATAGATTTGAAATTTTTGTAGTTCATTATATCGATGACATATTAATATTTTCTAGAACAGTAGAAGAACATAAAGATCACATAAAATTAGTTTTGAACGAATTAGATATAGCAGGTTTAAAAATAAATATTGAGAAATGTGAATTCTATAAAACAGAAGTTAAATTTTTGGGTTATAAATTAACGAGGGAAGGTTTAGAAATGGATGAAGATAGAATTAGAAAAGGGAAAACAGAATTATCAGAAAAAGATAAAAAGAAATGTAAAATCAAAGAGGGAATTTATTTACAAGAAATAGGTTAGAAAGAAATGCAAGAAAGTATATGAATAGGGAAATGAGAAAAGGAGGAAGGTTAATTAAATTTGAAATAGGTGAATTAGTAATAGTAAGAGCAATGAGAGTAACTAATAATAAAAAGAACATATGTGGAAAATTATGTGTTGCTTTTGAAGGTCCATATGTAATCATGAATGAGAATGCTGAAAATAGTTATGAATTAATGAATCCTGAAAATGGAAAGATAAGGGGAATATTTAATATTGATCAAATATACAAGTATAATTATTAATAAATTTAGTTCATAAAAATAAAATCAAAAGATAAATAAATTTTAAATATTAATGTGATTAATACGTTAAAATTGATTTAGGGGAATTTGTTATGATTTCATTTCATAAACAATAAAAATTTAAAAATAATAACTTACCGAACTTTGAAAATCAGAAAAGATCAAATAAAAGATATTTATATGGAATTAAAAACAATAGTAAAAGCTAAATAATAGTTAGGATATTAAAATTAACAATGTAAAACAATAATAAACAACAATGTAATAGAATAAGAAGTGATAAACAAGAACTTCAGTGAAAGTGAAGAAACGTACTGTGTAACGAAGGCAGAAATCATAATTAAAGTGATTACAAAACTATCATGAGATAGTACAAAACATTGAATAATGTTATAGATATAAGTTAGGATTAGTAAATTTGAGTTATGTAATGTTAAAAGAATGTTATTGATATAATATGGTATGTATTAGATTTAAGAATAAGTAACTGTCAAGAAAACCATAAATATGGGAATAATCATATTAATAATAACCCAATCATAGGTTATATTATACCAAAGTGTGGGGAAAAATGTAGGCAATATTAATTTAAAAAGAAGGAATCACTATCAATTAAAATAAGTTGAAAATCTCCAATAATTCAAAAATTAAAGAATACTACATTCTGATTGGTTGAGAGGAACTTCTAGTGTCAGTCTGGTAACAATGAGTACTTCTGTCAGTTTAAAAACAATTAACTTGGCATTCTTGATAAGTAAAGGAAGCACCTGATAGGTTGTTTATGACATCAAGTAGCGTCGGTTTTGGAGGCCTATAAAAAGGTCTGAAAGTAAAGCTAAGTTCAGTTTGCATTAATATCCAAGCAGAGACTGTTCTTCTCTGGCAACTCACCAAAATTTTCTAACCTAAGTTTTTAAAAAAAATAAACATCAGAGAACGCAAGTGTTCCAAACTTCGATAGGTTCAAAGAAACCAAAGTTAATAAGTTTTATTAAAAGTCAACGAGTATCCCAAGTATCCAAACCAAATAAAGGGTAGTAATAACCTCAAATTTATAAGAAGTATCCAACGATTGCCATTCTTTAACATAATTTCAATAAAGCATCGAAAAGTTTTGTCTTATCTAAAAGAATAAAACAAAGTATTATCAACAGTTCCTGATCCTCAAGAAGAAGTAACCTAAATTAGTTACCTGTGATTATCGTGAAAAAGCTTAGTGTTGTGTAAAAGGTGAATCAACGAAATTATAAAAGAAGTAAATTGAAAATTGCCCACATTGTTAAACACACTTTTGGATATTGTCTAAACGTAAGTTTGTTTATAATTTCTACATCATATTATTCGTATTATCTGTAAAGAAAAAGGAAGATTGTTGACTATAACAATATAAACAAATATTAGTTGAAAAAGTGTCTTAAGGTTATGTCATAGATTTTGTAAACATAAAGTTGAATTGAACAAGATAATAAGAGTCATAGAAATTAAATATTGTGAAATCAAAGAACATTGTGTTTAATTCCATATAAAATTATTCTATAGATAAACTTCAAAACTTCATAAACATTAAATTCAAAGTTCAAATATAATCAAATTAGAAAGATAAAAAGCTAGCCGGTAGAATAAAAATATAATTATTAATTATTAAAAACAAAATAAAAACAGTAAGAGTTTTATAACAATTGTCACCACAACGTGGGGCAAAATAAAATAAAAAAAGTAAGTAATTAATCTTAACAATTGTCACCACAACGTGGGGCAATATAAACCAAAAGACCTAATTATAACAATATATATATATATATATATATATATATATATATATATATATATATATAGACATTTTCCTTGATTGGAGGTTTTTAGCCACTATTTTTTTCGTAATCTACGGAAAATTTCCTAACTTTCTGTATATTCAAACTAAAAGTCGGAAAAAAAGTTCCAAATCTCAAAAAAACCTATAAAATGACTGTACTACAATTACAAATCGATCAATCATGCCCGTCAGTAAAATGTTCCGATAATGTTTTTTTCTTCAAAATGTCGAAATGGCTAAGGTGACACTTTTCTGAAAACCTTGATGGTTTTTTATTAATATCAAGCTTCCAACAATAGAACTATTAAAATAGCGTGTCTTTAATGAGGTTAATTTTTTCATGATAACTTCATTTGGAGGAAATATTATCATATTCCATGAATTAACAAGCCTGTTTTCATTCACCACATGCTATTTCTTTTATCAGGCATTTTGAAGGTTATCTGTCCAACGGGGAACAGATTTAATTAACAAATCTAGATAATCATATTTTTGCTTATATTTTATGTATTTTACAATTACTCGAAATAATAAATTGGTGATAATAAAAACTGTTTAGGGTCAACGACTCTGACGCTGATAGTTCGCACAAAATTAATAATGACTCTTAACCCAGGTATGAATTATATATAAATTCCCGGGAAATAGATCACACACACATATGCTTATTATTCTTGTCTTTACGTGCGAAACGGTCCCACGATCATGATCAGAAGACGGGATTCCTTAAAAATAGTTGTATTGCGTCCTTATCGCATCAATTTGAATTAAAAATACCCTCGTCGCCGAAATGAACAGAAAGACCAATAACCGAAATTGTATCATATTAATGTTTTAAGTATATCAATATGTATCCAGAATCCAATGCTTAGCAATTTTCTTATAATATACGAACTCATGTCAAACAAAGTCTGTATACGACTGAAACCAAAAATATAACTCTAAAGTATCCAGTTTCAAACCAGACTCATTAGGTAATAGAAAAAGGTTGTCAGACCTTATTAGAAATATTGCCGTTTGACCATTATACCTAAAATATACTTTTAACATTATAATGCTCTGTGCTGATACAATTAGTTTTACGAAATCCCGTCTTAGACATAATAGATCTTCTGATAATGGTCGTGAGACCGAAACGTACGTAAAGACGAAAATAATGAGCATATATGTTAGTATGACCTATTTCCCGAGAATTCATATATAAATAATTGAAAAATTGAACACTACCTAGTACTATAACTTTGTTAATATCACAGAACATGTTAAAACTATTGAGAAGTAAAATTGTTATGTTTTCATTTTTGAACTATAATTTTGATTATTGGGTTTGTTTGTAGATATAAAATAAATTGTTTTCCTATTTTTGGTACTGTAATAACTATTGCATGTATTTCATAATTGTTGTAAAAGCCTATGATGTCCTACGTACACATCTTGCATGAATGGTAAGAATATCAAAAAGGGACCTCACATCATAAATATGCCCCAGCTGCCGTCTGTCGGATGTAGCGTTTATATAAGATATATTCATTTGATGTTGCTATGTTACCTCATTAAGTTAACATAGGTATCATGCAAATACGATTGTACAACCGTGAGAAATTCGTATCGCCATTATAGATGAATTTGAGGTAATTGATAGCATTTACGTCAAGCGGTATGATGTTACTTCATCTGTCTGTATGCGCGTTGGTTTCCTCAATCGTGGTATAAAGCACGTGCTTAACTCATTTCACAATCTACATTTCGTAAATTTAAATATATTATAGTCAGCCTTTGGCGACGGCCTTATTTCCTTTATGTCCTTGTACCCACATAGCATATAATTGAAGGTTTATCACAACTTGATGTATAACATTTTCCGTTAAAATAGTCCAAGGTAGAGTAGAAAATTTTGAAGAACATGATAAATAAAATTTCCTTGTGATAGTATACAGGAAGAACGTATCAGTGTTGTGAGGACTAGACTAGAAGCGAATAGGTATCAATCCAGATACAGTGCACGACTAGCTTTCATGTTATGGATAATTTCAAGGCAAACTCATTCCGTTTTTAACTGCAACATTGACAATAGTTAATGCAAATCTTAATCTACCAGTGGCTTCCAATTGATTGCACATAAAATAAGTTTTGATGAAGCAATAACTCAGTTATTCCATAGAGAGGTGGAAAATTGGAAAATTCTTTGATCATATCTTACTAATCTAAACATGAACCTTGGAGAACAGGTTTCAGAAAATATAACTTAAATTTGCGTCATCGCAATTTGAGAAGCACTTCTCTTTCCCTTTACTGAACTCGAAAGTTATACCATGTTTACATAGCAATTTATTAAGAACTGTTGTAGTAATCAAATTTATATTTAGAAGAATAAAGCGTCGTGATCCCTTGCGTGATACATTTCATCAAGCCCAATCTTTAAGTTATTTCAAAAATCTTAAAATTCTCCGATTAAAGAATATATTATATATCTTCATAGCTGTTGTCCGCAGCTTACTTCCTCAGAAACAGCTATTACCCGTAGACATAATTAAGACGTCGGGTCCGCCACCGCGAGTTCCAACACTTAATGTGTATTTCATACGAGTAGAACAAACTAAAGACTGGGAAAGATGTATAATTATATTTTCTGCCATGTGAAAGTTCGTTTGAATTGATAGGGATATGGATATTATATTATGGAATGGTCTGTCACGGGCATTATGTGACTGTCAATGTATCAGCTGCCTGTGATTTGAACATTATCTGTCTTGTTAAGGGGTTATGTGGTGTCTGTCATACATAATCTGAACTGTGAGAATGATTCAATAGATATGTGTGCCAAGAAAACTTTACGTGATCACATTAGATGTCAAAAACATCTAAACATATCGAATCCCTTTGGGACTGAGTTCTTATCGGGTATCTATTGTTAAGAAAATTCTTATGAGTTTTATTTTGCCCCACGTTGTGATGACAATTGTTAAGAAAACTCTTATGAGTTTAATTTAATGATTATGAATTATATTTTTATTTTAATTTTATTCCGGCTAGCTTTTTTATTTATTTTTGTTTTGATTTGATTTTAATTTGGTTTGAATTGAAAATGTTCTTTTTATATATTCTATGGAATTAAACACAATATTTTTGTTGGAATGTTAAAAGTTCTATATTTAAAATTAATGATTCTATGTTATATCTTACGATTTGTTTTATGTTCTACAATTCTATGCTTAACCGCCAAAACTGGTTAATATTACTTATTATTTATAAACAACAATCTTACTTTCAGATATACAAATGATGATACAATGATGATATTATAAACAAACTTACTTTTAAGTTATATCCAATTATATGATGAAAAATGTAGGCAATGTTCAGTTGATTTTATCTTCTTGATGATTTGATTTGATTATTCACTTTAAAACACAATTACTCTGCTTTGAAACATTCACAAACACAGGTAAACTACGTTGTTATTTCTTTCGAAATTCAGGAACTGTTGATGATAAATTGTTAACTTGTTTTATTCTTTTTAAAGATATAAAACTTCTAAAACTTCTTCAATTATATTCTGGAACTTTATCGAAGACTGGATACTATACGATGCCATTTATTAGCTGTGGTTATTATAACCTTACTTTGTTATGAAGATTCAAGAACATTACTTGATTCGTAGAAATATTTTACTAGCTTCGGCTACTTTAACTTGTCGAAGCTACAGAGACTACTTGATTTCTCCGATGTTATCCAAGAACTAAGGTTATGGAAATATACTTGAGCTGCAGAAGATGCTTGGATCTTAGATGTTATTGCAAGACTGAACTAGCTTCCTTCCTGTTTCCTTTTATTGATTAGGTTCATATTAATTTGATTATTCCAATATTTATGCCAAATCTTTAATCTAATACATAATCTAAAATATCAATAACATTTCTATAACATTATATAACTCAAATTTCCTAATTCTATCTTAAATCTATAACATATTTTAATAGCTTGTGCTACCTTATGATAGTCTGGGAAATTATTTAAATTATGATTTCTCCTTTCGTATCACTGTACGTTTATCCACTTTCACTGTTTTCTTGTTTACACTTCTTATTCTATATTACATTCTGGTTTATTGTGTTAAACATTGTTTAATCTTATACCATCTACAATTTAACTTTTAATAATGCTTTTAATTCCATATTTTATATATTTTATTATTCTTTTCTGATTTTAATGTTCGGTAAGTTCAATTTTTATTATTTTATGTTGTTTAGGAAATGAAATCATAACACTATGTTGTATAATCTACTTGTCAAATTTCAAGTCGTTTTATAGTTTCGGAGATTTCTTTTCTCTTATAGGTTCCCGGAAATTCATATGCCAAACTTCAGGAGGTGATTATCAATGAAAAAATAACAAATAATTTCTTACCAACATATGCCCAGAAATGCTTCAATAAAGAGCTACGGCACTTTATTAATTAACAAACGAATTATGAAATAATTATTAAACAACAAAAATTAACAAATAATCATAACATGTAATGCAAATGTCTTTCGAGCCGATTCCTCATGGATGCTCAAACTCGTTCAAATAAGCCCTTTGTTCAAGATGACCCCCATTCTCAATTGGAATCGAGTAAACCGTTGATTTTAAATAACCCAATCAAAAAAAAATCTAGGAGATTAAGTTCTCTTCTAAATATTACTCACAATCCTCATATGATACCAGGGGTTTCCGTATGGCTTACGGAAGACACCAAGACTGAAAAGGAAGAGAAATAATTTCTTTGATCCTAGGGACAGAATTCCAAGCAAAAATAGTAGCAATTACAACATGTGTTCGAATCATGAGAGAGAGTCAATGTCTATGAAAATAGACAAATCACAATCATAGTGAGCAACCTGACAGTGCTTAAGGCACTGAAGTCATACACAATCACCTCACAATATGTATTCGATTGTGTGAAAGAACTAACGGCACTAGTGAAAAACCCCAATAGAGTGACAACTCTATGGGAGTCTGGGGAAACCAAACGAGAAGACTAAAACTGTCGATGAACTCGTTAAAACAAGGGCGGAACAATCACTGATTGAACCAGAACCAACCTGTGGCATTTCTCATGCCACAGCGAAATCTGTAATTCAAAAATGGCTCGAGACAGACCACCGTACCTACTGGAGGGAAACGCCCCATATTTCGCACTCCAAGCGACTAATGGGAGATCTCCAGCAGCAACGAGTGAAAACTCTGCTGATGTTCAGTAGACAAGAAATACGAAATCTTATTGTATTTCTGACCGGACACGCCCCATGCTACAAACATGTCTGTACGATGAGTCTGGTAGATCAGCCCACATGCAGGGGTTGCAGCGTGGAAGAAGAGACACCCATGCATGTGATGTGTCAGTGCACGGCATACGCGGTTGGTCGTCGAACATACTTCGGACACGATAAAAACTAGACCCGAGGAAATCAGAAGTATCCCTTATATCAGGCTACTGAATTTCATAGAATACACCGGACTGATGTGGAGTTAGCAATATTTGAGGGCACAATAGGACTCTGATGACCGCAGTGCAGTGGAGTTCCCTCTGGGAAGGAAAACCAACCTCACGGAGGAGAGGTTTAATCCGGCACGCTCGGGGACACGGGCCCCCGAGGCGTCTATGCAAAATTTTCCCTCCTCTACGGAAAAAAACTGATTCCCTTCTTTATGTATCACAAAAAGCCCGCTACCTATGCATCTCCAGATGGTTAACATTAAAATTTATTATAGCTTAGCATTCGTTTTCCGTCCTCTATTGATTATTGATCTTGACAGGTTCATGATTTCCTTTAGAACAAGAAACTTTTGTGGAATTATGGAAACCCTCTTGACCATGCCAGCTATGGTATCATATCCTCCTTGAAACGGGTGTGAATTAATTTGGGTTTATCTTAGAAATTCTTCTACTATTTCTCACGCTTACATTAATACTAAACGAAAAACATCTTGTTACTTTGCTTAGAGATATTTTAATTTTACATGAAATTTCAATTTTCTAAACACGATTTTGTTTTTTCATTATTGGAAATAACCTGTACTAAAAACAGTCAGAAACACCTTCCAAAGTTGCCCTCTAAGTCGATTTTATAGAATTGACTTGACACTTCAAATATGTGAATCTTAAGTTTAGTACAAACACTTCAATAAAGAAACATTTCTATTCTATTGTATCTACATTAACGTCATGTGCTGTGTAAACTGCAACAATAAATTACTTTGGAGAGAAACGTGAAATCGGGGGCCCACATCTTCCTATCAGTGCCGTTAGAGGCAGAGTTGCTGCTGCCTCTCAACCGAGTGTTTCAACAGTCAATAAAATTGCAAGTAACCGAAGCAGAGGTGAGGCACTAGCAAGTTCGGGAAGAAAATGGCAACGGGCACTTAAGTGATTATAAATATATGATGACTTATAAAAAGTGTATAATGGTGGTTCGATATAATATTAAATTACTTCAATTTTCGGGTGTCTTTCTCGAGTCCATGCAGTCCAGCTTTGAATTTGCCGCTCCTCTTTGAGTCTCTTAGGAGTCAAAGACTCTGATGAGTGGAAGGAAATTCATTCCATCACCAAATGTTTTCTGGTTTAAATAACTTTTATGCCATATATGTAGATCATAAGGTTCTACTATATTACCTAATTTTTCAGGAATACCATTAATATATTATGGTAGTGATATGGAATGTTTTTCTTTTGATCTCCCATTACTGGTATTGGTTTCACTAGAATTGACCACGTCAATGGGATAACCATTCTTCATCAAAGTTTCTTTTGTTTTTCCAATAGATGTAACTCAGGAGAACTTAGTTCAATAGCTCTATCTATCAGACATCTAGCATTCTTTTTATATTTTTTTAGGTATATCTGAATTGAAATTGGTATATCATCCTGACCAAGTAAGTTTGGTGTACCATTTAGTTATAACTTTGTTTTCATTTGGTTTTCGTACTAAAGTTAAATCTAAGAGATGTATTTCATTATTATTTCAAGTTTCAATTGTGAATTGAAAGAGCTCAAAAATTGATCACATTTATCTATTGGGATGGCAGCGATACAATTATCAACATATCATTCACATGTATTTATTTGCAAATGAAACAAATGATTGGTTCTGCCTTTCATTTGGTAGGTATATGGCTTACTATTGAATTGTCTATTACTTTGTGTTATTCCATTAAAACAATAAAATTAAATAATCAGGAAGTTAACCTCAGTTTAATTGTTATATTAATAATCAATGACTGACTTCAAGAATACCATTCGTGGTTGCTACGAGTAAGTGAAATATTTTCCATCTGATAATCGAACGTAAAGAAACAAGAGAACCCAATGATTATTCCCTGATAATTATCCGATATATTTTTGAGAGCATCATGTGGTGTAAATATGACGTATTGTATTAATATTTAATGCGAGTGAACGAATGAATTAGGTGGTGCAATATTTATTTTCCCGAGAGGCATTTCCCCAGCTGATAGATAGTCTTCATTCATTACAGCAATATTAATTAACCATACATAATAAAGAAGGGCGTAATCAAGCTCTCGAATGGATAGCTTATTATTCATAAGGATTTAGTACCCTACAGCATGACTGGATTGGATATGCTGCTATCTCGATTTATTGACTGTTTTAAATTACACATTGCGCCCTTTTCTACAACCCTGTATTGTCCGTCAAATTTGAATACTTTGTATCTATATTTATGTAAAATGGAAATACCCATGTATCTAATAAGACTATATGACTAATGTAGTATTTCATTGTATTCGCTGGGATGAGGAAGCACTGTTCTACTAACGGAAATGGAGTTTCGAGATAGCTGCGCATGAACAAGAACTACATACCTTATCTGTTTGTTCGTTCGTTGCTTAGTGGGGGTTGGAGACATCTGTAACTGTTTTTTCTCTTCATTTTCTTGTTGGGTCAAAATTGCTTTAGTATCTTTGAAAGTATACCATTTTGATACCGCCTGATTCCATGGATATAAAACTTACTTTTGTTTCGGATTTTTTTTATTTATAACTTGGGGCAAAAAAGATTTCATCAAATTGCATGATGAAGGAGCAATTGAACCAAAATTTGTATCTATGTAGGTTAAATTATTAAAAACATAATTATTTAAACGGTTAAGAATTGCACCTGATTCTTCACAATTCAGTCAATAAAAGAAAAGTTCAACATTGTCGGCAGCAGCTTCCATGTGCCCAACCCCGGTTATTCCTAAACTGAATCAATACTTCGCCTTTTATGTCGTTGTAAAAAGATGCCAAGCAATACCTACAGACAGATTGCATCAGCATCATCCTCATCGGACGAACTAGTTTCTGTTTTCTTTCCCTGTGCAGAATTCTTTTTTCCTTTGTCCGTTTTCTTTGTCTCATTATATTGTTTTGTTCTATTCATCTCACTATTATCTTTTACCTTTTTCGACATGTTTCTCTTAACTTCATCAACTTTTACGAGTAAGTCTTCTGCTCTTTGTGCTGCCTCATCTTATAGAGCAACCTTCTCCGGTGTATCCGTTAAAACAGCACTTTTCCTTTCTGCCTCCACGTTTCACAATTGCGTCAAAATTTGATTCAGGGAAAGGTCTAATAGTTTGTAACAAATAACCTGATGTGCTCAACTCTAATTCCTTACCTGCCTGTATAGATGTGAACGGGACAGATTCCTTCGATATGGACAAGCCAGATTCCTTAGATCTGAACGGATAAGGTTTCATAGAGGGGATAGGTTCCTTTGATGTGAACAGGACATCTTTCTTTCATACGGGCGAGACAGGTTCCTTCGATATAGGTGAAAGGGGTACCTTCTGTGTGCAAGACACAGATTCTGTTGAAGTAGAGAGGATTGCCTCAATTTCTTCATGCCCTAACTGTTCCACATTATTGGGTGGCATTGAGCAGACTCACAGTCTCCAAAAACGTCACGGTTGCATGGAATAACATCAGACTCTTTGAATCTTCCTTTGATGTTATATTGGATGTTGTTGCCAATGGAAGAGCTTGGGCAACAGTAGCAGTTAATTAATTAATTGTATATAGTCATCGTTAGTCCAGGGTGGCTTCTCATCCAAGCATCTATGAAATCATTCATATATATTTTTTAGCAGTCCATGAACACCTCTATCTATTGGTTGAAGTTTATGTGGAAAAAACGACAAAATGATAATACCCTTTTTTAGAAGGATTATACTCCACTGCAAGTTCAGGTACTCCTCCCTTATGTTTTTTGAAATACCGATTTGAAGTTACATGACAAATATTCAATAAGATTGCAACTTCCCTTTCAGAAAAATTCTCATTCGTCACCATACCTTCTGCTCGTTTCATTAGTTCCGCCGATGGTCCTTTTCTGACTACTTCTTGGCATTTGTAACATGTTACATTTATCCCCTAGCAGCGTGTTACTATTGTCCCCGAAGTGTATTTTGCGTTAAAATTATAAAACTATTGTTTCAATGTTGGCATTACCCCAAAATGAGAACATTAATGCAGGAACTTGATGGCGATACTGACATAATTTTGTAATAAAACCTTCTGCTGCGATATACCAATTTGCAAAAAAAATACTAGTGCTTACTTACCTATTAGTTTTTCAACACTGAACAGTTATATCTCTCAACATAAGCGCAGCGCAGCACAAAGTATGGCCGCCTGTAGATGAAAATCTCTTCATTGCGGTAAATTTAAGATTGTTCTTACTGGTGTCATGAGTCATGAGGCTTGTTACATTTAACCACTGTTACAATTGCCCCGCGACCTCCCCCATTATCGTTTTTGTATTTATTCACTTCGATTTTAATGCGACGAACGCCGAGCCATATTTGTTGCGATTTTGTAAAAAAAGAAATTATTTGTTGCAGTGATTTTGCTATTATTGGTTTGTTTCAGTGTTCTTTCATAAACTTCACTCATATTTTGTAAAGATAAACTCAAAATCTCTTCGTCTTGGTCACTGTCATATTCTTCACCTGCAACAGGGTCCTTTTTGCTTTCTTTGTCAGTGAATTCCTGAATTATTTCCTGCTAATCAAAATCTGGGTTCTTTGTTGATACTTCTGAATCGATTAAGAGATATTTTCGCAGATCTAGATTTCCTGGCATATTTTTCAAGAGAGAGGACAACTGACTGAGTGAAATGTCATATTCGTCTCCAATAGCCTCATCTTTCTGGATCGTTCCCATAAATCCAGCCTTTTGGCTGTATGGAACATTTTTCCATGCTACGACTATCCATACCATAGCACTCGACAAATCTATGATTTTTTCTGGTCTTTCAAAATCATATTCGGTGTTCCTAAAAGCCAAAATCCTTGTTATCAAAAATGTTCTATATTTTATTAAAAATGTTGTATTATCCCTCGATCTGGTGGTTGGCAATGGGACATAGTGTTGAGAGGTAGTAAAACATTCGAACATTTTCCAACCCCATTTTTGGATGAGAAGTAGCGTTATCTAAGAATGAAAGAACTTTTCTAACCTGTTTTTTAATTTTTTTCTCAAAGTTTTCCAACCAAAAACTCATGTCTCTGTTGTCATCAAAGCTTTCTCATTGGATACATATTCTATTAGCAATTCATCTACATATGCTTCTTTGAACAACGCGAATTTTTGGTTTTTCATATAAATAATGAATTTTCCTTCTCACCATTCATGTTACAGCATAAAAAAGTGTCACTCGCTGTTTAGCTGATTTTTTTCCTGCACATTTATCACTCTTGAATGCAAAAGTTTTGTTTGGCTTTGCCAAATAGTAAGGTCAGTTTTCGTCAGCATTAAAAATATCTTTAGCTTCATAGTCCTTGATAATTGATGCCAGTTTAATCTTGAATACTTACGTCAGCGGACTCACCACAAATTGTTTTTAAATTGATGCTGTGTCTCTTACAGAACCTATTCAGCCACCCATTTTAAGTCTTAAATCCGTTTATTTTCAAATTTTCGGATACTCTTAGAGATTTTTCATTTATCAAGGGTTCCGATATAGGAATTTTATTATTTCTAGCTTTGCAAAATCAATCATAAACTATTTGGTCAACAGCAAATCCTTCTGTTTCTAGAAATAATCGTTTTTGAAGTGCATCAGCGCGCGCCACCTTCTTAAAAAAAATTGTATTCAATTTTATTCTTGAGAATATCGTTCACTTGTGTGCTTCCAACACTTGACTTGTCCGCCAACTTTAGGGTTTCGTACAGAAAAATATAAAATAGCTCCGTTTAATAGTCTAGTTCATAGATTATTGAACATCCCTTTGACCCAGCAAAATTATAACAACGAAGTTGAGAAACTTTAACAAATTGCGTTGGACAATGGTTACCACAAATATTTGATCAATAATTCTATTTCTAAACAAAAAAGGGTATTGGAACGTAGCCAAGTAACCAAATTAGGGCCATTACCTCCAAATACTTCAATAAAATTCTAAAGTTTCACTTATCATTTTTCAGTAATTAATAAATTCCATAGTTTGTTTTCTAAATTTGCAATACAACCAGTTTATAGATATAAGCACAAGCTAAAACACTGTTTAGGCAACACCTTTGATAAAGTTTCCAATTTTGACAAATCCGGAATTTACAAAATCAAGTCTTGTTCAAAATGATACGTCGGTCAAACTAGAAGGAACATTTTAACTCGTTATAAGGAACATTTTGCTCATTTAAAGAAAAATAATAGTATTTTTAGTGGAAAAGGATGATTATTTCTTATCAATAGTGTCTTTATTGTAGGTTATTGAATGTAGGGAAATTCTGGGAGTATTAAAATCTTGCAAATCACTCTTAAGTGCTGCTGCCCTGTAGATGCCACTTGTAATGGTTGGCGAAACGTCGGCATCATGTCGTGCTATTGTGACGCGGAATCCATCAGGAAGATTTTTCACTTTGAAGTGGTGAAAATATAAACTGTCTTGATTTAGGGCGCGGTAGCTCACTTGCAAATGGTACTTTTGGAATCCATCTTCAGTTTTTCAAATAGAACTATAGTATTTCAAATAACAATTACGGCAACAGTGTTCTTCTGGTTATAAATATATATCATCGCATACAATTAATGAAAAAGAATGACATTTTAAAGTCTTGAAACTAGAGCTTCGTATAATAACAACTAAATTAGTGGTAAAACATGAAGTAGATTTGGCTTATCGACCTTATCGATACGATATATTAACACAAAGTACGGCTTCTACATCTACACTCAACTATTTTATTTAAACATTGATAAGTTGCACAAACATAAGTCGCAAATATTGTTGCATAATTCGCTATTTATCATACAGACACGTGCATTAGTTTTGGAGTTTCTCGACTAAAATAAATTATTGCAAACTACACCAGTCTTCGATCTTCGATGATAAAGAAAAATGATGAGAGTTGTTTGTTCCGGTGCCAAAATCGCAGTTTATCTCTTCCGCTTTCTACTTTGCGGAATTTGTCACCTCCAGAAACAATCTTATTTGAAGCCCGCTGTGAACGCAGTCGTCGACGATCCGCAAATACCGCCTTCGAAAAACTTTCTCTTATCTTTAACAAAAAATATTCGCTACGGCATATTTGAAATTCATCAAGATAACGTTGGTATTGGCTGTGCTTAATTTAAATTCCATTCACTTCATTACGTTCCATCTCATATTGGTTGCGTAAGATTTTTTTATTATTTATAGGTGACAGTATTGTTATGGATTCAATCAGCATAATCATGCAATTTATATGTTAAATTATTCTATGCAACAATCGAATATATTGTTATTATTAATTTAGAGCGTAATATTTCAAATCCGAATTATGTAAACTGCGAAATAGAAATATTATGATATTGTGATAGTGATCTCTTGTACAATTGTACATGAATGTGAGCATCATAAGCCAGTACCCAGCTCGTTTTTACGAGTTTTATTAGAGCAAAAATTCAGAGATAAAGTAAAATAGCAATTATAGCTCCTAACGGATAGATGCCAGAAATTACCAGTGATCTTCTTAGTTGACTTTCAATTCCGAAATAAAAACTTTTTATTCTTCCAAATCTTGATTGTTGAAATAGTTTTTCCATTTTCTATTATAAAGATTCTTATTATATATAAATTCTCGGGAAATA
Source organism: Endomychus coccineus (assembly GCA_958510875.1). Lineage (NCBI taxonomy): Eukaryota > Metazoa > Arthropoda > Insecta > Coleoptera > Endomychidae > Endomychus > Endomychus coccineus. The sequence goes on from OY294070.1 coordinate 102,216,117, forward strand.
GGTCACATTAACACTTATGCTTTATATTTTCTCGTCTTTAAGTACGTTTCGGTCTCACGACCATTATCAGAAGACTTACTATGTCTAAAATTGGATTACTTGAAACTAATTGTATTACATATTTTCCATATACAAATTGAGTCTGTACGAGCGGTGTATAAGATTGATGTAAGAGTATAAGAGAGATCCATACGCATCGTATTGATAATAAGAGAAACAGAAGAATTGCTTGTGCTGTGCGATAGGGAAAGGGGAATGTGCATTGCACATGTCGAATTGTTAGTTAGTAAGAATTAGAGATGGGCTGCCCTCCAGCGATCGTTGTTATTTATAGTCTAGGAGCCAAAGCGATATTGATGGTCTGAACATGCCATTCTTATACACTTCCACCATGTGCCATCATTTTTTATCGTGCCCGTTTATCAGGCCGACCAGTTGAAATTGAACCGAAAATGGACTGCAAGTTAACCCCCCCAAACCTGGTGGAAAATATTCATTGGTGTTGGCAATTGTTAACATACCCTATGCCATCAAAAGTTATCGATCCATTTCCGAGTAATTGGCCATCATTTGGACCAAAAATGTTTCTTTTTTCATTTTGTGGATAAAACTTGCGGGTTACAAGGTAACTTGATGGCACCATGTTAAATAACTTTATTGGAGGTCAAATAATGATTTAAAATTATTGCCATCACTCCTTGCCTATTTCAACCCCCCCCCTCCAAACTCCCTTAAATCATTCGGTAAAATGAAAAATAAAATAAAAAGAGCCGTTTCAATTTTGAACCCAGCCAGAGTCTCAATAATTGACTAATTTATCATAAAATTGGTCATATTATCATATGACTCATATTTTTGGGGGGTGGTTTTAGAGGGTTTTGGAGGGTTGAAATAGGCAAGGAGTGATGACAATAATTTTAAATCTTCATTTGCTGTTTCAAACAAGCAGCTCCCTGACTGAAGCATATTTTGTCTAATATCAAATAGCAAACTACTGTTTTGTACCTCTTATTTGAAACTGTTGTTTTGAAATTTTGAGAAAAAAATAGTAGTAATAGCACCTGGTATTATGATTATAGTCTAGGAGCCAGAGCGATATTGATGGTCTGAATATTAACCCGATGGCACTATGATAAATAGATAGATAGATAGATCACTTTATTGCAATTACCATTAAAATGATTTACAAAATTTTTAACTTATACCTAAACCTAACCTTAATACTAAACTAGAATATAAAATGAATCATTGATAAGATAAAACAAAATATAATAGCTGTAATAGAAGCATTGATTATTTTTATAAAGGAAACATACCACGTGAGTAAAAAAAATATGAATTATAAAAGTATAAAATTGAGAATTTACTAGATATGTCATAAGTTCTTATCACATTCGTATTCTTTCACAGAATAATAAGCTTTACTGGCTAGTAATGTGAATACGGATCTCTTAAATAATGTTTGATTTGTTAGTCTTTTATGTTTGGTGGTAATTTGTTGAATATATGTATTGATTTATAAAATAAACTATTAGCATATGTAGAATTATAAGTATGGATAGGTCGAAGAAATTCTCTTTGCCTCGTTGGATAACTATGAACATCGTTATTTTTTAGAATATATTTTTTCTATTATAAACCAAAAGCAGCAACGCATATATGTACATTGAAGCCACATCCATATTGTGGATGTTGAAAACCTCTCTACAAGAATCTCGCCATCCCAAGCCAGCAATTATTCGTAAAGCCACACAAAACACGAATGAGATGATGATGAGTTTCCCCAAAATTGAACGCAGTATCGTAGATTGCTATCTGAAAGACCATGATAAACAGAACAAAGTGCAGTCTTAGAAACAATTGATTCAATTGATCTGAGAACAAAACACGCAGAGCTCAATTTATGGTTAATATTTCCAATATGTAAAGCATATGATAATTTGCAATCTAAGGTTAACCCAAAGAATTTTACAGATTCAACCTGTTTAAGGTAAGTATTGCCCATTTTGATGGTGTTATTTAAATTTAAATTAACATAATTATTCAGAACAATAATGGTTTATCGTTGGAGGATGGTTCAATGACCAATTCATCTCACAGACCGAATTTTCGCCGGCTGCTAGATCTCTAGATACAGCCTCCGCAAATTGTTTATTTTTTTGACTTGAGGTTAACCCTTTACAAGTTGCGGTTACTTGAAAAGCCATTTTTATACACTTCCACCATGTGCCATCATTTTTTATCGTGTTCGTTTATCAGGCTGACCAGTTAAAATTGGACCGAGAATGGACTGCAAGTTAAACCTCCCAAACCTGGTGGAAAATGTTCATTGGTGTTGGCAATTGTTAAGATACTGTATACCATCAAAAGTTATCGATCCGTTTCCGAGTAATTGGCCATTATTTGGACCAACAATGTTTTTTTTCTCATTTTGGGGCTAAACCTTACGGATTACAAGGTAACATGATGGCACCATGTTAAAAAACTTTACTGGATGTCAAATACAGATTTAAAATTATTAACATCACTCCTTGCCTATTTCAACTCCCCAAAATCCACCCAAATCACCCCCCAAAAAAATGTGAATAATATGAATAATATGACCAATTTTATGATAAATTAGTCAATTATTGAGATTCTGGCTAGGTTTGAAATCGAAACGGCCGTTTTTTGATTTTTTTGTTTGTTTTGGGGGGGTTTTGATGAGCTGAAATAGGCAAGGAGTGATTACAATAATTTTAAATCTTTATTTGACTTCCAGTAAAGTTATTCAACATGGTCCCATCATGTTACCTTGTAATCCGCAAGGTTTAGCCACAAAATGAGAAATAAAACCATTTCCGGTTCAAATAATGGCCAATTACTCGAAAATGGACCGATAACTTTTGATGGCATAGGATATCTAAACAATTGCCAACACCAATGAACATTTTCCACCAGGTTTGGGAGGGTTAACTTGCAGTCCATTTTGAATTCAATTTTAACTGGTCAGCCTGATAAATCGATACGATAAAAAATGATGGCACATGGTGGAAGTGTATAAAAATGGCATGCTTTTCAAGTAGCCGCAACTTGAAAAGGGTTAACCTCAAGTCAAAAAATAAACAATTTGCGGAGGCTATATCTCGAGATCTAGCAGCCGGCGAAAATTCGTTCTGCGAGATGAATTGGTCATTGAACCATCCTCTAACGTTGAACCATAGTGCCATCGGGTTAATGTTCAGAACATCAATATCGCTCTGGCTCCTAGACTATTATGTAGACCAGTAAATAAGCCGGGCTACGTATAAAAGTGGGGAAGTAGCTCGAATTTGAGTAATTCTTCTTGTATCGTGTTTCTTGGACCCCCACGAGTATTCATTACACTTAACCCGTTTCGGACAACAAAAATGACGAATTTAAGGGCAATTAAAGCACCCGAATTGCCCCCGGAATTGAGCTTTCAAAAAAAAATTGTTCAGATGACAATTTCGTCTTGGAAATTTGTACTTGGGGATTTTCGACGTCGCTGATCACGAATTTGAGGTTCGATTTAGGTAATTCAACATGGCGAACCGGAAGTCAAACTATTTTCCATAAAAAATGACACTCTTTTTTAGAATGGACATTTCCCCTTGAAAATATATCCTCGGGGGTTTTTGAGGTTGCTGATCACGAATCTGAGGTCTAATTAGGTAAACTCAAAATGGCGAACCGGAAGTAGAGTCATTTTCTCATGAAAACCTTGTTTTTTCATTTTGTTGACTGAAAATCGGTACTTCGGAGTTTTAGAAGTAGCTGATTACGAATCTGAGGACTAATTAGGTCAATTCGAAATGGCGTACCGGAAGTAGAGTAATTTTCAAATGAAAATCCTTTTTTTGTAGTTTCCCTGCTGAAAATGGATACTTGGCGATTTTTGAGGTCGCTGTTTTGTGAATATATAATGCACATACGCCACATATTTTGATAAAAAATAATATTTATTCCATTTGTAGAAAAAATTCGTATTTATTTTTAATAAAATTATCAAACAATTTTCTCACATAATTTACAAATTTTCCATTAATCATAACCGACTCGTATTCAAGAATGGGTATTCCTAAAAAACAAGATTTTTATGACAAAATTACTATTTCCGGTCCGCCATTTTGAATTTACCAAATTAGACCTCAGATTCGTAATCAAACCGAGGTACTTCCCCACTTTTAGACTTTCGGCACTTTTTCCCGGCTTATCTACTGGATTTATGATATTTCCATTTTGAAATAACAGTTGTATTATTATTATTATTATTATTCATTAGGATAAGAGTCGAGGATAAAATCCTATGTGACTCAATTAAACATAATAACATTTGTGGAAGCTAAATAACACTTATTTCAGAAAAATACTTAATAATATCAATATCACAAAATACAATAGCAAATAGAAAAATGAATTCATAATAAGACCTACATTGGACTACTACTTCTGAATAGCATAGAATCAATATGATTTTTACGGAGTTCACGGAAGAGGATTCAACAGTGTCAGAGTCCAATGCATTTCATACACCAAATACTCTATTGCAAATAAAATGTTGCCTAGAGGATGTTTTATAATTTTCGTGCCTTAATTTAAAAGAGTGACCACGTAAACGCGGGTCCGCATTAATATTAAATATATCACCGAGATTAACAGAAAATGTATTATCTAGAATTCTATACGTTGTAATTAGATCACCATGCCTAAGTCTATCTTCTGCTTTAGGAATTTTAAACAATCCCAAACGCTGCCGGTAATCCGGACGAATAGTACCAAACGGCATTCTCGTAGCTCTTCTCTGCACTGATTCCATTAAATTACCAAATTCAATTATAGGTCTCACATAGGTTTTATGAATAAAGCATGATGTTTGAACTGACATATTGGGAAAAACTTTGTTGAACAAAAATATAGAAGTATTCGCACATTTCTTCAATGTGGCGCGACCACGTGAGGTTATCAGAGATGATTATACTTTCTGTGAAGTAACCGTGCTTAACTGCAAACCATTAAGATGGTGGGAAATATGTGGATTGTTCGTTCCAATGTGAATTATTTAATGGTATCAGCCATGAATGACACCATTCCAAAATGATGTCCAAATCACGTTGAAGCGAATGGTGATGTAAAAATGGGTTCGTATACAACTTGATATTGTCTGCATATTGCGAACATGTAGAGGAAACTAGTCCTGGAATATCGGAAGTATAAATTAAGAATAATAATGGGCCTATCACACATCCTTGAGGTACGCCGCCAATCTATCTCTAGTAAAAATACTGGTCTGTGTTTTAGTTAACGGGTACTGACATGCGCCTTATACATCACGCCTATTTAGTTTCAAGTTGGGAATACATGCTATTCTCATCTATGTCGATTCTTTATCGCACTTATTAACTAGCAATAACTCTGCTCGATCTGCCTCAAGCTGTACAATAGGGGTTTTTAGGTATAGTTGCTCCTTATTATTATATTAACTACCATTTTCATTAGTTGTATATCAGTAGCTGAAAATTCTCACTTGATAAAAATGAGAATATTGAATTGTATTCATAAAAATATGAAGGTAAAATAACGTGATGTTTCAAAAAAGTAAATGTGTTGTATACCTAGCTGTAAAATGGAAAAATAATTCAATAATTATAATAATTAAATCTGCGATTTTACCATAGAAGTATAGTAAAACTCAATTAAACGCGCAATGCCTCCGATACACTCTGCATACCAAAGTTTATTGCTTCTATCAAGTTGAGTCAATTCCAATCAAGTTAACTCACTTCCAGAAAACACTTTCCTTTCGAATTTGATAGTTTTTCTCTACTGTTATGGCAAAAATGATCTCTGATATAGAACATAGAAATGTAAGTATTAACTTTAACGATCAAATAGTTCATAGGGTAAATTCAATAAATCTATTCGACTGTACTGTGAAATATGTTAGATAGTGAAAAATTTGAAAATCTAAAAACTCGGCAGGTTTAGACGGTGTATGCCTCAAGATACTCATAATGTGTATCACATTACTAGTTAACCCTCTTTAGCATATATATAACGACTAGCTGCGTTCTGGAATTTTTCCCGAACCACTAAAATTGGTAATTATTATCCCTCTTCATAAGAAAAGAGACTGAGCTGCTCGAAAACTATCGTCCAATTAATTTTGTTATCAGTTTTTTCGAAAATATTGGAAACTTTAATCTTCAATAGAGTGAGTCGCTTGATAAACAGCGGGAATTTTTTCAATCGTTCTCAACATGGCTTTATAAGAGGTCTACGGACACCGCTTTTTTGTGAACTATGTAATTCTTACATGAGATAATAGAGAAATTGTATATGGAGTTTTCCTTAACTTGTCTAGGGCATTCGATTCATTTGATATTGTCTCTCTGTAACGAAGCTTGAATTTTGACATATCATTTATTTTAGATCGGACAGTAAATACGGATATTGCAAGTAAACTCAGTTTGAACAGTTCAGTATTTCAATAGATATGCGTGAGCTCCAAATGTATATTCCGTGATTGTCACTTTCCTAAATCTCCGTAATTTCGAATAAATGTAATTATTCAAATAGATGAATCGAAATCATGCCCGTTTAAAAATTTGCATTCATTCCGATAAAATATGTTGCAAAAACAGGGATCTGGCCAGTTAATGCATCAAATTTTGTGCAACCTTATGTATAAAAAAGGCGAACAACCAAAAAACTCCGATAACACTTGTGTAGTGTGCCGGGAGAAACTATTGGAGAATCATGAGCGCGAATTTTAGATCTGAAAAGTAGCGTCACTTTTAAGCATTGTTCGGGACATAAGTAAAAAAAACCTCGGCACAAAATAAGGAATTGGTGGAGCAGACTTGACCAGAACCTCGGAAAACATATAAAAGCCGTGACCGACAAAAAATCGCTCTCTTTTGTGATTTCGATTTTCAATCAGTACAGTTGCTCTTTTGTGATTTTGATTTTGAAATAGTACCGTTGAAGTGAGATTAAAATAAGAATCGAAGTGAATTAATTATCCAAATTCAAGTCAGATTTAAACTGTGAATTAACCATAGTGTTCCGTTTGAGTGAATTGTTTCATAAGGTAAATGATAGCTAAATAGTTTATATTTTTTGAGCATTACGATATATTGATTTCCGTAATTTATGATTAGTAACATTTGTACGATATCTAAGTTCCGTAGTATTCAGTGATTTGAATTGTTATATTTGAGTTTATCCCGTCATAGGTTGGACCGCGCACGATTTGAATTCGCACGTGAATTGAAATATTCAAATAATTGTATGGTGTGTACAGAGTGTGTATGTTTGAACGACAGGGGCGTCTTTGGTATATTTGTACACGCTGTGCGGAAGTATAAGTATATCCTAGACGACCAAACTACCACCGGCTTGTGCACGCTGTGCCGGATCCGGAAGTATAAGCTGGGGTGGTTGTGTGATTGAGAATCGTAATATCCCCTTATTCGTATGAGAAGTCCTCGACCGTGGATGAAGGGGTTATTGCAGATAAGATAATTAGGGTTTGTGCACGCTGTGCCGAATCCGGAAGTATAAGCCCTAATTGTATAGATTCTGAATCTGTAAAGTATATGAAATCTAACACTGTCATACAATTACCGGGAACGCCGTTGATAGCTAATACCAGGGTAGGTGTTATGACAGAATAAACTCAATCAGAGTAATTAACCGAAAGTATCGTAAAATCTGATATCGTACAATCGGAAAACTAGTGCAAAACAAAATTTCCCGAACCGACCTAATTTTCTAACCGAATATATCGTAGTGTGATTTGAACATTTCGTTTATTATTGTTGCTATCTAAAATTTACCGAATACCGCTCAGGACGCTAGGACCTGTTTGATCTATATTTTCCGCAAATTGATGAATGTGAATCATTTGTCAACCGATTCCGTACCGTTCAATTGAAATTAAATACCGAACATATCGTAAAGTAGATATGTTGAAAGAGTTTTCATATACCGTTTGAGTTTCATTACATTTTCCGCTTGGGTGTAATTTTGTGAAATAATACCGTTCAATTGCATTTATATTGATTATTCTGAAAGTGTACTTGTTATAATTATTATATATTTTAATATATGGAATTGCCCGTTTTATTAAATTATTTCTGCTCCATCTTCAAACGAGCTAAGTTTCAACCAGGTATCAATTGTGACTAAAGCCTACAATTTTGATACTGTTTTCTGCCCAATGGACTCTGGGTATACTTCACTGTAGCTACCCTAGGAACAAGGCTATCTTTAGATAGCATAGTGACAAGCGTGGAAAGGACCCTAGCAGAAGTCCTCAAAAGGAGTGAACCTTTGAAAAATCTGGCGCCCGAGGATTCGAAGCTTACCGCAGTAAGAAATTTACCGAACGCGACAAGGTACACGTCATATCTCTACTTGCTAAGTTATCAAAAATTTGGATTAGGGGTAATGCCCTGAACTGGGTTGAAACCTACCTATCAAACAGAAAGTTGTAATTGAAGTCAAGCGTGAAAAATTTGAGTCGGATGTGCTTGTAATTAACGTTGGAATTCCACGAGGCAAGGTCATTGGGTCCCTACCTTTTATTATTCATCAATGACATTTACAATGTGACAATTGACACAAATACTAAGTTAGGAAATTTGCAGACGACACAAATATGCTTGTAAAAGGCTCATCCCTAGATGATATCAAACAGACAGGTACGCCCTTATGGAAGCAGCTCAAGGATTGATTTTATATAAATCAGCTACTTCTTAACGCGTCTAAAAGAAATTGCTTACTGTTTAAAACAGACAGATCCAAGTGTCAGGCTCCTGAGTTCCTCGATTATGGAGAAATGCGCCTTCCTATTTCCAATAACGAAAAATTCCTAAGCGTCACAATTGACGAACATCTAAAATGGTACGAACATATTAACGTACTCTCGAAAACTGTGCATTGAGGGTTTCATCCAGAACTATGGGCCATAGTTTCCTAAGGAGTGTTTATTTTGCCAATTTTTCTTCCTGCCTTAAATATGCTATTGTGATAGCGTGATAACGAACTCTGAAAATAATCTTAAGAATGAAATTCAATCGATGAAAGTCATGTAAGAGTAAGTTCCCAGCTTTTAACAACACCAGTCCTGTACCTATATCTTTGAATGCCCACTTTTTTTGCAAAAAAATCAGCACATGTTTTCACAGGAACTGATGATGCATACATTCGTTTTTTTAAATGTCTACCCTGAAGTCTACATCAATTGATTACCTCAAATAAAACGATTCAATAGTGAAGTCTTTAACTATATATGGGTTTTAAAACCCTACTCCATTTGGAGAATTGTTAAAAAGTAAATAGGTCACCTTCAAATTAATTACTATGTGAATAGAAAATGCAAATTTTCATATTGACTGTATGTTCGTTGTTGTGGTTAATTGTAATTTTAATGTGTATCGATCTGTTCTAGGTAGTTTTTAGAAGACTATGTATATGATTGTTTTATTCTCATTGTACCTGACTCGCTTCTCACTGTTTACTACATTACTTTATTTTACTTTACTATGATTGACGTGTTGGGTAAAGGCAAATTGCAGACTAATATGTTACTGCTGTGCTTCGTGTTATTGCCTCACATTTTAATAATGTAGCATAATGCATCACAAGTTCAAACTTACAGCTATTTCTGTTTCTCAAATAAATGTCAGGAACAACCGTGTCACTTAGCCGTATACTTCAGTCATCTTCATTAGACCTGAAAACAGCAACATACGCGTTCAAATACACTGTGAATGTTTTAGAACAGAAGAGACAAAATGCCGCCAATATTGTTTTTGAGCAACTGTTTTCTGCAACGCAAAAGCTTGTTGAAAAATTCGATTCGATGTACACCAGGCCATCCGTAATTCTCTGTTAGCTAATATCATTTCAGATTTCAAAAAATGATTTTTCCAGATGTGATGAATCTTTTCAATTTGAGTGTGTTTTTGCCTCTTACAACATACACTGAGGAAAACCCCGTTGCTGTGCGCGAAGCTCCGGCCGCGTACAAATAAATCTTGGGTGGTCCCACCTCTTTCTCTAAGTGATAGCGTCATGTCGGAAGTGGTCTTAGCATTCCTGTTTATTTACTGAGAATCATCGATATGTACCACACAAATTTATACCCGTAAAGTAACAAGGTTCTGCACTACCACACTACCATTTAGTGTAGTAACAGCAGAGCGTACGTTTTCTACTCTCCGTCGCCTCTATAGTATTGGCTCAGGGCAAATATGACTAGAGAGAGGCTCATTGGCCTTGCTTTGCCGAATATTCAGCAAGATAATTGAATTGGATAGGTATATAGAAAATTGTGATAATGTTTCGTCGTTCGAGTACTGGTCTGTTCTATGTCCAAAACTATGAATAGTTTTTTAGTGTTTTGACCTATCCTAATGTTTTTTACAATTATAACTTGCTGTTATATCTTTAAAGAACTTTCATTGCTCAATCGACGGTAAACATTAACTGATTTTCTATAATTTGGCAAAAATAGTTTTGTAGATAGAACAAAAAGCTTTATTTTCGTAATAATGGCAATTTACACTGGAGATAGAACAAAATATAAGGAGTTGAAACAAAACAATAATGAATGGCTACTCTGGTAAAAATAAACTGCACAATCAAATTCCTGAATTATTGCTAATAAATCCATTAAAATAAGTGTTCGAGTGACTTTTTTGGTTTTATTAATTTTTGTTGTAGGTATTGTGCTGCATCTTGGTAACATAAATTGAATTTGAAGTAAAACAATTATAAAATTAAATCGATTTGTAACATAAAGTGAATTTGAAGTAAAACAATTATAAAATTAAATCGATTTGTAACATAAAGTGAATTTGAAGTAAAACAATTATAAAATTAAATCGATTTGTAACATAAAGTGAATTTGAAGTAAAACAATTATAAAATTAAATCGATTTGTAACATAAAGTGAATTTGAAGTAAAACAATTATAAAATTAAATCGATTTGTAACATAAAGTGAATTTGAAGTAAAACAATTATAAAATTAAATCGATTTGTAACATAAAGTGAATTTGAAGTAAAACAATTATAAAATTAAATCGATTTGTAACATAAAGTGAATTTGAAGTAAAACAATTATAAAATTAAATCGATTTGTAACATAAATTGAATTTGAAGTAAAACAATTATAAAATTAAATCGATTTGTAACATAAAGTGAATTTGAAGTAAAACAATTATAAAATTAAATCGATTTGTAACATAAAGTGAATTTGAAGTAAAACAATTATAAAATTAAATCGATTTGTAACATAAAGTGAATTTGAAGTAAAACAATTATAAAATTAAATCGATTTGTAACATAAAGTGAATTTGAAGTAAAACAATTATAAAATTAAATCGATTTGTAACATAAAGTGAATTTGAAGTAAAACAATTATAAAATTAAATCGATTTGTAACATAAAGTGAATTTGAAGTAAAACAATTATAAAATTAAATCGATTTGTAACATAAAGTGAATTTGAAGTAAAACAATTATAAAATTAAATCGATTTGTAACATAAAGTGAATTTGAAGTAAAACAATTATAAAATTAAATCGATTTGTAACATAAAGTGAATTTGAAGTAAAACAATTATAAAATTAAATCGATTTGTAACATAAAGTGAATTTGAAGTAAAACAATTATAAAATTAAATCGATTTGTAACATAAAGTGAATTTGAAGTAAAACAATTATAAAATTAAATCGATTTGTAACATAAAGTGAATTTGAAGTAAAACAATTATAAAATTAAATCGATTTGTAACATAAAGTGAATTTGAAGTAAAACAATTATAAAATTAAATCGATTTGTAACATAAAGTGAATTTGAAGTAAAACAATTATAAAATTAAATCGATTTGTAACATAAAGTGAATTTGAAGTAAAACAATTATAAAATTAAATCGATTTGTAACATAAAGTGAATTTGAAGTAAAACAATTATAAAATTAAATCGATTTGTAACATAAAGTGAATTTGAAGTAAAACAATTATAAAATTAAATCGATTTGTAACATAAAGTGAATTTGAAGTAAAACAATTATAAAATTAAATCGATTTGTAACATAAAGTGAATTTGAAGTAAAACAATTATAAAATTAAATCGATTTGTAACATAAAGTGAATTTGAAGTAAAACAATTATAAAATTAAATCGATTTGTAACATAAAGTGAATTTGAAGTAAAACAATTATAAAATTAAATCGATTTGTAACATAAAGTGAATTTGAAGTAAAACAATTATAAAATTAAATCGATTTGTAACATAAAGTGAATTTGAAGTAAAACAATTATAAAATTAAATCGATTTGTAACATAAATTGAATTTGAAGTAAAACAATTATAAAATTAAATCGATTTGTAACATAAAGTGAATTTGAAGTAAAACAATTATAAAATTAAATCGATTTGTAACATAAAGTGAATTTGAAGTAAAACAATTATAAAATTAAATCGATTTGTAACATAAAGTGAATTTGAAGTAAAACAATTATAAAATTAAATCGATTTGTAACATAAAGTGAATTTGAAGTAAAACAATTATAAAATTAAATCGATTTGTAACATAAAGTGAATTTGAAGTAAAACAATTATAAAATTAAATCGATTTGTAACATAAAGTGAATTTGAAGTAAAACAATTATAAAATTAAATCGATTAGTAACATAAAGTGAATTTGAAGTAAAACAATTATAAAATTAAATCGATTTGTAACATAAAGTGAATTTGAAGTAAAACAATTATAAAATTAAATCGATTTGTAACATAAATTGAATTTGAAGTAAAACAATTATAAAATTAAATCGATTTGTAACATAAAGTGAATTTGAAGTAAAACAATTATAAAATTAAATCGATTTGTAACATAAATTGAATTTGAAGTAAAACAATTATAAAATTAAATCGATTTGTAACATAAATTGAATTTGAAGTAAAACAATTATAAAATTAAATCGATTAGTAACATAAAGTGAATTTGAAGTAAAACAATTATAAAATTAAATCGATTTGTAACATAAATTGAATTTGAAGTAAAACAATTATAAAATTAAATCGATTTGTAACATAAAGTGAATTTGAAGTAAAACAATTATAAAATTAAATCGATTTGTAACATAAAGTGAATTTGAAGTAAAACAATTATAAAATTAAATCGATTTGTAACATAAAGTGAATTTGAAGTAAAACAATTATAAAATTAAATCGATTTGTAACATAAATTGAATTTGAAGTAAAACAATTATAAAATTAAATCGATTTGTAACATAAAGTGAATTTGAAGTAAAACAATTATAAAATTAAATCGATTAGTAACATAAAGTGAATTTGAAGTAAAACAATTATAAAATTAAATCGATTTGTAACATAAATTGAATTTGAAGTAAAACAATTATAAAATTAAATCGATTTGTAACATAAAGTGAATTTGAAGTAAAACAATTATAAAATTAAATCGATTTGTAACATAAAGTGAATTTGAAGTAAAACAATTATAAAATTAAATCGATTTGTAACATAAAGTGAATTTGAAGTAAAACAATTATAAAATTAAATCGATTAGTAACATAAAGTGAATTTGAAGTAAAACAATTATAAAATTAAATCGATTTGTAACATAAAGTGAATTTGAAGTAAAACAATTATAAAATTAAATCGATTAGTAACATAAAGTGAATTTGAAGTAAAACAATTATAAAATTAAATCGATTTGTAACATAAAGTGAATTTGAAGTAAAACAATTATAAAATTAAATCGATTTGTAACATAAATTGAATTTGAAGTAAAACAATTATAAAATTAAATCGATTTGTAACATAAATTGAATTTGAAGTAAAACAATTATAAAATTAAATCGATTTGTAACATAAAGTGAATTTGAAGTAAAACAATTATAAAATTAAATCGATTTGTAACATAAAGTGAATTTGAAGTAAAACAATTATAAAATTAAATCGATTTGTAACATAAATTGAATTTGAAGTAAAACAATTATAAAATTAAATCGATTTGTAACATAAATTGAATTTGAAGTAAAACAATTATAAAATTAAATCGATTTGTAACATAAAGTTAATTTGAAGTAAAACAATTATAAAATTAAATCGATTTGTAACATAAAGTGAATTTGAAGTAAAACAATTATAAAATTAAATCGATTTGTAACATAAAGTGAATTTGAAGTAAAACAATTATAAAATTAAATCGATTTGTAACATAAAGTGAATTTGAAGTAAAACAATTATAAAATTAAATCGATTTGTAACATAAATTGAATTTGAAGTAAAACAATTATAAAATTAAATCGATTAGTAACATAAAGTGAATTTGAAGTAAAACAATTATAAAATTAAATCGATTTGTAACATAAATTGAATTTGAAGTAAAACAATTATAAAATTAAATCGATTTGTAACATAAAGTGAATTTGAAGTAAAACAATTATAAAATTAAATCGATTTGTAACATAAAGTGAATTTGAAGTAAAACAATTATAAAATTAAATCGATTTGTAACATAAAGTGAATTTGAAGTAAAACAATTATAAAATTAAATCGATTAGTAACATAAAGTGAATTTGAAGTAAAACAATTATAAAATTAAATCGATTTGTAACATAAAGTGAATTTGAAGTAAAACAATTATAAAATTAAATCGATTAGTAACATAAAGTGAATTTGAAGTAAAACAATTATAAAATTAAATCGATTTGTAACATAAAGTGAATTTGAAGTAAAACAATTATAAAATTAAATCGATTTGTAACATAAATTGAATTTGAAGTAAAACAATTATAAAATTAAATCGATTTGTAACATAAATTGAATTTGAAGTAAAACAATTATAAAATTAAATCGATTTGTAACATAAAGTGAATTTGAAGTAAAACAATTATAAAATTAAATCGATTTGTAACATAAAGTGAATTTGAAGTAAAACAATTATAAAATTAAATCGATTTGTAACATAAATTGAATTTGAAGTAAAACAATTATAAAATTAAATCGATTTGTAACATAAATTGAATTTGAAGTAAAACAATTATAAAATTAAATCGATTTGTAACATAAAGTTAATTTGAAGTAAAACAATTATAAAATTAAATCGATTTGTAACATAAAGTGAATTTGAAGTAAAACAATTATAAAATTAAATCGATTTGTAACATAAAGTGAATTTGAAGTAAAACAATTATAAAATTAAATCGATTTGTAACATAAAGTGAATTTGAAGTAAAACAATTATAAAATTAAATCGATTTGTAACATAAAGTGAATTTGAAGTAAAACAATTATAAAATTAAATCGATTAGTAACATAAAGTGAATTTGAAGTAAAACAATTATAAAATTAAATCGATTTGTAACATAAAGTGAATTTGAAGTAAAACAATTATAAAATTAAATCGATTTGTAACATAAAGTGAATTTGAAGTAAAACAATTATAAAATTAAATCGATTTGTAACATAAAGTGAATTTGAAGTAAAACAATTATAAAATTAAATCGATTAGTAACATAAAGTGAATTTGAAGTAAAACAATTATAAAATTAAATCGATTTGTAACATAAATTGAATTTGAAGTAAAACAATTATAAAATTAAATCGATTTGTAACATAAAGTGAATTTGAAGTAAAACAATTATAAAATTAAATCGATTTGTAACATAAAGTGAATTTGAAGTAAAACAATTATAAAATTAAATCGATTTGTAACATAAAGTGAATTTGAAGTAAAACAATTATAAAATTAAATCGATTTGTAACATAAATTGAATTTGAAGTAAAACAATTATAAAATTAAATCGATTTGTAACATAAAGTGAATTTGAAGTAAAACAATTATAAAATTAAATCGATTAGTAACATAAAGTGAATTTGAAGTAAAACAATTATAAAATTAAATCGATTTGTAACATAAATTGAATTTGAAGTAAAACAATTATAAAATTAAATCGATTTGTAACATAAAGTGAATTTGAAGTAAAACAATTATAAAATTAAATCGATTTGTAACATAAAGTGAATTTGAAGTAAAACAATTATAAAATTAAATCGATTTGTAACATAAAGTGAATTTGAAGTAAAACAATTATAAAATTAAATCGATTAGTAACATAAAGTGAATTTGAAGTAAAACAATTATAAAATTAAATCGATTTGTAACATAAAGTGAATTTGAAGTAAAACAATTATAAAATTAAATCGATTAGTAACATAAAGTGAATTTGAAGTAAAACAATTATAAAATTAAATCGATTTGTAACATAAAGTGAATTTGAAGTAAAACAATTATAAAATTAAATCGATTTGTAACATAAATTGAATTTGAAGTAAAACAATTATAAAATTAAATCGATTTGTAACATAAATTGAATTTGAAGTAAAACAATTATAAAATTAAATCGATTTGTAACATAAAGTTAATTTGAAGTAAAACAATTATAAAATTAAATCGATTTGTAACATAAAGTGAATTTGAAGTAAAACAATTATAAAATTAAATCGATTTGTAACATAAATTGAATTTGAAGTAAAACAATTATAAAATTAAATCGATTTGTAACATAAATTGAATTTGAAGTAAAACAATTATAAAATTAAATCGATTTGTAACATAAAGTTAATTTGAAGTAAAACAATTATAAAATTAAATCGATTTGTAACATAAATTGAATTTGAAGTAAAACAATTATAAAATTAAATCGATTTGTAACATAAATTGAATTTGAAGTAAAACAATTATAAAATTAAATCGATTTGTAACATAAATTGAATTTGAAGTAAAACAATTATAAAATTAAATCGATTTGTAACATAAAGTGAATTTGAAGTAAAACAATTATAAAATTAAATCGATTTGTAACATAAATTGAATTTGAAGTAAAACAATTATAAAATTAAATCGATTTGTAACATAAAGTTAATTTGAAGTAAAACAATTATAAAATTAAATCGATTTGTAACATAAATTGAATTTGAAGTAAAACAATTATAAAATTAAATCGATTTGTAACATAAATTGAATTTGAAGTAAAACAATTATAAAATTAAATCGATTTGTAACATAAAGTTAATTTGAAGTAAAACAATTATAAAATTAAATCGATTTGTAACATAAATTGAATTTGAAGTAAAACAATTATAAAATTAAATCGATTTGTAACATAAATTGAATTTGAAGTAAAACAATTATAAAATTAAATCGATTTGTAACATAAAGTGAATTTGAAGTAAAACAATTATAAAATTAAATCGATTTGTAACATAAATTGAATTTGAAGTAAAACAATTATAAAATTAAATCGATTTGTAACATAAATTGAATTTGAAGTAAAACAATTATAAAATTAAATCGATTTGTAACATAAAGTTAATTTGAAGTAAAACAATTATAAAATTAAATCGATTTGTAACATAAATTGAATTTGAAGTAAAACAATTATAAAATTAAATCGATTTGTAACATAAAGTGAATTTGAAGTAAAACAATTATAAAATTAAATCGATTTGTAACATAAATTGAATTTGAAGTAAAACAATTATAAAATTAAATCGATTTGTAACATAAATTGAAT
This sequence comes from Endomychus coccineus, assembly GCA_958510875.1. NCBI lineage: Eukaryota > Metazoa > Arthropoda > Insecta > Coleoptera > Endomychidae > Endomychus > Endomychus coccineus. The sequence goes on from OY294070.1 coordinate 102,233,735, forward strand.
TTGAAGTAAAACAATTATAAAATTAAATCGATTTGTAACATAAAGTTAATTTGAAGTAAAACAATTATAAAATTAAATCGATTTGTAACATAAAGTGAATTTGAAGTAAAACAATTATAAAATTAAATCGATTTGTAACATAAATTGAATTTGAAGTAAAACAATTATAAAATTAAATCGATTTGTAACATAAATTGAATTTGAAGTAAAACAATTATAAAATTAAATCGATTTGTAACATAAAGTTAATTTGAAGTAAAACAATTATAAAATTAAATCGATTTGTAACATAAATTGAATTTGAAGTAAAACAATTATAAAATTAAATCGATTTGTAACATAAATTGAATTTGAAGTAAAACAATTATAAAATTAAATCGATTTGTAACATAAAGTTAATTTGAAGTAAAACAATTATAAAATTAAATCGATTTGTAACATAAAGTTAATTTGAAGTAAAACAATTATAAAATTAAATCGATTTGTAACATAAATTGAATTTGAAGTAAAACAATTATAAAATTAAATCGATTTGTAACATAAAGTTAATTTGAAGTAAAACAATTATAAAATTAAATCGATTTGTAACATAAATTGAATTTGAAGTAAAACAATTATAAAATTAAATCGATTTGTAACATAAATTGAATTTGAAGTAAAACAATTATAAAATTAAATCGATTTGTAACATAAATTGAATTTGAAGTAAAACAATTATAAAATTAAATCGATTTGTAACATAAATTGAATTTGAAGTAAAACAATTATAAAATTAAATCGATTTGTAACATAAATTGAATTTGAAGTAAAACAATTATAAAATTAAATCGATTTGTAACATAAAGTTAATTTGAAGTAAAACAATTATAAAATTAAATCGATTTGTAACATAAATTGAATTTGAAGTAAAACAATTATAAAATTAAATCGATTTGTAACATAAATTGAATTTGAAGTAAAACAATTATAAAATTAAATCGATTTGTAACATAAAGTTAATTTGAAGTAAAACAATTATAAAATTAAATCGATTTGTAACATAAAGTTAATTTGAAGTAAAACAATTATAAAATTAAATCGATTTGTAACATAAATTGAATTTGAAGTAAAACAATTATAAAATTAAATCGATTTGTAACATAAATTGAATTTGAAGTAAAACAATTATAAAATTAAATCGATTTGTAACATAAATTGAATTTGAAGTAAAACAATTATAAAATTAAATCGATTTGTAACATAAATTGAATTTGAAGTAAAACAATTATAAAATTAAATCGATTTGTAACATAAATTGAATTTGAAGTAAAACAATTATAAAATTAAATCGATTTGTAACATAAATTGAATTTGAAGTAAAACAATTATAAAATTAAATCGATTTGTAACATAAATTGAATTTGAAGTAAAACAATTATAAAATTAAATCGATTTGTAACATAAATTGAATTTGAAGTAAAACAATTATAAAATTAAATCGATTTGTAACATAAAGTTAATTTGAAGTAAAACAATTATAAAATTAAATCGATTTGTAACATAAATTGAATTTGAAGTAAAACAATTATAAAATTAAATCGATTTGTAACATAAATTGAATTTGAAGTAAAACAATTATAAAATTAAATCGATTTGTAACATAAATTGAATTTGAAGTAAAACAATTATAAAATTAAATCGATTTGTAACATAAATTGAATTTGAAGTAAAACAATTATAAAATTAAATCGATTTGTAACATAAATTGAATTTGAAGTAAAACAATTATAAAATTAAATCGATTTGTAACATAAAGTTAATTTGAAGTAAAACAATTATAAAATTAAATCGATTTGTAACATAAATTGAATTTGAAGTAAAACAATTATAAAATTAAATCGATTTGTAACATAAATTGAATTTGAAGTAAAACAATTATAAAATTAAATCGATTTGTAACATAAATTGAATTTGAAGTAAAACAATTATAAAATTAAATCGATTTGTAACATAAAGTTAATTTGAAGTAAAACAATTATAAAATTAAATCGATTTGTAACATAAAGTGAATTTGAAGTAAAACAATTATAAAATTAAATCGATTTGTAACATAAATTGAATTTGAAGTAAAACAATTATAAAATTAAATCGATTTGTAACATAAAGTTAATTTGAAGTAAAACAATTATAAAATTAAATCGATTTGTAACATAAAGTGAATTTGAAGTAAAACAATTATAGAATTAAATCGATTTGTAACATAAAGTGAATTTGAAGTGAAACAATTATAAAATTAAATCGATTTGTAACATAAATTGAATTTGAAGTAAAACAATTATAAAATTAAATCGATTTGTAACATAAAGTGAATTTGAAGTAAAACAATTATAAAATTTAATCGATTTGTAACATAAATTGAATTTGAAGTAAAACAATTTAAAATTTAATCGATTTGTAACATAAATTGAATTTGAAGTAAAACAATTTAAAATTAAATCGATTTGTAACATAAAGTGAATTTGAAGTAAAACAATTATAAAATTAAATCGATTTGTAACATAAAGTGAATTTGAAGTAAAACAATTATAAAATTAAATCGATTTGTAACATAAATTGAATTTGAAGTGAAACAATTATAAAATTAAATCGATTTGTAACATAAAGTGAATTTGAAGTAAAACAATTTAAAATTAAATCGATTTGTAATATAAAGTGAATTTGAAGTAAAACAATTATAAAATTAAATCGATTTGTAACATAAAGTGAATTTGAAGTAAAACAATTATAAAATTAAATCGATTTGTAACATAAAGTGAATTTGAAGTAAAACAATTATAAAATTTAATAACATAAATTGAATTTGAAGTAGAACAATTTAAAATTAAATCGATTTGTAACATAAAGTGAATTTGAAGTGAAACAATTATAAAATTAAATCGATTTGTAACATAAATTGAATTTGAAGTAAAACAATTATAAAATTAAATCGATTTGTAACATAAAGTGAATTTGAAGTAAAACAATTATAAAATTTAATCGATTTGTAACATAAATTGAATTTGAAGTAAAACAATTTAAAATTTAATCGATTTGTAACATAAATTGAATTTGAAGTAAAACAATTTAAAATTAAATCGATTTGTAACATAAAGTGAATTTGAAGTAAAACAATTATAAAATTAAATCGATTTGTAACATAAAGTGAATTTGAAGTAAAACAATTATAAAATTAAATCGATTTGTAACATAAATTGAATTTGAAGTAAAACAATTATAAAATTAAATCGATTTGTAACATAAAGTGAATTTGAAGTAAAACAATTTAAAATTAAATCGATTTGTAATATAAAGTGAATTTGAAGTAAAACAATTATAAAATTAAATCGATTTGTAACATAAAGTGAATTTGAAGTAAAACAATTATAAAATTAAATCGATTTGTAACATAAAGTGAATTTGAAGTAAAACAATTATAAAATTTAATAACATAAATTGAATTTGAAGTAAAACAATTTAAAATTAAATCGATTTGTAACATAAAGTGAATTTGAAGTAAAACAATTATAAAATTAAATCGATTTGTAACATAAATTGAATTTGAAGTAAAACAATTATAAAATTAAATCGATTTGTAACATAAAGTGAATTTGAAGTAAAACAATTATAAAATTTAATCGATTTGTAACATAAATTGAATTTGAAGTAAAACAATTTAAAATTTAATCGATATGTAACATAAATTGAATTTGAAGTAAAACAATTTAAAATTAAATCGATTTGTAACATAAATTGAATTTGAAGTAAAACAATTATAAAATTAAATCGATTTGTAACATAAAGTTAATTTGAAGTAAAACAATTATAAAATTAAATCGATTTGTAACATAAAGTTAATTTGAAGTAAAACAATTATAAAATTAAATCGATTTGTAACATAAAGTGAATTTGAAGTAAAACAATTATGAAATTAAATCGATTTGTAACATAAATTGAATTTGAAGTAAAACAATTATAAAATTAAATCGATTTGTAACATAAAGTTAATTTGAAGTAAAACAATTATAAAATTAAATCGATTTGTAACATAAAGTGAATTTGAAGTAAAACAATTATAGAATTAAATCGATTTGTAACATAAAGTGAATTTGAAGTGAAACAATTATAAAATTAAATCGATTTGTAACATAAATTGAATTTGAAGTAAAACAATTATAAAATTAAATCGATTTGTAACATAAAGTGAATTTGAAGTAAAACAATTATAAAATTTAATCGATTTGTAACATAAATTGAATTTGAAGTAAAACAATTTAAAATTTAATCGATTTGTAACATAAATTGAATTTGAAGTAAAACAATTTAAAATTAAATCGATTTGTAACATAAAGTGAATTTGAAGTAAAACAATTATAAAATTAAATCGATTTGTAACATAAAGTGAATTTGAAGTAAAACAATTATAAAATTAAATCGATTTGTAACATAAATTGAATTTGAAGTGAAACAATTATAAAATTAAATCGATTTGTAACATAAAGTGAATTTGAAGTAAAACAATTTAAAATTAAATCGATTTGTAATATAAAGTGAATTTGAAGTAAAACAATTATAAAATTAAATCGATTTGTAACATAAAGTGAATTTGAAGTAAAACAATTATAAAATTAAATCGATTTGTAACATAAAGTGAATTTGAAGTAAAACAATTATAAAATTTAATAACATAAATTGAATTTGAAGTAGAACAATTTAAAATTAAATCGATTTGTAACATAAAGTGAATTTGAAGTGAAACAATTATAAAATTAAATCGATTTGTAACATAAATTGAATTTGAAGTAAAACAATTATAAAATTAAATCGATTTGTAACATAAAGTGAATTTGAAGTAAAACAATTATAAAATTTAATCGATTTGTAACATAAATTGAATTTGAAGTAAAACAATTTAAAATTTAATCGATTTGTAACATAAATTGAATTTGAAGTAAAACAATTTAAAATTAAATCGATTTGTAACATAAAGTGAATTTGAAGTAAAACAATTATAAAATTAAATCGATTTGTAACATAAAGTGAATTTGAAGTAAAACAATTATAAAATTAAATCGATTTGTAACATAAATTGAATTTGAAGTAAAACAATTATAAAATTAAATCGATTTGTAACATAAAGTGAATTTGAAGTAAAACAATTTAAAATTAAATCGATTTGTAATATAAAGTGAATTTGAAGTAAAACAATTATAAAATTAAATCGATTTGTAACATAAAGTGAATTTGAAGTAAAACAATTATAAAATTAAATCGATTTGTAACATAAAGTGAATTTGAAGTAAAACAATTATAAAATTTAATAACATAAATTGAATTTGAAGTAAAACAATTTAAAATTAAATCGATTTGTAACATAAAGTGAATTTGAAGTAAAACAATTATAAAATTAAATCGATTTGTAACATAAATTGAATTTGAAGTAAAACAATTATAAAATTAAATCGATTTGTAACATAAAGTGAATTTGAAGTAAAACAATTATAAAATTTAATCGATTTGTAACATAAATTGAATTTGAAGTAAAACAATTTAAAATTTAATCGATATGTAACATAAATTGAATTTGAAGTAAAACAATTTAAAATTAAATCGATTTGTAACATAAAGTGAATTTGAAGTAAAACAATTATAAAATTAAATCGATTTGTAACATAAAGTGAATTTGAAGTAAAACAATTACAAAATTAAATACATTTTTTAATTGAAAAGAAAGAATAATCAAATAAGAGGAACTAAAGTAGACCTCGAATGGTTCTATAAAAATTAGTGGAATACAACTTCGGTTAAACAACAAAATCAGAGAATGAAATCATGGTCATTCAAACAAAAAAATGTTACCCTCCTTGGAACTCGTAGGAACTGGAAAAGCCGGTCCTGTCAAGAAAGTCACTAAACCGTCTTGGAGTGAAGGGGTGAGGAACCTCAGACGTTCAAACCCTGTAATTTCAAAGAACGAACAGTACCTGACTTGAGATCAAAAGGACAAGCAACACCGTCGGTTGGAATAATCATGTGATTCCACCTCCGATAATGTTATCTTCCCCAAATTGTAAAAACACTATTACTAAATTGATATCTTGAAGAGATATCAATTTAGGCAAAAATTTAATTTATTCTGAAAGAATTACAATTGATACTTAAAATTAGCAAATAGTTAACATGTGACTGAATTAATGATACTAAAAAATGAGACTTGAAAGAATAATAATTAAATTGTATCTGCAAGAAAATTAATCAAATTGTGATTGAAAGGAAATAATCAAAATGTTGGAATTTGCTAGTTAGCACAAATCTGGAAACTTGAATTGAATTGCATTTTAAATTGATGTACACTGTAAAAAATGGGTGTAATTTTAATGGTGTAAATTGGTAAAATTACTACGATGTACTGGCAACTATTACCTCATTTTTGAGATAAAGCTTGAAGTACCTAAAAGTTGGAGAACATTTACCAGGTAAATTTGATTCTGGTGTATTTTTACGTTACAGAATAGAAAATTACCTCTGCGTGAATAATTTTACCCTAGATTTGACTGGAAATTTATCATTATCATGGTAAATTTGATACCATTTGGATAAATTTACCCACTAATAGTGAAAATTTATTCATTTGGATAAATTTTCCCACTAATAGTGAAAATTTATTCAAATGGGTGATATGATCGTACAGTTTGACATCGTATTATGAACCGGTTATGGATGATTGATCAACTAATAGGAAGCTGACTTTGTTAATTGTTAGGGTTGGGTTGGTATGTTAAAGGCAGAGGGTTCCATTAGCTAATCAAGTATCCGATAACACACATGCAGACTTTGAAAAATAATTGTCATGATGATTAAAAATTACAAAGTATTTTTTTGTGCAAATTAGTAAACATACATCGATAGTTGTTTTTGAGGTTAGAATATTTAATTATAAAAGAGAAATATTTTGTTATACACTTTATTACACAACACAGCCGCTATTCTATTATCTATATGTCTATTTATTAAATAGAAAAACTAAGCCGTTGTAGTATTAAATTAATAAAATTTCTTTAATATGCATATAAAATACTACCAAAAATATAGTACGATATGAATGAAAACTCTGAATCTTCGGTTAACAAAATAATATCAATTCAAATTTCCCTCAATCGGTTCTGCGCTCTAACCTGATTGCGGTACTGACATCGACAGATTGTGTCTTCTCTGTGTTGCGTATACGTAAAGATATTGATATCCCTCTCTATTACACGCTACTAATGATCTCGAGCGAGAGACATACAGCTATCGTAGACGTTTTGCATAGTCGAATTTCCCAGATTGTATTGCAGTTGCAGTTTGCACTTACTGTCGTGTTGCATATGAGCTTTTGTTTCTAATTCAGTAAGGAATTAAGGATCATTTTCATTTTAAAACTTTTAAATGAAATACATTTATTAAACAGTCGATTGTTTCGTTATTGTGAGAACCGGAATACTTGTTTTCTTGGGCCCCTTTTGAAAGGTAGGTTGATGGGTTTCTTTGCTGTTTTTGTACCTATATTCGCCTTTTATGTCTATAGATTTCCAAGATAGGTACACATAACCTGTACGCCAGCAGAACTTATTACATTAAAAATAGGTTATTACTGTCAAATATGCAGACATGGATTTCCTACATTAAGGCAATATAATTTTCAACATTATCACAGACAGGTGTACGGTGTAAGATTTATTTGTACCCGAAAAGTGAGTATTTCGTATGTTTTTATCTTTTAAATATACTACATTTTAATTTCAGGTGAATTTTGTCTGATCAATTTGTATTTTACAATAATTCTATTATTTTGTTTTAATATACTTTTCTTTCCTCAATCGGAATTGAGGTGCAAGTAAGTTGGTTTTATATCTTTGTTTCTTAATAATAATGTACAGTGTGATTTTCTCATTGTTGTCATTCGTGGTTTTCTTATAGAGGTAGGTAGTAAATTATAATTTGTTTTGCATCGTACGGTTCATTTTGTATATTTTATTTTTATAGAAAGGCTTCCTATTTTTTCCTGTTTTTTCCATTCCAGTATTTTGAATCTCAATTTTCTCTATTTTTGAATCTCCCTGGACCTAATATGTATGTGTATTGCTTTTCCTCATCTCCCTTATTCTAATAATAAATATTTTTGAATTTCAGGTAGTCTTGTTACTTTTGTTGCCGTCCCAGTATGAGGTTTTTTTATATATAAGTTTGTAACAATATTAGTTATTTGTAATTTTTTGAAGAATTTTTTATAAACTTTTGTAATCCTGAATATAAGTAAAACAAAAATTCTCGTTTCATTTTGTTTAGGTTATTGTATTCAGGTAATGGTTCACAATAGAATGTTAGAAAAAGGGCTAACATGAACTGGTTAATTCATCTTCCTGGTTGACGATGATACAACAGAATTTTAATCAAAAGTTGGAATAGTGCGTAGGTAAAGTTTATTTTTAAATGAATATTTCAGGGCCAAATCATCTAGGTATTTCGTTTAGAAACAAAATTACAATTTGGTGTAAATGTATCTGTAAAATTAACAACAGTAATTTTATCTATACAAATTTACATCAAACCGTAATTTCATCTATACAAATTTACATTAGAGTGTAATTTTATCTATACAAATTTACATCAAACCGTAATTTCATCTATACAAATTTACATTAGAGTGTAATTTTATCTATACAAATTTACATTAGAGTGTAATTTTATCTGTACAAATTTACATTAGAGTGTAATTTTATCTATACAAATTTACACCAATGTGTAATTTTAGGGGGTAAAATTACACCAATGTGTAATTTTAGGGGGTAAAATTACACCAACGTGTTTTTTCTCTGTAAAATTTACACCGCCAAGGATTTTTACCCGAGCAATGAGTAATTTTCCCTTTTTGGTTGAAAATACCCTTACGCGTTAAATTTACTCCGTGGAATGGTGGCCGCCCAGTGGCCCAGTGGCCACCATTTCTTAGGGGGATTTTACCCAAATATTTTTTACAGTGTAGTACTCTACTCTACAACTACGCGAACGCAGCAGTCCTGATAATTAAACATTCAATAAGCAATAATTGAATAATACCCTGTGATAATCCCCAATACTATTTATAGCACGTTACAGCCAAAGACAGCTCTGAATACTTTGTACCAGATTTACAAAATGGCGATTCTTACGAATCACTCAAAACTTACATGTGCCATTGCGGAATTAAACACACAAGGAATAAAGAAATATTATCATAGATATCTGCCTACACTGTAAAAAATGGGTGTAATTTTAATGGTGTAAATTGGTAAAATTACTACGATGTACTGGCAACTATTACCTCATTTTTGAGATAAAGCTTGAAGTACCTAAAAGTTGGAGAACATTTACCAGGTAAATTTGATTCTGGTGTATTTTTACGTTACAGAATAGAAAATTACCTCTGCGTGAATAATTTTACCGTAGATTTGACTGGAAATTTATCATTATCATGGTAAATTTGATACCATTTGGATAAATTTACCCACTAATAGTGAAAATTTATTCATTTGGATAAATTTTCCCACTAATAGTGAAAATTTATTCAAATGGGTGATATGATCGTACAGTTTGACATCGTATTATGAACCGGTTATGGATGATTGATCAACTAATAGGAAGCTGACTTCAAGAAAATTGTTAGGGTTGGGTTGGTATGTTGAAGGCAGAGGGTTCCATTAGCTAATCAAGTATCCGATAACACACATGCAGACTTTGAAAAATAATTGTCATGATGATTAAAAATTACAAAGTATTTTTTTGTGCAAATTAGTAAACATACATCGATAGTTGTTTTTGAGGTTAGAATATTTAATTATAAAAGAGAAATATTTTGTTATACACTTTATTACACAACACAGCCGCTATTCTATTATCTATATGTCTATTTATTAAATAGAAAAACTAAGCCGTTGTAGTATTAAATTAATAAAATTTCTTTAATATGCATATAAAACTCTACCAAAAATATAGTACGATATGAATGAAAACTCTGAATCTTCGGTTAACAAAATAATATCAATTCAAATTTCCCTCAATCGGTTCTGCGCTCTAACCTGATTGCGGTACTGACATCGACAGATTGTGTCTTCTCTGTGTTGCGTATACGTAAAGATATTGATATCCCTCTCTATTACACGCTACTAATGATCTCGAGCGAGAGACATACAGCTATCGTAGACGTTTTGCATAGTCGAATTTCCCAGATTGTATTGCAGTTGCAGTTTGCACTTACTGTCGTGTTGCATATGAGCTTCTGTTTCTAATTCAGTAAGGAATTAAGGATCATTTTCATTTTAAAACTTTTAAATGAAATACATTTATTAAACAGTCGATTGTTTCGTTATTGTGAGAACCGGAATACTTGTTTTCTTGGGCCCCTTTTGAAAGGTAGGTTGATGGGTTTCTTTGCTGTTTTTGTACCTATATTCGCCTTTTATGTCTATAGATTTCCAAGATAGGTACACATAACCTGTACGCCAGCAGAACTTATTACATTAAAAATAGGTTATTACTGTCAAATATGCAGACATGGATTTCCTACATTAAGGCAATATAATTTTCAACATTATCACAGACAGGTGTACGGTGTAAGATTTATTTGTACCCGAAAAGTGAGTATTTTGTATGTTTTTATCTTTTAAATATACTACATTTTAATTTCAGGTGAATTTTGTCTGATCAATTTGTATTTTACAATAATTCTATTATTTTGTTTTAATATACTTTTCTTTCCTCAATCGGAATTGAGGTGCAAGTAAGTTGGTTTTATATCTTTGTTTCTTAATAATAATGTACAGTGTGATTTTCTCATTGTTGTCATTCGTGGTTTTCTTATAGAGGTAGGTAGTAAATTATAATTTGTTTTGCATCGTACGGTTCATATTTTTATAGAAAGGCTTCCTATTTTTTCCTGTTTTTTCCATTCCAGTATTTTGAATCTCAATTTTCTCTATTTTTGAATCCCCCTGGCCCTAATATGTATGTGTATTGCTTTTCCTCATCTCCCTTATTCTAATAATAAATATTTTTGAATTTCAGGTAGTCTTGTTACTTTTGTTGCCGTCCCAGTATGAGGTTTTTTTATATATAAGTTTGTAACAATATTAGTTATTTGTAATTTTTTGAAGAATTTTTTATAAACTTTTGTAATCCTGAATATAAGTAAAACAAAAATTCTCGTTTCATTTTGTTTAGGTTATTGTATTCAGGTAATGGTTCACAATAGAATGTTAGAAAAAGGGCTAACATGAACTGGTTAATTCATCTTCCTGGTTGACGATGATACAACAGAATTTTAATCAAAAGTTGGAATAGTGCGTAGGTAAAGTTTATTTTTAAATGAATATTTCAGGGCCAAATCATCTAGGTATTTCGTTTAGAAACAAAATTACAATTTGGTGTAAATGTATCTGTAAAATTAACAACAGTAATTTTATCTATACAAATTTACATCAAACTGTAATTTCATCTATACAAATTTACATTAGAGTGTAATTTTATCTATACAAATTTACATTAGAGTGTAATTTTATCTATACAAATTTACATTAGAGTGTAATTTTATCTATACAAATTTACATTAGAGTGTAATTTTATCTGTACAAATTTACATTAGAGTGTAATTTTATCTATACAAATTTACACCAATGTGTAATTTTAGGGGGTAAAATTACACCAATGTGTAATTTTAGGGGGTAAAATTACACCAACGTGTTTTTTTCTCTGTAAAATTTACACCGCCAAGGATTTTTACCCGAGCAAAGAGTAATTTTCCCTTTTTGGTTAAAAATACCCTTACGCGTTAAATTTACTCCGTGGAATGGTGGCCGCCCAGTGGCCACCATTTCTTAGGGGAATTTTACCCAAATATTTTTTACAGTGTACGTCCCGATAGATTGTCCTCATACAAGAATTACAACAATCAATGCCGTGATGGAAATGATTATCTCTGAATTATGCTAGCCGCAAAATGATCGGGTGCCCCCAGGCAAGTCGAGTGAAACATCCACCGAAATATTATCACATTCAGGTACTGAACATCCAGAAGTTTAATTATAAATCCAAATCAAATTATAAGTAGCCTGATCTGAATCATATTTCGGAAGCAAAAATTAAGAAAATGTATATAAAGTCAATAAATTATGGAATCTCGACTTACCCAGTTAAAGGTTAACACCACAATGAGTTCTCTTCGACTTCCGTTATCGTACCTGCTCCACTTCGCGATATTAGCGACATCATACATAATGAATGCTAGTTTCAATATCGATGTTTTATTGACAAGTTTCCTAGCCGAAAAGAAATCTAATCTGTTCATTAAAGAGTTCTATACAATCACGTAACGCAACCCGTTACAAACTTTGGCCATTTTCGTTTAATGTCGTAGCACTGATTTCGTTTTTTTTATTTTGTCGACCTGAAACTTCCAAATCATTAAAATTCTTTAAAAACGTTCGCATATGATTGTTTTTGTCCTTTTGTAGCATAGATTGCAGTGCTTTCTTCTTAGTATCGCTTAAAGAACTTTTTAAGTCGTTAACCGTCAATTTTGGAATAATTTCATAATCTACAACTGGACTTTCTCGTTTTCTAAGAGTAACTTCCTTATTAATCCGTACAGTAGTAAATTTATCAAGAAAACCTGTGGTTAAATTTTACCACAAAAGGCTCATCTTTTTTATACTCCAAGTGCTTAACTTAAGTGTAAGGTACTTCTTTATATTGAAGTTGTGTAGCTACAGCCTGGTGATTGAGGTATTTTTGAGGCTGTATCTGCAGTAATTCAAATTATATATAAAAATTCTTGGGAAATAGGTCACAATAACACTCTGTTTTAAAATTTTTTGTCTTTACGTACGTTTCGGTCTCACGACCATCATCAGAAGACTCACTATGTGAAAAAAGGGGTTTATTAAAACTAATTATAGCACAAGCGTCAAAATCGCACAAATTTAATTCCAATCAAAAGAGCCCACGCCGTCGAAACGAACAGAACCACGAATAATCGAAATTGTATCGTCAATATTAAAGTATAAACAAAATTTTTTGTAGTAAGAATCCGCTATTCAGTAATATTCTTAAAATATACAAGTACATGTTGGTATTCTCATAACAACTGAGATCGAAGTTATTTGTTGAGTACCTACTATCGAACCAGATGTGTAAGATTTATGACTTACTTAAGAAAGGTTTCAGACCTGTACTGGAATATTACTACTAAGCATTCTTCCTAAAAACATTTTCAACAATTATAAAGACGTATGTAGGAATTTGCAAGAGATTATTTAATCAAATTAGTATAAATATGACTTAGATTTTGTGTGTCTGTCCTATGATTTAATTTAAATGTTAACTTTCCTGGTGGAATAGATTTTAATATTCTTAATAAACTTAATGGACTGTAAATATCCTGGTATCTTATGTCTCTTTCTATAACGCTGTGTGCTGAATCTATCCCCAGGATATTCCCATGTCAAGGCTCACAAAATTTTTGTTCTATCGTCTGCAAATTGCCCCCTTTATCCAAAAAACTCCGAAGAGCTAAGGAAATGAAGGAATTTTTTTTTTTGGGAACACAACTGTCGGACCATAATATTATATTTTCAATTACTGGATCTTTTACACCATTTGCTAAATGAACGCCACCCCTTCCACATATTCCCTTATCCAGATGCTACAATATACCACTTTATTTATATTGCAGTGTACAGTTAAATTGTAACCTATAACTTTCTGCTTATAAAATTGACTTCCTATATTAGTTTTTAGCAAACAAAATACGTTTTCCATGTCAAATGAGACTACGGCAGTGAAATGATTCTTGCGTTCTCTGTCCTTATCCCGTCCTTCTTCAGACTCCTTTCTTTTTAAATGCCCTTCATGAGCTACTACATCATTTTGTGTTTTGTTATGGTTAATTTCAAATTCGACGCATTTTTCGCAAAAATCTGTTTTAGGTTTGTGGAATGCAATATTAAATTCAGTGTCAAAAATTTTCCTGTACATGTGAAGCTTTACTGGATGTCTGACAATATAAAGTGAATACATTTTAGAAACATTCAGATTGCCTTCTAGATACGTCTTGCTTGTTGAAGCACGACAGTAGTGAGATTCAACGGAGGGAAATGATCTAATATGTTCTCTTACTTCATTTTTTTCTCAACGGAAATCTTCCTCTGCACATTTTTTCCCTCGAGAGGGTATCTAGGGACACCTGAATGTTTATCTAGAACATTTTTAAAAAATAATGAATTCTTTGAGAACTTATATCTAAAGTTTCTATAAAGAATTTCTTACACACCTGAATTGAAATATTATCTACATTAAAATAGTGAAAAAATTTATATGATTTCCTTGATTGGTCACTTTTCGTTCTATTTCTGGCAGTCAAAGCCCTCTCAATATTTTCTCTGTAAAAGTGATTTTTTGTTGGTGTCAGATAGTTTCCAAAATGCTTCATTCGTGCTCTGTAATTTTTGTGGTACGTTTATATTTACAACTGCAACTAAATTTAATTTTCCTCTTCTCATGAAAGTTATCTTTAATATCCTCATACTCTTGTCCGGTTTCCCTTTTCTTTTTTCGAACATCTTGTTTCCAACTATCAGGATTACGATTCATTTTCGGGTTTTCAGGCGCATTACTTTCTGTCCTATCGTCAACTAGAACGTCTGTATTGGATCCAGTTATAATAGTCCCATCGTCAAACTCGATATCCATGGCCATTATGCTATCAGAATTAATAACAGAGGTACTAATCACATTTTGATTAACATCATGATCAAGTGATTCGCCTTCGTCCGATGACAATACAAACTTCATCCATAATCCTGAAATTATAAAAACAAGTTGTAGACACGACATCCATATCCCACAAAATTTCGCGTTGGTTTTAAATCCAACCAGCCTCATTTATTTTTGTCTAGGGAAGTTGAAGTCAAATAATTCGCAAAAAAAATTGAGTCTAGGCTTCTATAACTTTCAACAGTTTGTTGTCAATTATTAATATAATAATTTACTTACCGACCAACGTTTGGAGACAACTCAGGAGCAAGAGAACTATTGCCGCTATCCATATCAATTAATAATAATTCGAAGAAACGTCGTTTAGAACAAATTGAATGCAAAGTTACTTACGAACTCAGCTCAAAGATTTAATTAAGGTTCAGACTTGCTCTGATCCATTTCCATTCTCGTCATTTTAATTGGCTTTCCTAGAGATACAACAAAGCAATTCTATAGGAACAAACTAAATATTACTGGAGGTGTCATGCTTATAAGCGTGGTAGGGAGATAATTCATAACAATTTTTCATTGCATTTTATTCGTTGGGACATAGAACATTTCAAATTCATTATGGGATGGTATCCCTAGAGCGCCGTGGTGGAGATAGAACAAGTCTGACTGTAAAAATCTCCAAATATCCAAAAATAGAGATAGAACAAACCAATACTCACATGACGATTTGCAAAATGCGCCCATAGAAAATTAAAATTGTAGATATTTTTGTACCATTTCGAATATATTCAAGTGCTCACGATTATTGGAATCATCTAAATTTCTTTCATCTACCATCTCTTCTCTAAAAACATCATATAGCAAATAAACACCACAATAGTAGGTACTCGAAAGGTAAAATACTACTTCTTATCTCCATAAAATATGCCTATTGATTTTATTCCAGTTTTTATATGATTTTTTCAGAGTCTGATTCCCCCTGGAAGGAAGTCTGGATCCGACCCTACACGTCAACACTGACACCAACTGCTGACGCCTCCCATGTGCAAGAATCTCAGCCACAAAGTTAACAGAATAGGGCATGCATGTATCGAAAAGTTTGATACGTTCTCAAAACGGTTTATTAGTCCACATCACCACGCTTTCTGTTACGAGTTGGTGCAATACTCTGTAGGTACACAACGCCTTAGGGCACGATCGCGATGTCACAAGCTAGAGGCTATATTGCAGCTGGTCGTCCAGCACAATGCTGCGTGAATGTTTTTTTTAATCGTTTTTGATTAATGGAATTGAATTCAATGCATCGCTAAAAAGGAAAGATCAATTAATCGAATCAAACAATCACGTTGCGATTTTTGAGTTATAGTACAGGATTAACTATAAAGTATGAACTCTTTTCATTATTTTTTTAGGATTCAGCGTTGTTTTTTTTAATTAAGCCATTTTTGCCAGCTTCTTTTAACTTGCATTATTTTTTATTCATTCATGTTAACTGTGTAACCGTATTTTTATTATAAATAATTTATTAAAAAGACTGGACTGAATTAAGAATTCTCACGTATTTAATTTTACAAAATTATGAAATATTTAATGATAGAAACATTTTTTTTTTCATTAAATCTCGACAAAAATTGAGCAAACATTTCCTATTTTAGTATGATGATAAATCTATAAACACATTTAAATATTCAAATTTTTCAGTTAAATTGAAATCGACGTATGAAGAAAGTGATGGTAAATGATAATTTAATTTATCACGTAAATAGATGTAACAGCTTTTATTATAAAATCTAACAATAAATGTAACAACAATTTCATCACTTGTCCATTTCACTCTTTGCTTATTTCTAAACAATAAATCAATGTGATTTTTAGTTTATCGCATTACATATTTGACAATTTTGATATTTTAGATTTGTATTGACAATTAATTTTTGACGTGACAACGTCTTATAATTCGATGGAGCCGGCTGCACGCACGAGAAAACATGACTCATGCGGCGTTACCTCGCTCTGAGGCGTTCCATTTAAGCATGCGGCGTTACCTCACTCTGAGACGTTCCATTTAAGGCTTGAAGTGCAAGGAAGAGCGTCTCCTACTTGAGTGAGCGATGCGTTCGCGTGGACAGCTGCTATACAATATTTCGTCAAGTATGAACTGCAGTGAAAAGTGAATGTGGTGTCAATTGCTTATAGCAACGATAATTGCGGCGATAAAGGTAATGATTCTTTCGATATTAAATATATGTTCAGTGACATATTGTCGAATATTCGTGGTTTCATCATTAAAATAAATAGCATCGGTCCGCTAGTGCAGCGATTGTAGGTTATGCTATAATTGACAAAACTATAACAATAAGTTAACAGAATTATTTCACGATGAGTAAAAAATCAATTGCTTTACTATTCGATCGGAATAATTATCGAGCGTAGCTATTATTTCGAAAAATTAAAACATAAATGTTAAATCTTCCACATATCATAACAACGTATATGAAATGACAGGTTGGACCAGCTAGCCGTCAAAAGGAACAATTTTCTCCTACATCAAACACATTGAGGCGGGCTTTTTAAAAGCTAGAGTTACAAAAATTTTAATGATGTTTCCAAATTTTAAATTTTAAATTTAAGATTTACGAACCATAATTTAATCACAGTTTATTCTTATAATAAATTATTCAAAATTATTACTTTTTTACAACAAATTACAATTAAATTTGCAAAAATAATTAAGTAACTAATTGAACAACAACTTTTATTCAGTTTACTTGCTGAAAGAAATAATGTCAAAACAAAATTTATTATTATAACATAATAAAATCAAAAATTAAATTTTAACAGTCGAGTAGAAATTTAAACAATAAATTTTATTCAAATATTTTGTAAATTTAAAAGGATTTTCTGAACGAAGAATTTTATGAAAAAATTTTCTAAATTGTTATGACGTTGTCACGTTCAACTATCGTCAGTAAACCGACTTTACAGACAACCTATTTTTTTTAAACGATCTATAGTTTTATTTTGTTCGAAAACTTTCAATTTTAGTCTCTGACTATACATTTTTCAGATTCAACTCCATAATCAATCGATTTAGTACTTGGAGCCGGACTTACTTTTCCAAAAGCTTTTGCTGTGCAGTAAGTAATATAATTGTGGATATTTGAATCAACATTTTCAACATCAGCTATTGAGATATTGGAACTCCTTACTGTTTCTTTATACGAAACCGATTCAATGAACGTTTTATCTACACTTCTTTTTATCCTACCCAGACGTTGATATGATATTATGGAATAATTAGTACCTAATAAGAATCTGATTTATGTACTACTCAACTGAAGAACATTTAAATCCACTTCAAACTCAAACAAATTTTCTAACAATAGTGAAAAAACTTTGCCACCGTTAAACAGCATACTAGAATAATATCTAGATCTTCAGTTTGGACTACGTGTTATTTACATTGCTCTTATGGGCATAATCTATCCTTTACTATAAAACCTTGGGCCCACACTCAGATACTCCCAGGAGCAGTTTTTGTACTAGAAGATCTGTGGTACATAGCTAGCCGAGAGAGATAGTGAGCAACGGGAATCTCTATCATTGTCTTACACTTCTGTGTATGTGCATTAAAGCGCAACGTACGCGGCTTACGACAAGGACTCAAATTCCCGTTGGTCTCTGTCTCTCACGGCTAGCATTGACGCCGCTAGAGCACGATACAGTATTAATACTTTTCAGTGGTTATGGATGCTGATGGATAAAGATTTGAAGCCGCAAAGAGTATATTGGTATTATGTGCTCTATAATTTTGACTCTGTGTTCGCAGCTCTAGAAAGACGCCTGAATTGAATTGTATTGAATTAGGTATTACAGTCGGAAGATTCTTCGGTAAAAGGTTATGAGTTAATAATTTGTGGCTCTTACAAAAACAAAACAAGCCTGTTTCAGTATAGTTAACGGCAACTGCAACAACAAAAAATAAAAAATTGCGTTATTTATTTTTTCGAAAGCCCGTCCAATGTTTTATTAATGTTTTCATTAATCGAGTAACATCCCCTAGAAATAATTTTTTTAAACCTAGGTACACTGACGACAGAATTCCAAGCAAAAATATTAGCAATTACAACATGTGCTCGAATTATGAGGGAGAGAGCCTATGAAAATAGACAAATCACAATCATAGCGAGCAACCTAACAGTGCTTACGACACTGGAGTCATACATACTCATGCCACAGCAAAATCTGTAATCCAAAAATGGCCCGAGGCAGAGCACCTTGCCTATTGGACAGAACTGCCCCGTATGTCGCACTCCAAGCGACTAATGGGAGATCTTCAGCAACAATGAGTGAAAAATCTACTGACGTTCAGCAGGCAAGAAATAAGGAATCTTGCTGCATTCCTGACCGGATACGAACCAGGCAACAAACACGATGGGTCTGGTAGATCAGCCCACATGCAGGGGTTGCAGCATGGAAGAAGAAACATGTGTATGTGCTGTGTCAGTGCACAGCATATGCGGTTGGTCGTCGGACATACCTTGGAGACGATAAAACAGAAGTATCCCCTACATCAGGCTACTGAATTTCACAGAATACACCGGATTGATGAGGAGATTGCAATATATGAGGGCACAATAGGACACTAATGACTGCAGTGCAGTGGGGCTCCGTCTGGGAAGGAGAACCAATCTCACAGAGGAGGAGGGTTTAATCTGTAAGAATCCGGCACACCCGAAACACGGGTCCCCGAAAGCGTCTTTGCAAGATTTTCCCTCTTCTACGCAAAAAAACATACCAATTAATAGTCGCGTTAAAAACGAAAATCGGTTGAGTTGGTTTTCTTGTTACACTGGTGGACTCACAATTGAAAGTTAATAAGCCATAGGCTCATCAGCTAATGATCAGAACTGATTTTTGAAATCGACTAACGTTGCACATTTCAAAAATGCCGGACCTTCTCATATGATTCTGTTTGATTTGATGCATCAAAACTTTTACTGATCTGGTATATATAATTTGTTTATTTTTTGTTGTATCGGGAAATAGTATCTCCTACGACAAATTTAGCATAATTTGAATCTTTTGCATGCATTCTATAACATTGCAAATGTTCTTGGAAAAATAATGCAATAAATCTATTTTACATCGGTACCTTATTGTAGGTACCTACATGTCACAGCTTATCTATCTCAAAAATTTTAGACTTCTTCAAATTACGCTAACTTAATTTCAAATTATTGATTGAATAAATTGTTTGAATTTCCAGAACTGACTTGCATTTTATTTCTATTTTAAAAAATATAAATTTATAACAGGGGAAATAAATTGGGTGAATTAAAATAGAAAGTGTAGTAAAATATCATTTATTGGTACATAATATTCTCGGGATCACGATACCTGAAAGAAAAATTAATATTCCGTATGCACATAGTCTAAATATAAGATCTGGTCGTATGCTACAACGCAACATGTAGTAGATCTCTTATTGAGAGGATATTTTGCAACAATACATTGGAACTCTAATTCCTTATACAAAAATTTGAAAATCATCCCTGCGCTAAAATTCAAAACAGTTAAAGTACGGTACAAATGCAATGATCGTTATTTCAATTTTATGGACAATTTACTCCTCCACTGTCTTATTTTAAATAGTCAGTAGATAATATATGGTCGATAAAAATAATAAAAGGTCAATAAGATGAAAAAATTTTAGATTAATGATTAATGATTAATAAAATGGGTATTGAAAAAAAATAAACGGTCAGTAAGATAAAAATAGTCAGTTAAATTAACAAATCATTAAAAACATTAACATTAAAATACAAAATGGTCGATGAAATCAATAATCGGCCCATACAAATTAATAAACCAAATTCAATATTGCTGCTGCATCGGCGAGTATAACCCAGGCAGTGAAGCCCCGGCTCAATATAATTTAGCTTCTAATAGCGCCAACGCTATCGTAGGTTAGTTTGCATACTGGTCATTTATTAATTTGCAGATTTATTACCATCTAATTCATTCTGGCATTTTATTAATTTTACTACCCATTATAATCAGAATAGTGAATATAGGAATACTGACCAAATAGTTGTTTTACTGCTCCAAGACCTCATTTGAACTCACGAAATTTTATAGATGTACTGAGTCTTGTACAATATTTTACTGACTTTTTGTAATATTATTCTGTACATAATGAATAAAATATTGTTCAGTTTATTACAACCCGTTAAAGTACGGAACAATGCACGATCATAAACCTATATCTCATCCTTGCGTACTTATGAACATCCTTTTATATGCCTCTACCAGTGGCGGCTCGTGAACTTTTTAAGAGAGGAGGCTGGACATAAAACGTTTTTTTTTAATATACTCTACTCAGCCAATTAATTTAACTTTTGCACAGCGACCGTACCAGCTACTTCAGTGACAAAAGTAATTGTTGCCCAGCAAGAACCAACGTGGAGGTTTTGAGTTTCTCTTGCCAAAAAATTTTTTTGTTGGTTTTTTGTTTTTTATTTTTTTTTGGATTTTTGATATTTTTTCTTTTTTTTGGAATTTTTCATATTTTGTTTTTTTTTATTAATTTTATTAACTTTTTTTATACATTAACGGAATTCTACGGTCTTTAGTGTGCGAAAAATGATCAATAATATTATCGTAAAATGTATCATTTTGTTTTAAGTGTTTTACTAAATCTTTTTCAATAGATATCAAACTAACATTGTATAAACGATTTTGGTCCATTGTATTTCGCATGTAAGTATTAATTCGTTTGAGAGTAGAAAATGATCTCTCCACCGATGCCGACGTGACAGGAATGGTGACTGTCAAACAAAGTAGTTTATAAAACTGAGGTAAAACTTGTTGCAAATCATTGTCTATCATATATTTTATCATATCGGCGTGACTGTCGTACTGGCCTAAAATATCTTTATCCGAGTATATAACGCATAATTCATTGTGCAGTGTTATTTTATCAAAAAATTTATATTTGAGAACTAAGTTATCTAAAAGTGTATTGGGAAACTCTTTTGAAAAAGATTCGAAAAATCTTCTATTCGTCAAGTCGAAAAACTTCAATTCATGTAAATCGGAAAATCGAATCTCAATTTGACCTTTAATGGTATCTACAATTTCATAAAAAAGTTGTTTATAATGTAGTTTCTTGTCTACCAAATTATATGTTTTCCTCCTTTTCGCGAGAGGAGCCTCATCAGTTGAAAAATTTTGAAATAAAATATTAAAATGAAATTCTGTATTACGGAAACTTGAAATTTTATCAATGAGATGTTTCAAACGATCTCTTGAATAAATTATATCAGTGAATTTATGTTGTAAAATTTGAAAAATAAGATCAGTTTGTTCAAATATTAATTTAAAAGTATCAAGAAAAAACAAAAATTCTTCATTTTCTAAATAAGATTTTAAACCAACAGCAGCATTTAATGAAACCTGATCTGTCGAAAAGTCGTCACTGTTTAATATAAAATCAAATGTTTCAATTAATTTGTCTTTATTTTTGTGAATGGTAAACACTGCACGTGATGTAAAATTCCATCGAGTTGGAGCATTACAGGGAATTCTGTTTCCTACTATGTTATTCAAAATTTCAGTTCGTTTGGTGGATTTGCTAAAAAAATTTGAAAATGACGATAAGTTGGAAAAAAAAATTCTAACTTCCTTAATGGAATTACATGCATTACTTAAAACCAAATTCATGTTGTAAGCGTAACAATGGGTGAAAATAGCCTGAGGCGAAACTGATTTTATTTTTGTTTGAAGACCGTTTAAATGTCCCGCCATTACAGATGCGCCGTCGTAGGTTTGAGCTATTAATTTATTCGCAAAGTCAAATCGTTGAAATGTTTCCATTAAGAAATTAAATAAATTGATCGCTGTTCTTCCCGAACTAACATCGTAAAACCCTAAAAATCTTTCCACTAGTTGTCCATTTTTTACAAATCTAAAAATTATTGATAATTGTCATTTACACGTTATATCAGTTGTTTCGTCAACCTGCCACGAAAAAAAAGGGACATTAAATAATTCATCCTCTATGTGATTTCGGACTCGGACATAATTTATTGAATCAAGAATTTCGTTTTGTATTGTTTTTGAGGTGCCTGCAAATACTGACGCGTTAGTCATAAAATCGCGAAGCTTACTGCCGTATTTACAAAACAAATCTAACAATTCCCTAAAATTACCTTTATTCTTTATTAACTGAATTTTCAGTTTCATCATGCCCTCTAAAAGCCAAATCTTGAAATGATAAATACCATAAGAAATCAATGATTTTTTTTTAAACTTGGCGGTTTTCTTTAACTGTATTATTATGATTTTCGATTTCGCGTGTTCGTGTAGAATCAATCGCATTAACAATATTCTGTTTACCGGTTAATTTAAACTTAATACACGATGTAATATGTTCCTGCGATTTTTCATGTCTTTCTAGACCACGAGCTAAATTTGTCAAATCATTATAACCCAAGTGCCCCCAACATGAAGTTGTATCTGATGTGAATAGCAAGCAATACCAGCAATATAATTTATTGTGTACATCAGATCCCGTTAACCATACATATTTTTTATAATTATCAGTAGTAAACGATCGATTTTGATACTTCCCTGCCATCACTAATCCTTTCAAATCCGGTAAAGTCCGTTTTTGAAGAACACTTTTCTATCATATGTTAATCCACTAAATGGATTTTCTAAGAACTCTGCAACTAATTCACTCATAATTTTAACGTTCACCGATTCCGATTAGATAAATTATAACTTAAAAATTAACTACTTAACCTTACTACGCCACGTGGAATAAAAACATTAACTGAGCTGCCGCATCCTTCTAGCAGCGGGTGGCGGGAGCAAGTAATCGTATTTCATTCGACAGACGAATGGGTACGAAAAGCTAGCCTCCCTACTATGTTGCCATATTCGCTGTTTCACCCCACTGGGCAATTGAATGGTTGGAAAAACGGCAACTGTGTTGACCAGTTAGCGTTTGAGATATATAGAGAATCTAGCCTCTGGCCACTGTTGCCAGATTGAAAATAACTACTGAGAACGGGGAATTAATTGTAAAATTTAAAGAATTATCAGCGAAACAGGAAATAAAATGGAGAATGATCATTAAGATAAATTGGTGAGGAGGCTGAGCCTCCTTAGCCTCCTTCGAGGAGCCGCCACTGGCCTCTACGTCTCTATGTACACGTTAATTATTGTCTACTATTATTTTCATTTATATTTGGTCCATATAATTGTATTTTAGACTTTAGTTGAATAACTTTAGATAAACCTCCCCCTGTTGGGAAGATTTATTCCAATTACTATTATAAGTAGTTAGTAGTATTTTTTTGGAGAAAACAGTAACTTCGCTAAGCTAAAAATTTCCTAAAGGTGGGTATAGATAAGCGAGCCGAACGGTTCGCGAGTCGCTTGTGAACCGCTTGTGAGCAGTTTGTTGAAATTATTCATTAAACGAACTTCCAGCTTCCATGGGATAACAACGAACTTCGAATTATCGGCAGGCATTGTTCAGCCGCCGGTGCGATTTTAACCTTATTCTGTCATGTCTTCGTATGAAGAATATTGTGCCATATTGGTGCGGTTCTATTAATGGCTAGTTTGGGCAAAAAGAAGATGAAACAACGTCGTACACCAGTCTGTATAAAGAACGTACATTCCAGGATGTCTAGTCCATCGTGCTTACCAATTACACCACTTTGGTTCACAAAGTCTTATATTTTCATAAATATAAACCTCTGAAAGGATGGTAGGTAGGTCATTAATGAGCACAATGTGATTCGATGCTCCGCTATAGATCAACTATTCACGCACATTTTCTTAAAGTTCAATCGTTTTGAATTGAAGAGTGTAAGTATGAGTATTACTATGGTTGGCAATTACTCTGACAGTACTCATTCAATGACAGCATCCTGGTTCTTATATATTTCAATGGAAACTGAGAAATGTTCTAGGTAAATATGAACAAGTTTAAGGATTCTTTGCCTAATTGACCACAATTTCGTGTAAGTACATTAAGAGATATAGAATTAGTTTTCTGAATTATGAAGGTAACTTTGAAAACTTAACATAGGATTATAAAGATGAATTAATGTAAAACATTGAGCCATAGGCGGGATTCGAACCCACATTCCTGGATATCTAGTTCAGCGTGTTTACCAATTACACCACTTTTGTCATTGTGTTCATCAATGATCTACTATCAGGATCATTCATAACACATAAAACCTCACCGGTCACCCTCCCCTCCTCACCCTTGAGGGCAATTTCGAATTTAAAATGCATCAAGGGAGTTTTTTGGGTCACTGATCACGATTTTGACGTCAGATTCACTTGAAATCAATTTTGGGGGTGAAAAATAGTTCAAATTGGTCCTTTTTGCACCCTTATAGATTATTTTGGCAATATATATTATTTTTGGATTTGAAATTCACCAAGCATGGTTTTTTGGGTCGCTGATCACGATTTTAACGTCAGATTTACTTTTAATCAATTCTGGGAGTGGAAAATCGGCAAGTGTTGGTCATTTCTGGGCCCCAAAGGGGGGGTTGACCGGTGAGGTTTTATATGTTATGAATGATCCTGATAACCCCACGAATCCAATCCCACAAAAAATGCTCGATTCTGACCTACATGTCTTTTTTTTTCGGTTCGTTGCCTGGACTATACTGCGCTTCAGTTTAGGGTCTTTAAACCAGCCTAGTAAAATTTGCAATGAATTTGCACTTAGTAAAAATGGAAATTCTAGAATCATTGTGGAATAATAGTAATAATTCAGGTCAAAGTTATTAATAAACGCTGCTTGTGTAGAACCGAATATAAAAACTCGTTTCAGTTTAGTTCAGATAAAAAAATCGATGTCAGAAATTAATATTCAACTCAGTCAACTCATATTGGTCGATTAATTAAGAGAGTCGTTTAATATGCAATGCCGTATCCTCCCTTAACATTCACAGTAATGGTAACGGCCTCGTTAGCGTGAAATAAACACAGAACCCATGCCTCTGCACTATGCGCAGCGTCCACTCTTCTACATTTAAATGTCGATGAATTAATTCCAAGCAGACAGATTTGGAATTAAAATGCTGCCTATTTGTAGCGCAATTCTTTTACGTTAGGCTTGAAATTTACATCAAACTTCACGGTTTTTGCTTTTATTCTAATTTCAATTCCATAATATACTATTTCATTCTACATCACAACTTCTCAATGGGTTGAGGCCTAACCGTTAGGCTATAAGTTTATCAATGTTGCTAGCATCGCGGCTATCAATGTATGAGCCATCATTCTATAAACTGAGACAATTTCTCGTTATGAGTCTATCTGCGGTCTGTCACGGACATGTGTGGCTGTTATTGAGTATTCTAACTCAATGATGGCTGTCGCTGTGAGAACTGTCATTCTATGAGCTGTCTGCCATGTACTAGTTATGTGACATCTTGATATCTTAGAGATATAGAGCAAACGTCCCATGAACGAATTTGAATTAGTTCTCTGAAGAACAGAAGGTAATAATTCTTCCGTCCTCTTGTCGCTCTTATCACAAATGAGAACCACGAAGGGGTCACTGCGCGCGCCTGCTAGCTATTCTTATATAAAAAGCGACAGAGAAAGCGGAAAAATTGTTATCTTCCGTCTTTTAGCGAACTGTTTCAAATCTGCTCTATTGATAAATCTCTATGCTTGATATGAGGTTTTCTCACGTCTGTCACGGACTGTCTGAGCCATTCATAGAAATGAAGAGTAGAGTTCTTGACGGTGGTAGTTTTTGACCCTATCTAAGTAATTTGAAGAGAGGCTATCTCTTTCTAATCAACGGGCTTCTCTTTCTACTCACTCGTGATAAGCCATGCCCACTTAAGCTCCGTTTTTGATGACGAACGCATCATCAAATATGTATAAAAAGTTGTAATTTAGTCTGTGGTAATGTCATTATCAAATATTGCAAGATTGGAAGAATATGCCAATTTTTGTTAACGTAAGCTTCAATGTATTGTTATGATTTCATTTCCTAAACTATAAAATGATAAAATTAGAACTTACCGAACATTGAAAATCAGAAAAGATTAATAAAAAGATATTATATGGAATTAAAAACAATATTAAAAGTTAAATAATAGTTAGTATAATATAATGAACAATGTAAAACATAATAAACAACAACGTAATTAGAATAAAAGTGTAAAACAAGAACTTCAGTGAAAGTGAATAAACGTACAGTGTTACGAAGACAGAAATCATAGTTAAAATGATTACAAAAACTATCATGAGATAGCACAAACTATTGAAAAATGTTGTAGATATAAGTTAGGATTAGTAAATTTGAATTATATAATGTTAAAGAAATGTTATTGATATATTATATTATGTATTAGTTTTTAATAATGACAACTGTCAAATTTATAATAATTATAGGAATAATCATATTAATAATAACCTAATCATAGGTTATCTTATACCAAAGTGTGTGGAAAAATGTAGGCAATATGAATTTAAAAAGAAGGAATCATCGTCATTTGAAATAAGATGAAAATCTCCAATAATTAAAAATTTTAAGAATACTAAGTTCTGATTGGTCGAGGGGATTTTATAGACGTCAGACTAGTAACAATGTAAAAGTTCTGTCAGTTTGCAACAATCAACAAAGCATTCTTGATAGGTAAACTAAGCACGTCATTGGTTAATTTCGAAAATACTTAGCGTCGGTTTTGAAGGCCTATAAAAGGCATCTGAAGGCAAGCCAAATCAGTTAGCAATTATATCTAGAGAGTCAAAGTACTTCTGCAACTCACAATCCATAACCTTAGATTATTGGATAAACATCGGTGAACCCAAGTGTTCCAGTAGCTTCGTAAGGTTGAAAGTAACCGAAGCAAATAAATAATTTCTACAAGTCAAGTGGTGTTCCAAGTCTCCCAACAAAGTTTAAAGGTTACAATAACCTGCAATTCATAAGTAACATCGAACGATAACCAGCCTTCGATAAAATTCCAAACATCATTAAAGAGTTTTGTATCTTTAATAAAAATAATAAAACTAAGTTAACAATTTTCAACAGTTCCTGATTTCAAAAGAAGTAACCAAAATAGTTTACCTGTGTTTATTGTGTATATCAAAGAAATTGTGTACCTACGGTTAAAGTGAATTATCAAATTAATAAGAAGATCAAACCAAGTGAACATTGCCTACATTTTAAAACATATTCTTGGATATAAAATAAACGTAAGTTTATTTATTATTTCTCCATTGTATTATTATCTGTCTGTAAATCTGAAAGAAAGATTGTAGATAATAACTTTGTAAACAAATATTAATAGTAAATAATTTTGAGGTTAGATCATAGATCTATTTGAACATAAAATTGTTAAAATTGATAGCCAAGATAAAAATAGAGTCATAGACATTTAAACATAAAAGTTTTTAACATTCAAAGAACATTGTGTTTAATTCCATAGATATAAAATAAAAAGGTAAAAGTTCATTATTCAAATCATTAGATTATTCAAATCAAAACAAACATAAGATTTAAAATACAAATAAAAGCTAGCCGGTAGAATTCAAAACATTGAAATATTCAAATTAATTCAAATCATAATTAAAGAATAAAACTCAGTAAAGAGTTTTTATATCAGTATGTTTATTATCTAGTCTCCATAATGGAAAAAGTAATTATGAATGAAGAATTGTATAAAATTAAAAATACATTATTAATAAAATTGTACAAATCGGCGACGAATATGTAATAATAAAGTAGTCATATTTTTAGTTCAACAAAATAAGAAAAAAAGTTCACCTTCTGTTTTTTATTATTTACCGATAATGTTTTTAAATAAAAAGTCAAACCATCTTAATCACAACCTCTTTTACTCCCTTATAGGTCAAATTACAAAAAATCGGTGTTCTCAGAAACAAACCTGCCAAATGAATAAAACTGATTATTTTTCAAGTGAGTAACCTTGCTACAGGCTACAGATAATAGATGGTTTTGTAAATTTTAGGTTAGTATTCGACTAAGTGAAAACAAGATTTCAGTAGTGAAAACGATAGAAAAGGGAAATAGTTGATCTCAACATAGAATAATGTGCCCATAAAGTAGAGGCCTTTTTATCACTTGCATAATCGTGGAAGTATGCCAGTAGTAAGTAGAAAACATCTCTACGTTTTTGGTACTGCACCAAACTGTCTGTACAGTAACTTTTTCTACGATTTCTCGCATTTCTGGCGGTTTGCAATTTAAATTTCCCCTCATTTCGGGTTTTCACATGTATACGTAATGTAGGTATACGTAAATATTTCAACAATACTGTTTTTGAGAAATGTCATTTAATAGAAATGTCAAAATTGATTTCCAGCCTACTTACTTTTTATCAGACAGAAATTACGCAAGCATACGTATCAAATTGTTTACTTTATTTAACTTAAAAATATTAAATTCTAGTTTAATGTGCTAGTAGTGAAAAAAATAGTATATACACCACGGGGGTGAAGACATTTATAGACCTCGCACCTTATTCCGCTCGGGGCAAAGCCCCTCGCGAAATAATCTTGATGCTCGGTCAATAATAATAGTCTTCAACACCTTGGTGTATAATATACTATTTCAACTTTACCTTTTATACTGACACCCTTGTCAAGTTGACTTTCGTCATTATTTACACTACAATATAACAAGAGTGTATATTAAGCAAAATTCCTACCTCCCACCAATATATATGGTCCTAGCGGCGTGCGAATTAACTGTTGATATACCGAATTCAATGTTCTGCCTGCATTAGCCGTTGTGGTCTAGGTGGTTGAGTGTGTTCCGGTACCGTGCGTATTTGAAATGTAATTGATTGGTTGATGTTCCTTATTTTTCCTTATTTGCCCACAGATATGCTGTTTCTCGCCATTGACCACATGTTGAATAGTAGACTTCCGCAGATAACTAATTTTGAACAATCTTGGCTTCCAGATGAATTCCGCGTTACATTAGCTCGACTTGATGCCGACGTTTCCCCAACCATTACAGGTGGCATCTTCAGGGCAGGCTTGAGGCTAAAACTGGAACTGAACACATGTATTATTGAAGAGCATGTACACTTGGGTGGTAGGTACAACTTTTGCTTAATAGGACCTCGTTAATTCAACCTTCTTTTATACTGACACTTGCTGTCACATCAACTGTCAAAATGTACCACAGAAAATAAGAAGTCTAGGATTCCTTGCACAAAATAAAGATATAAAATGAATCGTGACGTCACATCGATGGCGTCACATGCATCTTATAATGAGAATTTTGGACACTCCTGCAGGTTAGATATATTCGCGTGATATTATATTTAAAACCAGAAAAACATGTATGTATAAATACGTTTGAAAAAATGAAGATGGATGTCATAAATACCACTCGAAATGGGGCTACTGCAACCAAAAACAATACAGTTCCTATTTTTACCACTTAGCGAGGTGCACAATTTCAAATCGATATAACCAATAGGAATGGTGCAATCGTCTCCACAGTTTCAACCCATCGCCAAACGCCGGAGCCGATGCTACCGAACCCGGCGACAGGCAGCTCTGCGATATGGTTAACGAAGACCACATAAAACGGTAATGGCCAGGCCGAAAAGCCGTACTGTGATTCGGCAATCCTGTTGTGGTTAGAAGGATAATAGCCACCCTGTACCCAGAGCAACAGGGACTCACCCATTCCGTGAATGTGTCGGCCACTCGTCGCTTGGACGCCATGCCAAAGCCAAAGCTCCCGTCCAGAGTGTATTCCGAACGGCGCCCTTAAAGCAGTCATCAGAACACGACCAGATCTGTTCCTGGAGACCTACAAAGCTTGCCTTCGTAAAGGAGTTTTTCCAAGTCGTTGGGTGCAGCAAAAGTTAGTCATTCTTTCGAAAGGCAACAAGCCGCCAAACGATTCATGATTCTACCCACCAATTTGTCTATGCTCCAATTGATTATCAGCAACCGGATGGAGGAATTCAGGACATCCATCTTCAGTTTCTCAAATAAACTTATAGTATTTTATAGAACCGTAATGACAGCATTGTTTTTCTGGTTATATATATATCACACTTATATATTTAACCTGCAGAAGTGTCAGAAATTCTCTATAATGATTCAATACAGCACTAATATAGTGTATAGATGGGACGCTATGGTTCACTACATACACTTCGAAGTTAATGAAACGGGGTCTGTTGTAGAGCAGAGCTCACTTAATGTGCGACAAGTGCCGGGATCGACGCCAAAACACTTTCGTGGTTTCTTGTCATTATCTTGTTAACTATCTGTCTATCTTTTGAAATGATATGTTTAATTGAGTGTTTGAGATTGTTACCAATTTGTTGAAATAATTTTCTTCTTATTAGATATTTCATTTTTGATGGCAGGATACTTATTCATTAGAGAAAAATATTCGCATCTAACCATGTATCGTTTTCTTATATTTGAAAGGCATAGTTTCTAACATCAACCTCCTTTCTCACCCCTTAAAACACACATGTAACGATCTTGATGAAATTTTGCTCACTCGACCTTCAAAACTAGAGGAGGTCCCTGCCGAAGAAATTTCGAAAAAACTACTGCTATGTTTTATACTCTAGTTATTATAATATGTTGTTATAGGGTGAATTATCGAAATCATTGGATTACTATAATCATTTTTATCCTCTCAAGGGTTACATTTCGTAAATTTCTTCCATTGCGAGTGCCTACGTCGTATGAAGCCGACAAAGTTAAACAACTATCCCTGGATTCTGAAAACATTTGAGTTTGTTCATTATTAACCTAGGTCAACAATAGAAAAATTATCAACCACTACTAGAGAAATTCAACTTCTCAGCAGACTAGGAGACCCAATAATTGTCAACTTCACAGCTAGTAGTGGAAAATAGTATATTATACACCAAGGTGTTGAAGACTATTATTATTGACCGAGCATCAAGATTATTTCGCGAGGGGCTTCACCCCGAGCGGAATAAGGTGCGAGGTCTATAAATGTCTTCACCACCGTGGTGTATATACTATTTTTTCCACTACTAGCACATTAAACTAGAATTTAATATTTTTAAGTTAAATAAAGTAAACAATTTGATACGTATGCTTGCGTAATTTCTGTCTGATAAAAAGTAAGTAGGCTGGAAATCAATTTTGACATTTCTATTAAATGACATTTCTCAAAAACAATATTGTTGAAATATTTACGTATACATGTGAAAAGCCGAAATGAGGGAAAATTCAAATTGCAAACCTCCAGAAATGCGAGAAATCGCAGAAAAAGTTACTGTACAGACAGTTTGGTGCAGTACCAAAAACGTAGAGATGATTTCTACTTACTACTGGTATACTTCCACGATTATGCAAGTGATAAAAAGGCCTCTACTTTATGGGCACATTATTCTATGTTGAGATCAACTATTTCCCTTTTCTATCGTTTTCACTACTGAAATCTTGTTTTCACTCAGTCGAATACTAACCTAAAATGTACAAAACCATCTATTATCTGTAGCCTGTAGCAAGGTTACTCACTTGAAAAATAATCAGTTTTATTCAATGTCGTCTTCTGGTAATTCTGTGTTCTCGTGGTCTTACTCTTATTTTGTTTAAACCGTTTTGTAACATAACCAAGCTCGGCTCTGTTCGGCACTCGTTGTAGGTTACGGTCACGATTCACAAATTTCATCATTCATGTTGAGCGCGAATTTTAAACTAATGGCATTTTTTTATTCAAATAAATTTATCGTGTTAGGTAATTTCAAGCAGCAAATACGTTAAAGACAATCTCCTGGGTATATCAAATCACGTTGCACAAGTTTTTGTTAAACAACTATCCATGGATTCTCAAAACATTTGAGTTTGTTCATTATTAACCTAGGTCAACAATAGAAAAAATTATTAACCACTACTAGAGAAATTCAACTTCTCAGCAGGCTAAAAGACCCAATAATTGTTAACTTCACAGCTAGTAGTGGAAAAAATACATTAGGTAAACCATTTGGATGAAATTTCAATGTAACATAGAGTATAATTAAACGTTTTTTATTAGCGGTTTCTAGATTATTGCTGTTCCTACAATCATTTACATTTGACCCGGGAAAGCTATTTTGCTAACAAAAGTGAGGAGGGAAGTCACGTAATAAATTGATCACATCTTTAAATTGTAATAAATCAAAACCAGTTGTAAATCAAGGTATCGTATCATCAAACTTACTCGAAGAAACCAGAAGATTTGCGCGGTTCTATTTAAAATTACAAAGTTGATATCACTTCCGGTATATCCAAAAGTGAAGGAAAATTGAAAATGTATAGGAATTGTTGGTCCTTTTTGAAAACACATTTTACCAAAAATTCAGAACGATGTTCCCTGTATGTCTACGTCGAGATGTCACTAATCATGAAAATGATATAAGCAAATATAACCATGACGTTAAATAATCCCATTATTGGAAATTATCGAATTACTTACGCGAGGTAAGTAAATTATTACGACGTAAATATAAATATTGTTCTACATATCTATATTTATAATTACTTTACGGAAAACTACAATTCAGAATATTGCTAGTCTCAAATTCCATGTTCTCATTACGGAAATCGAACCAGGTGATGATAATTATGTGTATCTGAAACTTAAATAGTTAACAACCCAAAGACATTTTAATGTTCTTAATTGGAATGGATTTCAGCTACGACGCAAAGCTCATTTATTGGTACAAACAGAATATGATGTATTAAAAATTGTTGCAGAATAAACAATTTCGAACGTATCAAACTTTTGAAAATTGACAACTTTCGAAGAAGAAATTTGAATTTGACTCCAAGTATGAAAATATCATGGTAATTCTTCTACAAAAATACCAGTCAGTCATAACGTAAAAACCAGCGTATACTGTGTGATTTTTGAAATTTTTGTTATCTTTCAATTTCCCAAAACAAACCTATAAGTTTAACGCTAATTAACGCTGGTGTTCCACAGGGTCCTGTCTTGACACTAAGTTTGTTTCTGCTCCATATCAACGATCTGTTGCAAGAGACCTCCAGTTCCGCTCACAGCTTTGCAGACGATGGTACACTTCATATCACTTTCTCATCTAATGAAACGAGAGGACCAAGGCAGAAACAGTTCGAAGCAATGAATGAAGATCTGGCAAGATATTCGGAACCGGGGAATTTCATACAAGCAAAACTCATGGTTTTCTCCAGGAAGGAGGATCCCACAAAACCCTAATATGATAATGTCAGGTTTGTCCTATGAAGTCAACCATATCCATGCTCGGCATCACCACGAACACCACTCTCTCATGGTTTTCAATCCCGTGCCAAGATATATTTTACACCACAGCACCACATAATAATGTACAAAGCACAGATGCGACCTGTCCTGGAGTACAGGTTACATGTTTGGAGGTCCCAAACATACGCTGATTGGTAAAATCACACTCACAAATTCATTCAACTCTCCAAAAACAACGTAGAAGGTCAGCGATCTTTCCCTTTTCTATTGATATTTCCATTGCCGTTCTCATCACAAGTATCGTATGTTGTTTCACCATGAGATCCAGATATACCAGCTAGACGAGCTCAAGCTGGTCATCCCTTCATTTTCAAGCTCGAGACCTGCCTAATTTTTTGCCAAGTGAGGTCTTCACTAATACCTATAACCCCTACATTTTCAAAAAAATTCCAATACACATCTCCTCTCCCAACATTCCACCACTGCCTCACACTATGCTCTACGAACATTGTAGGTTTTCTTCTCGTGTAGTCAAAAAATAACTAAAAAAAAGTTGTTATCGTTGTCTTGTATTTTGCTGAATATTTGATGCAATGTGGGATTTGGAAGAAGAAATCGATCGAAAAAAGTACTCCTCTGACCGTTTTCGGAACTGATCCTCTCTGCCTCGTATAACTCCTGCGCAAAGCCGGATTTAGGTCTGTGGAGGCCCCTAGGCAGAACTCGTGTAGGGTAGGCCCCTGCCCCTCTACCTCCTACCAATCGAAAACAAAACGAAAAATGTTACTTTCATAAATAATATGTATTTTTAAATGATACAAAATCCAAATTAAAGAACGTTAGTTATTTGTACGAATACAGAGTAAAATATGAAAAATAAGAATAGTAAGTTTAGTTAGTAGGTTTAGTAAAATATGTGATAGTGTGATTAAAGTCCTGGCACTTTTCTAGATTTTTTCATTACAAATTCATTGCTTATGTCGGACATATCTAGTTTCTTTAAGACATCGTGTTCAATGCTCATTATACAGGGTGTAAATAAATAACTGCGAAAAAATTCAGGGGCTGATTCCTTGTTTCATATAAAAAAAACAGCGACGCATTGATTCTCGTGTCCGGTGAAACATTTCTGGGGTATCTTGAATAACCCTACATGAAACAATTATGCGGTTTCGTAGATTTTCCAGGTTTCGAACAGGAGTCTTGTATACCAAAGTTTTTAAATGCCCCCAAATAGAAAAATCCAAAGGATTCATGTCTGGGAATCGAGGTGGGCAAAACTGAGGCCCACCTCGACCTATCCAGCGATTTGGATAGACTGCATTCAAAACCTCACCTGCTTTTACACTAAAATGGGCTGGGGCCCCATCGTGCATAAACCACATATCCATTCTCTCACATAAAGGAACATCATCAAGTAATAGTGGAAGGTCTTCTCTCAGAAATAAACTGTATGAATTCCCATCTAATCTAGGCGGCAGAAAATGTGGGCCAACTAACTGATTCCCCACTTCCTTTTCTTTTAGCAGCCGGTACATTCGAAGTTCTTTGCTTATATTTGATAGAGCCGATAAGCCGATTTCCTCTTTAAATGTATTGAAAGATTCAACAATTTGTACTAGTTAGACAGCTAGGTTCTCATCTACATCATTATTAAAATCTAACAAGTCTTAGTGAGTTAGCTTCAATTTCATTGGGAGTCAAATTTTCCAAATGATGTAGAAATACAAGATTAGAATGAATGGCTTCATCTGCGGAAAGCCTCTGACTTAAAGATG
Source organism: Endomychus coccineus (assembly GCA_958510875.1). Classification (NCBI taxonomy): domain Eukaryota; kingdom Metazoa; phylum Arthropoda; class Insecta; order Coleoptera; family Endomychidae; genus Endomychus; species Endomychus coccineus. The sequence goes on from OY294070.1 coordinate 102,269,573, forward strand.
TAGTGAAATGATCTATAATAGGGATAAAATTTTGAGTTCTAAATTTCTCTGATGGTGTCATTTCAGCCTCTGGAGCGTTTCCATAATCCAGTGGAATTATCCGAACATTCCGTGGTCGCTTCCTATGCGTGGAAGTTTAATTAAAAATGGGTTTGGTTTGTATAAAATAAAAATAATGGTGGCCCTTCTTTTGTGGGAGCTGGTTTTCATGGCTCATGGGAACGCACTAAGAAAGAGATTTCTCAGATAGTCCAGTCTGATTTGGTCGTATCGAGCTCTGTTCTATTTCACCACACCACCGAGGCATGTGAATTTTCGAAGTCATACTCAAACGAGTATGGCTTCGAAAATTCACATCGTGATATTTGGACTAAGGCCACAGTCTTGGCCATTAGCTATTCGGCACAATCAGAAGCCCACAGTAAATTCGCGAAACTGTGGTTTTCATAGAAGTTTCTTATCTAAGATGATCCCTAAGTATTTGACTTGGTCGCTGATGTTAATCACCTGACCGAGAAAGACAGACCCCTGATGAGTGCTGACTTGTATTTCCTAATGAAACTACTTCTTGAGGTCAATATTCAGCACTTTGTCACAGTAACATTTGTTCAGTTAGAGCTGATTGCGTCGTCGGCATAACCAATCCCGTGACATCGTAGTTTGCAGTGGCGGTTGGTTCTAAAGAACACGTGCTCACCACCACCAAAATAGATATTTTCTTTGCAAATTTTCAGTCATTTTCAAGGATTATTTCCAATCGCCAAAACGAATTTCTTGATGAAATAGTCAAACGTAGATTATCACGCGCTGTTCCTACACGCTGGATTTTCAAAAGTCGAACTGTGAACACATTATTTGAACACCAGGATTCTTTCAAAGAATGCTTAGACAAAATTGAAACATTTGACTTGCCCGGAATTTCTCTACTGGTTGAAAATATTCCATTTCGTCATGCCACATGTTGAAATATTATTTAAGCAGACTAAAATGCGCGGAATTGACAGTACTCAACTGCAAAAGGCCATTGAACAATTCCAACAGTAGATTATACGAGAGATTCTACTGACAATGACAATCAAGAACGCGATAATGACGAACCTGCTAGGAAAAGACAAAAAACGACAACTGGAGATAACAGAGCTGTTATTGCAAATGATGTATGTGACACAATTTTAAGGTAGTTGTCGTGGTACAATATTGTAAGAAAGTCTTGTATCATGCGCGCGGTCAGAGAGCACACGAGCTTGTAGCAGAATGTGCTATAATTTTTGTGTAAGACTGTACCCATGGAGACGTAAATGCATGTCCAACTCGCTAGTACGTATACTTTCTCATAAATTGTTGAACTTGAAATTAATATTTCTTGACAATGAGACGGTCAATATTTTTTTTTTTTTTTTTTAATTCAGAATACAAACATTAAGTGACTGTTAGTTTTTTTTAAATTTCTGACAGTTAGTTTCTTATAAAAACTGATAAACTGGTACAAACTCTATGTAGTGCCTATACTCTCCATGTTAATGGACCGATTTTTAATTAAGTGTATCTTGAGTTAGAAACGGTCAATTGACTTCAAATTTTAATAGTAATTGTATTATCATGTCCTTATTGAATATACAAAAATTCAGAATTTTCTGACTGTACGCGTTTTTCACGACAACTACCTTAATCAAATTAGAGACCGGTTTGATTTTAGGGATCACTTAAGGGCAGCAAAATTATTTGATTCCCAAAATTTCAAAACTTGTAGACATCCATTTCCCCAAAAACGTTTTGATGAAACTGAAATCTTATCCTATGTTGGACAGTGTAAAATTAAATAGTGTACTTTTAGCAATTTATGAGCGCCATTACATGTGTGACGTAGGTGGTATTTTGCCACTTTTAGTGTTCATAACAGACAACAACCTAAAAAAGGTTTTGACGGAAACATGCAAACTGTTATATTATTTGTACAACACCCAGCAACAGCAGAATGTGAACAATGTTTTCCCACCCTCAAACGTATTAAAACTTTTCTGAGGAGCACAATGTCAGAAGATCGACTGAACGCATTGGCAGTCCTATCGATAGAGAAGAAGTTCGTCCAGTCTATAGTGGCTTCTGTGAGTCGGAAAAAAGGCCGAAAAAAGCAAATATTTCAGAGCCTAACGAGACTCTGACCCCCCCCCCCCCCGTTTATGAGGATGCTGAACACGATGGCCGTGGTTTAAACTCTTTCTGAGTAGACCTTCACCCCCAAACGGCCAAAAACAACCCCCAAAAAGGGTGAAACGCGGATATACCGACATATTCCGAGAAAAACCGCGTCACCTCCCGTTTTCGAGGATGCTGAACACGATGCTGGTACTTTGGAATTTCTCAGAGTCATCCCCACCCCTTAAATGGCCAAAAACAACCCCCGAAAGGAGTGAAACTCGGATATACCGACATATTCCGAGAAAAACCGCGTCACCTCCCGTTTTCGAGAATGCTGAACACGATCCCGGTACTTTGGAATTTCCCCGAGTCAATCTCACCCTTTAAACAGCAAAAAACAACCCCGAAAGGGGTGAAACTCGGATATACCGACATATTCCGAGAAAAACCGCGTCACCTCCCGTTTTCGGGGATGCCGGTACTTTGGAATTTCTCCGAGTCAAACCCATCCTTTAAACGACAAAAAAAACGAAAGGGGTGAAACCCTGTAATTCCACTTGTAAGCGACGTAGATTATATTGAGCAGATCATTTTTTTTTAATGAAAATGGATTTTATAACGATGTTTTATATTTACCTATGATGACTGTAATTGTATGCGTCAATAATAATGTTTTATATGGATATATAGTGGATATGCGTCAATGAAACAGTTTTATATTTGTATATATAGTTAATAAGTAATTGTACGCGTGAAATAAAAATGTTTGTGATTTAATAAAATAAAATATTTAAAATTGTACCACTGATTCCATACAGGAGATTTTCTCACCCAAAAACCACCAAATAACCTAGCCAGACACGATGTATACGCCTATTTTCCAGGGTGAACAGTCTGTCAACAAATGTGGAAACATCATCCGGTGTGTATTCAATGATTTGTTATACATTTTCTCTTATCGGATTTTTCTTATCCACTCCATAAATTCAGGGAATCAAAGGGGTAGTTGTTGTCCGTTTCAGCGGTTAGTTTGCTTCGGGGAGAAGATTCAGAATCACCATCGTGTTCAGCACACTCGAAAACGGGAGGTGACGCGGTTTTTCTCTGAATATGTCGGTATATCCGAGTTTCACCCCTTTCGGGGGTTGTTTTTGACCGTTTGGGGGTGACGGTCAACTCAGAAAGAGTTTAAACTACCGCCATCGTGTTCAGCATCCTCGAAAACGGGGGGGGGGGGGGGGGGGCAGAGTCTCGTTAGGCTCTGAAATATTTCCATATTCTTCCGACTCACAGAAGCCACTACTATCCCGGATTTTGGCAACAAAGTCATAGACGTTTTTTCCAGCATAAAAAATAGGAGAATGGATCTTATGTACAAAGAATAGGGAAATTTTTTCTTGTGCTCGCCCTTTTTCATAACTCACGAGCCACCAATGGTAGCTTGGCTGCTTTCCTCAGTCCCCCATCGGAAACTTTGGTCTAGATGCTGTCTAAAAATTTCACAGGGTCACTAATCGTGTTGTTTCCCCTGGAGATTTGTAGGTTCCTGTTTTTCAACATGTCCTGAATAGAGGTGCTTTCTACTTGGATAAGGAACTGTTTTTCTTTAAGAAATTATACGATCTCGCGTAATATTGGAAGCGAAAAGTTGCAAGATAAGAAACTGTTAGTAGATAATAACTCTTCGGAAATGTACATGTATGACGAAACAATTATTAACAATTGAACTTTGCATTTCCTGTAATTGTAAATTTATGTTTGATTTCATCATTCTAAATACGCCTTAATCTACATTTGCAAAGGTTGGAGAAAATACACACTCCCCGTAATATTCATAATGTGCTTTAAAACCGGAATACACGTCCGGCTGTATTTCATTCAACACAAATATTGCAAATATTTCGATAAATTCCATCAACACCTACCTCGCGATCAAGTAAATTTCTTAAAATGATAAACAAGAACGGTATTCCTTACATGAAATACTGTTAATCATTGCAAAAATAAACAACTTAAAATCGAAAGTTTCATCGAAAGTTGTACCATTATATTGACATTGGCAGATTTTATTTAATATTCATGTTAATGTAATCTGTTTTTCGTAAATTATTCAGATACATCTGCGCATGTAAACACCATTAAACTGGGACATTGCTCTTAATAATTGATGAAATTAGTGGGAGTTCAATTATTCTAGAATATAATTCATTATTTACAAATCACTTATGAGGATATAGAACACTTTTGCTTTCGGTTCGTTGAAACCATTTTAATCTCAGTAATATGTATACTCAAATTTGTATACCCAGTTCATAGTGAGTAATTTAGGGCAACCAATCCATTTAAAGAATTTACTTAAATAATTTACGCGTTATTTTCATCAATCCAGGAATATTTCATTTTATAGCAACACTTCCCAAGGTTGCCAGATGAATCAATCGATTTTATTCAATTTACTTGACAGTTCATATCATATTCGTTGTGAATCTAAATTTCAATAGAATCAAACTTCAGAAGTACAGAAACATTCCTTCTCAGGACTGTAATTCTACCCACATTTAAGGCGTGTGTGTTCAAACAGACAGTGGAACCCTCAAAAATATCTTAGAAAGTTACTTGAAAAATAGGTTACAAATGATCAAAGTTGGAAATCATTTTAGTGCACAAAAATTAGTCGAAATCGGAATACCTCAAGGCCCTGTATTGGGACCTGTTTTATTTCTAGCAATTTATAAATTCAAGAACAAGTTGGATTACTGCGGTATTAGGGGAAGGGCACGGGATTTACTGGGCATCTACTTAATGAATAGACAGCAGTGTAGAAAGATTGGTGAGGTCATAAGTGGACCAAGGGTCGTTGAGTTAGGTGTGCCACAGGGTACAGTTTTGGGCCCACTGCTGTTCACAATTTATATAAATGATCTTTTGTTCGAGGGCTTAGACGGGATTATTATGAGTTTAGCTGACGACACCGCTGTATTCTACGAGAGTAATACATGAGAGAATCTTAAAGAGAAATCAGAGGCTGACTTCGAGAAAATCAAACAGTGGTTTGATATAAATTTGTTGACACTGAATAAACAGAAAACAAAATTCTTTCCATTCAATTCGTATGTGAATAAATTACCAAGTTTCGGGAGGCTCAACATACAGAGTGATGATGAGATACTCGATTTACATAGTTCGGAATCAGTTGTTTATCTTGGTATAACGATAGATAGACATTTCAGATGGGATTTATATATTGAAACGGTTGTCAAGAAAGTAAATCACTTATATTTGAGTTCAAGTATTTGAGACAATTCCTAGGTGTGAAGGACTTGAATACACTTTATTTATCTCTTGTACAAAGTCAACTAGCATATGGTATTATTGGTTGGGGATCGATTAGAAATCACTACTTGAAAAGTCTGGAAATCACACAAAAGTGGGTTCTTAAAGTTATTTTTCAAAAGAGAAGAACTCATCCTGCTGAACTTATTTACAAGGAATCCGGTGTGATGGAGGTTAAGGTGGTTATTTCACTTTGGTATGGCTCTTCTCAAACACACATTTTATAGACTATCAGGCTCATGAATATCAGGTTAGAAACAAATCCTGAATAAAGAATAAAATTAAGAAATCAATTGGAAAAACGTGTTTTTCACCTATATTGGCCTCAAACTGTATGATCTCCTACCATCTGAACTGAAGAGATTACAATATAATCACTGTAAAAAACATCTTAGGTCTTGTATACAGAATATGCCAAGGGGTAGAATGGGTCAGATAGTTGACGGTTATTGTTAAGTGATGAATTATTTAATTATTTGTTGTACTACAGTGATGATTTAGTTGTACGAAAATGGTTCAGTTATGATTTATATAACTATGCAAATTGGCAGGTATTTAGATTAGATTAAGATTTTAAATGTCTGGTTGGGAGCATGTATCCGTACATTTTTTCGTTCTTTTTTATGGAATGGTGGGTTTACCATATAAAACATATCCATCCGTTTGCTGGATTCTTGATTAGATTGTTTTGTTTATAAGGGTAGGTTAGAATTTAGTTAAGTTAAGTTTTAGTGAGTATATTAAAAATTAAAAAGTAAATCCTCTCTCTCACACACAAGAACTGTTTCGTTTTCGAAAGTTCTTCGTGAGTATGTTTGTTTATTATCTTATTTAAATATTAATATTTTTATAATTGTATGAAATGAACAGAATAAACATATATTATTATTATTATTAACTAATTTAAATACTCATGGCTTAACCATATCATATGCAGTTTTAATTTTCTCTGACAATACTTGGAGTGAGGTAAAAAATAAAGTTTCGCCAGGTATGAAACAAGTAAAGGAATGGTTGAATTTTTATAAACTGTCTCTTAACATGAAAAAACTAAATATTGCATTCTGACTATCTTGCGTCAATCGTCGAGATTTTAGATAGAAATCACTAATTGTGAAGAACTAATACAAGAAGTAGAACACATCAAATATCTAGGTATAACCATTGACAGGCATTTAAAATGAGACGAACATATATATTTTGAGAGAAATATTACAACATCATTCATTAATAACTATCTATAAGGCTATAATTGAATGTATAATACCATATGAAATATGATATTGTCTACGGTGGCTTATAAGGTAAGGCTTATCTGAAACAATTAAAAGTTGTTCAAAACTATATGTTGAAAGTAATTTTAAACACAAAGACAAACGTCATCCCACAGAACAACTACATAATGAAACAATATTTAATATAAGATCACTCTGTTTTCATGATTCTTGTTTATTTCTTTTCCAAAATCGCAATTTTCAAATTCGAATCTCACATTTATATAATACCAGAGAAACAATAACAACAAATAGATCAAAATACCTAAAAGCCTTCACCTAACATTTCTAGACTCCACTGCTTCAAAAATTTACAATTTACGTTAGTATTCCATAGTATTCAATATGACACCTATAATATATGCTTATAGTTATATAATAATAATTGTTATATCTAAGATAAATCTTTTACAAATACATATATGTGGAATATTATGTACAATTAAATAATTAAACATTGCTTTAAGAGAAACGAGGAAATGAAGGGCTTCAGACAGTCTCAGAGACAGGATTGTTATAGCTCAACCACCGAGTGTTATTGGATGTCCAATATATAAAGGAACAACACTGTGTGAAGCAGTGAAGTGATATTTGTTATTTTAATCTGATTGTGGAATAAGTTGGAGAGTGGTATGAATAAGATAACACCCCAACTCATTTTTATTTGAGTTGAATCCACTATTAAGAGACATTTTCATATCTGATCTAGAGGACAAAATTATGAACTGTACAATTTTGGTATGGATACGTAGATGATGTACTTGCCTTCTTCAGAGGCACATCTAGAGTCTTTCATTATTAACCACCTTCATCCAAAATTAAATTTACGTTGGAAAGAGAAAAAGATGGGGGCAATCAACTTTTTAGACTCAACACTGATACGTGACCATAATAGAATAAACTTCAAAATTTACAGAGAACTTGAAAAAAAAACACTTTTCCTAATTCATAGTCGCCATAGCCAGAAATTAGCAGCATATCACTTAATGATACATAGAGTATTTTCAATATCATTGTCAAGAGACTCACTATTAAATCAGACACAATAAAACAAATTTTTTTGGTAGAAAATCAAATAAAAAAATTAATTCACCGCAAACAACAATTAACTTATTACAATATTTACCAGTACAGAAAACATAGATGTATCAACAACATTCATTTGTCTGACGTATTTTGTTTCCGTAAGCGAAAATATTACTAACATTTTATCACGCCATAATCTTAAAATCAGTTTCAAGCCACAAACTAAAATCTCTCATTATACATAAGAGGGCAAGGGGAAAAGTTCCTGAAAAAAGAAACAAGAAATGATTTATTTGGTCAAAACTTATTTTATTTCTCAACATAATCTCCTTGTAGCCCGATACACTTCGTCAAACGTTTTTCTAATTTTTCGATCCCTTCCAAATAATACGAATCCGGCAATCCTTCAAAATAGGCGTTGGTTTCGGTGATGATCTCATGGAAATCCAAATACCTTTCCGCCGAGCCATTTCAAGTTTGGAAATAGATACAAATCGCAGAGGGCCAAATCTGCAGAAAATGATGAATGACGGACCAATTCGTAGCGCAATTTATGCAAATTTGTCATTATGACTGCGGACCTGTGCGCCGGTGCGTTGTCCTGGTGGAAAAGCACTTTTTTCTTTACAAAATGCGGCCACTTTCACTTCAAATCGACTTCGAATCGATCCAACAGCTCTGCATGATATACGCCCTTTTAAAGGTAATCGATATGGATGTTACAGTGTGCATCCCAAAAAACTGTCGCCATGACTTTGTTGGCCGATAAGCCCACTTTGCCCTTTTTCGGCTTCGATTCGCCAGGACAAGTTTCGTCCACGGTTACGAAATGGCGCAAAAAGTCCTTCTTATCGCGCTTGAACATCGCCAAAATCTTCTTTGAAGTTGTCACATGATCACGCTAATTGTCAACAGAGAGCAAATGCAGCACTCATCTGGCAGATAGCTGTCTCATATTCAAAAATGTATGCAAAATGTTCTGTAACCATTCGGTTGAGATGGCCCATAGCCTCAAGAATCTTGTGCACTTTAACTCGCTCATCGCACAATATCATACCATGGACTTCTGAACGACCAGAACGTTCGGCGCCCTTTCGGTCATACTACCACAACGAAACTACACACATCAAAAAAATGTAGGGGTCAGCGATATTTTTAAGGTTTCGTCACTTGGTAATGGGAAATTCAATACAATTTTTGTTACCCACGTAGAACATAATCTTTTGCCACATAATTTATTTATAATTTCATATAAAGTTTGAAAATCAATTGAAAGCTTTAATCTAACTGAAAAGAGTGAAAAATTTGAATTCAATGCACTTAGGATTCTGAGCAAAAACATTGTCACTGGTCAATGTCTAATACAGAGTGTGTCCACCGTGATTGTTCAAAACTGCCCTACATCGATTCGGTAAGCTGAGAATAAGGTTATCGATCAATCGCATTCCATTCTCCAACCAGAGTATGGAACAATTGATTTCGTGTCTGGAAGAGAATGTTACGCCTTAAAATTCTTCTGCCAAGCAAATCCCACACATGCTCAATCATATTCAGGTCTGGCCATTGAGCAGGCTAATCCAATACACTTATACCACTCTCATCCAAGTAATCTCTTACGATCGCGGCGGTATGAGGGCGCGCATTGTCATGCATGAAGATGAAGTTTTCACCTACTGCAGCTGCATACGGAATGACAAATGGTTCTAATATCAGGTCCCTATATCTAAGAGCATTTACAAACCTCTCCAGCAATACGATGTCGCTTCTTCCGCCAATGCTGATACCACCTCAAACCATCACCGTTCCGCCTTGGTAGCTGTGAACTTCCTGTGCAGTCCTAAGTCTCCAAACATTTCCAGGTTGTCTCCATACACGAGTAAGTCCAGTATCTGAACGTAAACCGAATCTCGATTCATCACTAAACAACACAGGAGTCCATTCTTGCACGCCCCATCCGATCTGATTTCTAGCCCAGACTATTCGGTCCTCGCGATTTCCTCTGGATAATGGTGGAGCTCTCCATGGACGCCTGGCACGTAAATTGGACTCGTGTAGTCTATTTCTCACAGTTTGGTCACTTATCTGTATATGGTGAGCGTTTCTGAGTTCCAAACTTAGTTGACCTGCCGTGTGGGTTGGATTTCTCAGAGCTTGAATTCTCAGAAATCAGTCCTGTGCCGCCGTTGTTATTCTGGTACGGCCAGTATGTTGCTCTCTAACATCACCAGTTTGATTATAACGAATCCATAAACGACTTGTAGTGGACTGGTTAGTCCCTAATTCATTGGCAACAACCCTCTGCGACATTCCAGCTTGAAGCATTCCAATGGTCCTTAAGTGCACGTCTCTCTGAAGGTGATTACGTTCCATAATTTAGACAAACAACACTACTCAGAATTTTCAATAATTACCATTCGCTGGTCGGATAACATCTGATTTGATCTGATGAATGAAACAAGGAACGACATGAAGAAAATGAATAGTCGTTGGAAAAAAGAGGAACACATGCCATGATGTTCAAAATGATAAAAGAGTATTGTGTAAATAACAAACAAAGATCCGCAACGCGATAATGCCACGTGGATCTCCGAGAATTAACAAACAATCCCAAAATATGCTTGACCCTTAGATTCTTTTGATGTGTGTACTTGTGAATCGTTCCAATCGATGTGAGGAGTCTCCATAATGTTTAACAAGCTATGCTTTGATTCGCGTAATGTTCTTTCCACCCAAGAAATAATGTTTAATCAAGACACAAATTCACTTTCTTCCATGCTTACAAAAATTTTCAAGGTTGCTTGCTTTCGATGGGTGCCTAACAGAACTGAATAATATATCAGTCTGAATTTTTCAATGCGTTCTAGTTAAAGATAGTACATCACAAATGTCACATGGGATTTTCGGTTGTTCTGTTTTATTTTTTCAGGGACTTTTCACATTACCCTCGTATAATGCCTGAGACAAAACCAATTAACATAGTAAACCTGGAATTTATAAGCTAACTGTGATAACTTTTTTATAGGTAGAAATTGTAATTTTAAGCTTAGGTACTTTCAGACTTAACAAAACAGACTCAACCTTTGATAACTGTTTTTTACAAACAGGTTACCTTTCCTAATTTAGATAGCCTAAACATTTTACATAATCAAACCATAGGTTCCAAATTGAATACCTTAGAATCACTATATTATATATATCCCAAATGATTAGTTAGACCTATACCAAAGTGATCTTTTCCTTTGTCTTTCAAAGCACTCTTAGAATAAGTAATTCTTACACTATTGAATAATAATTATTCTGTATTAGTTCCATCAGGTCGCTTCTAAATGGTCGTTAATAGTGCCAGCTGCACATTATCTCTGTCAAGAAAATTGACACTGCATATTCTTAGGGTACGACAAAAAATAATGTGGTAAAATCTGTGATGTTATGTTCCATTTCCCTGCAAAAAAGTTATGATGTGAAATTAAATTTTCCAGACAGTATGAAATAAAAACATTTATGGTCTTTCATATTCAAAAGATCAGGCGTGAGTGGCCACGAGGCGGCCATCCGCAGCGGCGAAGCCCGCGGCTGACGGGCAGTATATTATAGATTGTACCAAGTAAAATTAAAAGTAGCGCCAAGTTTGTATATGGTTTGAGGTTTACCGAGAAAGTCCTCCATAAATATTACCTGTCAAAATCGCAGTCTGTGAATCGTGTGCTTATATCTTCACTTTCGAAACAGCATATCGTTACATTTCTGTCAGACTCGCCATAGAGAATTAAAGACATAAAAGAAATATCTAAGACTATTTCACTCATTCCATTTTTAGTGAGGAAGTTTCCATAGCAACTCTCGTTTCACAGCGGTAAAACATGCAAGCCGGCAAAACTTAGCAAGTTATTATTTCATCGATAATATTTTGACATTTTTCACATTTATAGATAGCTTGGGAAATGAATACCATAAAGAAAACAAACAACGTTTAGTTAATCTATGATGAATACTTATTTGTCAAATAGCGCAATACGTGTCAAAAAGTAGATTGGGGAATTCCAAAAATGAGCCTCCAAGATAGATTTGGAAATATTTCGTCGAAAGAAATACATAGTGAAATTGTCAAACTAGTGCCTTTCAACACAAGAAAAACTAGGACATCTGCATGGAACCAGTTCACGGAATTTCTTCTAAAAAGAAACTATACCTTAGATAGAGAAACGACTCTAGAAAGATTAGCAGAAATATTAGAGGATTATGCTTTCAATATGAAGAAAAAAAAACGGAGAAAATTATAAAAAATTCTCTGTGAAGTCTTCATGGAATACCACGGCACAGACGATTCAAGAAAAGTTTTTCAAGGAATATGATAGAATGATCGATCCATTCCAAGGTTTAATTTTCAAATCAGCTCGTCTGACCAGGGATTCAGAGCGCAAAATGTTGCAAACTTTACCAGAAATAAGGAAATCAAGTTCTAAAGCTTTTTCGACCGAACAGTTTCTGAGAATGGTCAACTGTTACGAGGAAGATAAGCCAGATGGGTTGCAAAAAAAATGTTTCCATATATGCTCCTTCGAATTGGCTTGGAGAGGCAATGAGGCAGCTAATTGCTCAATTCATTATTTTCAAAAAGAATATGATCTTCTGGAAAACTTCACTGGTCGGGTGGAATATAACCCAATATTCTCCAAAACTTCCCAAGGTGTTTCGAAAAACTTATCGAATAGTAAATGGTTAGTGAGAAATAAAGAAAACGAAGATTCATGTCCTGTTTGCTTATATCTTAAACTCATAGAAAAAAGATAGACAAATCCAAACGTAACAACTGACAGACTTTTTTTGGCTACACATCCAAATTGGTACAAAAACATGCCTGTAGGAATAAATTCAATATCGAAATGGACAACAACATCAGCAGATAATATTGGAATTAGCACAAAAAAGTTCAAAATAACAAATCATTCCCATAGAGCATCGGCCATTTCATCATTGCCCAAAAAAGGAGTTAATGAACAAGAGTTAATCAAAATTACGGGACATTCGAGTGCACACTCCTTAAAACCATATTTACAACTAGATGCAGAACATCATTTAAAACTTATTCAAAATCTTAGAGAGGGCAATCATGAATCTGCCGCCAATCAAAATCATCACAGAACAGAATCAGAAGTATCAAATCTTTCATCAGATGGGATTCCGTCTGCTGCAATCGAAAGGAACAATTCCCAAATAATTAACTAAACAATTGTAACTTTCACTTCAAAAATTAATTTGAACATGTTCCAATTCATTATTTCAAAACATTGTTTGTCCCATGAATCGTTATTTTCTTGACTTTCTCAAATGTGACCATATTACTATTAGACATATTTTCTCGTGAAATAGTCATGTCGAATACCACTCGAGATGAAATTTAAGCAGGTAAAATTTCTCTCTTGTAACATTCAAGTGTTTTGCTTATCGGAAATTTCGTTCATGACATTTTTTCCAAAATCACTCGCCTGACGGCTCGTGATTTTGATACAAATGTCATTCGCGAAATTGCCTAAGCAACAAACTTTCATATTACAATCGAGAAATTTTGCCGGCAAAATTTCATCTGCAGTGGTTTTATATATGAAAATATGTTTCAATTTCAATCAGTGGTATTGTTAATCCCTATATACCTACCTACCGTTAATTCTTCGTTATCAATTCACTTCAATTTGACACAAACAATAATCCAGAAAACTATTTTCCATAAAGATAGGTAATCTCTGTATAATGCAAATTCGATGTAACGAAATCGGATTCGCTTATTTTCAGCATAATTAAGTAGTAGTAGAGGCGTCGTGAGAAAGTGAAGAGATCCTCGGCCAAGGTGATTTCCTATCAATTCGGGTCGCTGCGTAATTTATTTCATAGTGCGGGCCAATGACATAACCATGGCATATTATTACCCTGTCATCGCAGAGTGCGGCGGGTCTGCTGACACAGTTTTCGAACCTCGTGTAGGTGAGTGCACCAATATTGCATCTCCAAAAATATATAACGCGGACTTTCATTACCAAAGTATAGAATCAGCGGTAGTAGAGTGGGCTCGGTCTGTTACATAAAACCACGGACTTCCACTTAATTTCCGCGTTCGCGATGTTACTGTTGATCGTGTCGGTGATCTGTTGGACGTCGGGAGCCAAAAGCATCCTTTTAGCCAGAAGCGGGGGCTTCCCCAAGTTTCCCGTAGAAACTTGCGGTTCGCGCGTCGTCGCTTGGAAGCCAGAACGAGAACCTCGCGTAGTCGGCGGTGAAATACCTCCGTACGGGGCCGTCCCCTGGCAAGTCGAACTCCGCCGCGGAGATAGTCATCAATGTGGCGGCGCTCTGATCAACAGTCGCTTGGTTTTGACTGCGGCTCATTGTTACGAAGAGGGTTTAATGGTCGTAGCCGGCGCCCACGGACCTATAGGCACTTCGCCTTTCGAGCAACTTGTGAAAGTGGAACGTGCCATTCTCCATCCAGAATTTCGCAAACTGGGACCTTACAGTCACGATATAGCGGTACTACTCCTCCAAGCCCCAGGATTGAGAATTCACGACGCAGTGACTCCCGCATGCTTCTCGTACAGTTCGCCACCACCGGGAACATGGTGTGAAGTGTCTGGTTGGGGAGCCAATGATCCAAAAACACCGGACCAATTATCGCCGGTTCTACGGACGGCGGCGGTTCCTTTGTTGTCCCTGGAAACGTGTCGGAAGGACGGCGTGTATGGAGGACGCCAACAGCCCATCCTAGACTCCATGCTTTGCGCGGGACATCTCCGAGGAGGAACCGATGCTTGTGGAGGTGATTCTGGTGGACCTCTGGTTTGTGAACGCAACGGTAGACACGAGTTAATTGGTATCGTGTCGTGGGGTGATGGTTGTGCTAAGAAAGACAGACCTGGAGTGTACACCAGAGTGGCCAGTTTCTTACCATGGATAAGGAATAGTGCTCGACAACTAGGAATTCATCCAGACTTCTAAGGGACAGATATTCACTAATGTGTACAGTTTTTAATTCCCTGTCATTGTGACATATATCCAGTGAAAGTTTTCTATTGAGAGTAAAGACATTTTAGTATTATTAGATTAACTGATAAGATACCCTAACAACATTCACAGCCAATTAACAAAACTACTCGCGATGTTTCGCAAGACAATAATTTACATTATTTCATTAAGTTTATTCATCTTCGATGATTGTTTACGAGGCCGAGACAAAAATACACCTATTCAAGTATCTATCCTTTCCGAGAGTCTCAGTCTCAAAAGATCATTTTTGTCTTTTATAGATTTTTAAAAGAAATTGAGAAACATTTAAAAACACGTATTTTATTTTTGAATTCATCAACACTCATACAGGTTATAGTTGTTTATAAATTATACAAATATGTTCCTATATATAACTCTTTCACTTTTTGCTACATTTCGATGTACTCATTCTTTTACTTCAAGACTTTTCAAAGTTATATGCTTCTCTGGAGTGGTTGTAAATGGAACCATCATCTTTAGAAAAAGTAATAAAAACGTTAACAGAATTTTAAATTATGTCACTAAATGTGTGTAAGCGTGTGTTTATTAAACCTAAAATAATTCGCAAAACAGAGGGGTCGAAGGGACATGTAACTGTTGATATATTCACAAGATATCCTGTACAAAAAAGTTGAGTATTATTATTTTATTGATGGACAAATTATAGTCAGAAATTATTGAGTCAATATTCGACTGATGATTGTCCAAGAAGCTGTAGTTTTATACTAATTAGTAATTTATTTCTAATGTAAGAATTATATTTTTATACCTAGTCTCTCACAAATGTGATGTTTACAAACCTTGCAATGTTAATATCTTCGAAAATAATAAACTGTATTAATATTTATTATTTTTAGAATAAATGTTGAAGAATTTCTGAAGACTTATAGAATTGTTTCAATCTATCCTCCTAAATTTTGTATTTTTTGCATTTGGATATCCATTACATGCCATTTTTCTAATTATTCATGATATTTCACATAAGTTAATTCATTTTATTTCACCTATTCAATACTAATAAATAAATAAAACATTCTAATTTGATTACTACTTCTGCCTCCCTTGAACCGATTCAATTCAAATTCTAAGAGTAAGGTTACTGAAGCTTTCTCTTTAGAAATAAATCAGTTTTTTTCCTTTGAGATTTTAATAGAAATCTAGATTTTTCCCAGAAACATAATATGGAGAAAACAACTATACTATAAGGAACTAAACAAGATTTGACATCAAATTTCATAAATGAATATTACACTACCTCATCAGAAACGGTAATTGAAGTCATTCCTGATAAACCTCTCATTTTCCTTTTTTCTGACATTGTAATTATTATCTACCTTTATTCTACATTCCTAATTAATGAATAGAATAAAGGGATGAAATCTGAATTTGTGAAAACCACAATAGCACTGGAATGGCATGAGTCGCTCATAATGACGAACATAAGCTCATTTTAAAAATTGAATTATTATTTTGGAAAGGTTATTATTTATCTGGTTTAATGTTCAGACAACAGCGGACAATCTTCCACGAGCTTGTTAAATTTTAATCAAATATTATTCAGAGCAAACGAATCATCGATCACTAATAAGAGTATATCTAATAAGACTTATTAGAACTATGCAGCGCTTCTCGGAAGCGCTACAGTGTTGTCCAATGAGTGCGGCCACCAATTTAGGAGCGCCACCATGGTGTGCAGTCCCCAAGTTCCGCCGAAACGCGAAAAGAAGCGCCCCTAAAAGCAATAAGGCACAGTGAAAAGTTCCTAAAAAATAAAATAGATGGCGCCACAATCGAAAAGCCCATGCGACATTTGTGATGTACCATCTTTAACTAGAACATTTACTACCCCCCTCCCCTTTCCCCCATCCCTAAAATTTTTAATCCATTTTCGGGCCAGTCTATTGGTTTCGAGGAAAATTGGCAAGACACAAAAAGTGCTTAGAAGTCAATTTTACGATATTCATATGTTCACTTTCAACCCGTTTTTACCTTGAGAGGGTGAACATCTTTACTTATTTCGTAAAAGAGCCGGATTTTTCCATGTGAATAGGGAAATGCTATATAAAAACACGTGATAATCATATTTGAAGAATATCCCTTCATTCTGCACCCTATCAGATAGATCTCCAAGGGGTGGGGGTGAAGTCACATGCTGCATTGCTATATACAAGACGAAATAAAATACCTATTTTTTTCATATTTTATCACGAAAAAATCATCACAAGTTATAAAGTTCATATATAATATAAATTATTGTGTCTAGAGTTATTTGACAATTTTATTCAAAATAAATACTATCAAGACACTAAAAGTGTTCAGAATTAAATTTTAGACAATAAAAGTATATTTATATGGTTACTTTTCAACCCTTTTTCACCCTTAAACTATTAAAAAATAATTGAATAAATAGTCTTGATAGTATTTATTTTAAATAAAATAATAACACACCCCACCCTATGCAAAAATCCTGCTAGTACAGAGGGATATCCACCCCCTTAGTGTGTTAAGGGGTATGTAAGTGACGGTACAAACTTATTTATATTGTACAAATAACTTAAGACACAATCATTTGTATTTTATATGAACTTTATAATTTATGATGATTTTTTCGTGATAAAATATGAAAAAAATAGGCATTTTATATCGTCTTGTATATAGCGATGCGGGATGTGACTTCACCCTCACCCCATGGAGATCTATCTGATGGGGTGCATTATGGATGGATATTCTTCAAATATAATTTTCACTTGTTTTTATATAACATTTCCCTATTTACGTGGAAAAATTCGGCTCTTTTACGAAATAAGTAGGGATATTCACCCTCTCAAGGTGAAAAGGGGTTGAAAGTGAATATATGAATATATTTTTACTACGTAAAATTGAATTCTGAACACTTTTTGTGTCTTGTCAATTTTGCCTAAAACCAATAGAATGGCCCGAAAATGTATTTGAAATTTTAGGGGTGGAGGAAAGTGGACGGGGTAGTAAATGACATTAAAAATGGTCAAGAACCTAAATTTGAACATTTTTTGTGTCTTGAAATTTTTCTCTTAAATCAAAATCATGGCTGCAAATGGCAATTTTAGATTTACAGCGTGGAGGTAACTAAGAGGCCGGCTAAGGGGTGGTTGATGAGTGGTGATATATGAGTCATAAAAAGGTAAAATTGAATTCTAAACACTTTTGAACTCTTGGTATTTTTCTCTAAAATCATCAGTTAGGCTACAAAATGCATTTTTTTATTTTAACCCGCCATTTTGTAGCCGCCATTTTGAATTTTCAAATTTTCACGTCGGATTCGTAATCGCTGACTACTCAAAACCCGTATGTAAATTTGAAGGAATTCTTTTAAGAACTCAACGAGATAGAAAATGGGGTTGCTAACAACCCCTCTGGCAAAAAGAGGGGGTGCGACCGCCAAAATCTAAAGGTTAACAAAGCTTATTGGTCCAAAAATGAAGCGAATGCAAAAGGTTTCATTCAAATCCATCCCATTACTAAACAATAAGAGATGAGGGTATTTTTATGCATTCATTTCCTCTACTATTAGGACGAAATATCAAATACATAAGTTTTATAGTTTTTATAGAGGAATCCAAAACCGATGACCAAAAATCCCGTTACTATTAATTTTATTAAAAAAATTTCATATTCCGATTTTGAGTTAAAAATACGCCGTCTAGCGGGGATATTTCAAAGTGGAAAATATTTCAAACAGACTTCTTGCTGTCACTTTTATCATGAATATTTTTTTCCGAAAACTGTAGGACAAATGGTTTCATCAGATACTACCGGTAGATGACCTTAGTGGGACAACCGTTATAGTCACTGTAACGGGCGCCATTCTACCACCACTATTCCCATAGTCACAGTATATTTATGGTACCTCTAGCGTCCTCTCTCCAAGTAATAATTAAACAATGATTCATGTGCCATAAACCATCGTTTACAAATAAATTATGATAAATTCCACAGTAAAATATCTAAAATGGAAAGTTTCTGTTTTTTCCGAATACAAGGTGGCAGTGATGATTGAAGCAAGGCTTATTGTTTATTGTTCTTGGGCTTATACTACTTGAGAACTCTAATGGGTTACCTCATAGAAAGACTTTGAAGACTATTAAATTCATGGGAATAGGAGCAATCAAATGATGACGTAGCGCTCCGAGTAATCAACGAGTTCATAAGCACTATTTCTGTCTACAATCGGCCAGATAGTTAACCCACCGAACGATGCGTGGTACTAAGCTATTCGAGAATTTCGACGGGACGCTCTGTTCAATAACTTCAAAACGGCTTAAGGTAGGACATTGAATTTTGATGCCAGTAAATTTCAATCATCATATCTAGTTTGTGTCAAAATTTGTCGATTACATGCACCATTTCACCGCTACACGAGAACATACATTTGCCAAATAACCCTACTGATTCAAAAAAGACTTCGTACGCTGACCACCCCTTGAGACATCAAATGAGATGAAATTTTTTCATGAATTCAGCCTCTCGATTTTATGTTATTCAAAAATGTAGTATGCTAATATACAGGGTGTATCAGTTTTTCGTTCATAACTTCGGCAAACGATAGGACTTCTAAAATTAATAGGGGTCTTCCATATAAAATTTTTCCCTAAATCACTTCGTATTCGAGATACAGGGTGTGGAAATTGAAAAAAAAATTTAGTTTTTTGCAAATATGTCCGGAAACGTTCATCGTACAGAAAATAGATTTTGTAAGCAATTTCTACTCATAGTAATCTATGTTTTGTGCCATAAAAAATATTTTTTTTATTCATAATTGGTGAAGATTTTGAAGGGGTAGTGGTCGTTTTCCCCCCAACTTCTACGCCACTTGGAAAAGTACGGTTTTGAGACGCCCATTTGAACCGCCAATGTTTTCTATACAAAAAGGCACTTGGTCATAAGCTCTAAAGTTGACCGTTTTCGAGAAAAATCAACTTTTATGTTGAAAAACATGGTCAATTCTTACTAATTAAAAAAAATTTATTCAAACGTTAGAACAAGTAGCAAAACCAAAAAATTGACCATGTTTTTCAACATAAAAATTGATTTTTATCGAAAACGGTCAACTTTACTGCTTATGACCAGGAGTACCTTTTTTGTATAGAAAACATTGGCGGTTCAAATGGGCATCTCAAAACCGTACTTTTTCCAGTGGCGTAAAAGTTGGGGAGAAAACTAACCACTACCCCTTCAAAATCTTCACCAATTATGACTAAAAAATAATTTTTTATCGCACAAAACATAGCTTACTATGAGTAGAAATTGCTTAGAAAATTTGTTTCCTGTACAATAAACGGTTCCGGAGATATTCGCAAAAATCTAAATTTTTTTTTCAATTTCAACACCCTGTATCACGAAAACGAAGTGATTTAGAGAACAATTTTATATGGAAGACCCCTATTATTTTTAGAAGTTCTATCGTTTTCCGAAGTTATGAACGAAAAAACGGAAACACCCTGTATAAACGTTAGAAACTATTATGAAAAAAATGTTTCAAAATATATTGATATTCATAAATTTTAACATATCTACAATCTACGGGCGAAAATATGATATGAAATATCAAACATCATCATATTTAAAATTAAAATCCATAGTGGATAAGGATGATCGTGGTTTTCCTATTAGTAACAAATTCCACAGATATGAACTCAGTACCTATAAGAATTATCATGTTTAGGTTTCCAAAGGTTCTTCAAAACCAAATAAGTGGTATTTGTGATCGAACAACATTCTTGTTTCTTCTGAACATTTTAGAGCAGACGATGATTCTGCTTGTAATATGAAAGAGGAACTTTTAGGAAATTATTATTTATTTTTCATTTAGATTCAAGGATTTAATAATAAATCAATATAAATATATTATAAAACGATTTATCGTACTTAAATGTTTAGGATATACTCCAACATCAAATTTACCTAAAGATCATTGACACATCGGCAATTTAATCGCTACAGTCAAATGAAAGCTAAATCAGCAAAACACGCGTTTTGATTGTTTTTAGAAAGTATTTATTATATTGTAGGAAAAGTGGAAAATAAACGAAATTGATGAACACATAAGTAATAAATTACTTGCCTACAATTAACAATTATAAAATATAGAAATTGTATAACAGTAATAAATATTGTTTTATACTAATATTCTTATGAGTTGTAGCAGGCAAGTTTCAACTATAAGGAATAAATTAGAATTATAAATATAATTGTACAAAACCTTGATATCTTATTAATGCTTGTCTGAATTTCAGCATTGGTGCATTCGGTACCACTTACAGGAACAGAAAATCTACATCGATGTGTCAAAAAGAAGACACTACATGTACTATTGAACATGAACAATTATATAATAATCTTCGCTAGAGAAATATGAGAAGCATGAAGAACTTTTGTTGTTGAAACAGTTGATAAAAGAAAAATTTACATACTACGTCAAGAAAGAACATGAGACAAATTTAAATACAACAAATACTTTTTTAATAAAAATGAAAGGAAAACTGCTGTCTTCAACCAAAACTGAAAATTAAGCTCAAGTATTAGTATTTCCAGTTTTTTTGCAAAATCAATTAGATTCAATCACGAAATAGAAAAAAGAGTGAATTAATTCAGAGATGAAAAATCGAAAGCCTTTCAATTGATATATCTTAGTATTAAGAGAACATACTTGTATCTGTTACATCATCATATTTTTAAATTTTTGTACATCGCGTTTATTTATTTAGTATTTATTTAGATTCTATTCATTTTAGGAATATCATATCTTCAACGGTGGACTAAAAATATCGAAATGAGGAATGATGTGCTCAAAATATGAAAGTCTGCGGTGATTATGAAAAGCTGACTAACACCTTTTTTGAAAAATATTGTCTGATAAATAAGTAATAGCTAATTAAAAATCATAAACTGAAGAACCCTTTGTCGGAAGATATTTTGCTTCACATTTTTCAATGATAAGGAATCTCTCTAGTCTAGATCGATCAGTAACATTACAAACTAATAGTTCTGGAATCCAGAACTATCTGCAAACACCAACAAGAAAAAAAATTAATATTCAGCTATTTTTCGTTTGTTACATTAAATTTACTAATTTAATATTCTACTAGTTGATAAGTTTAAAGTAATTAAGTATTTTACCTATTTATGTCGTTCTGTATGTGTTTACACAGTTTGGAGGTATTAAAAAATGTATTAGGAAGTAATTCAACATTACATAGGTATACTTAGTTAGATACATAACACATATAGTACTAACACTACTAACTAGTATATCTTAATAATTGCAGCACTTTTATAAGATGATGTATTATAAATCATAATTTATTATTAGGTATTACGAAAACATAGTGATCATTTCCTAATCATAAGTTTCATTATTAATTGTTTTGTTCCGTTTCATATTATAAATTTAACTCTAAAACATCTACATCTAGTTCAATATTAATTGTCATAAGATAACAGCTTACAGTCCAGTCATTTAAGGAATTTTTTTGTCCAAATTTCCGCGAGGTCTAATTTTAGTCTATTCTGTGTATTTGTCACGCTGAAACGATGGTGTAGTTTAAATTTGGATTAAGCCTGTGCTCGAAAAACTATGGCCATTTTGTTGAAACAAAAATATTGTACCGACCAGCTAAATGAATTTCCGCGCCAGTTTTTTATGATGAAATTCGTTATAACTTGGAATTGTGAACGAATCTCCGAACGCTGTTTCAAACCTAAATAGCCGATGTATTTTTATGTCATTTGATCCAAAGTTTTTGTCGATAGGCTCAAACGTCAAAAAATGAGATAGGTCAAAACACCAGAAACCAAAAGGAGAGAAATAAAAATACTATTTTTCACTGAAACAGAATACGAAAAAAACAAAAACTCTTTGACATACACTCAATTTTTCAATGTGCTAAAAACACTTAAATGGGTCCTTTCTTGAGCCCACGACCTCGAATCGACTTCAAACCGGAGCAAAAATCGCGTATCAATTTTTCCAACAACTTTTGTTTGAAAATTTGTTCATACAACTCATAGTTTTGTCTCAAACGCAAAAAATCGAAAAAGGCCTTAGTTTTTCGAGCACAGGGTTAATTCAAATTTAAACACCATCGTGTTCAGCGCGCCAAAATACATGAGAATAGAACTAAATTAGACAAAAATTGTCGATTTTCCTCCTTAAATGCCTGGACTGGTAGTTATTTGTGTACATGTCGTCGCCAATAGTATACTTCGGATGACACCACTGTCCAATAGACGGGATACGCATTATTTACAATATTATTAAGCAACCTTACACCTAGATTAGTAGTCAAACCCACGGTCGTACATACAGGTCTGGGGACTCGAGAAGTGGGTTTCCTATGTGAGAAGTGGGTCCGCTAAGCGTTGACTGTCGCGTAGTACCAAAAAGGATGGCGCAGTATTCGAAATTCTCTGACAACTGTCATACTTGACTTGTGAACACAAGGAATACCTGCGTTTTTAGAAACAAATTACGAAATCGTGCATTGTGCCAAAATGCAAAACGGGGTACAAAAGTGTAAAGCAAGAAACTTCTGATTTTAAAGTGCCGAAAGATGCGGAAATGCGAAAAAATGGGATGCGATTCCGGATAGAAATCGTCTTAACGAGGTCTTTTATGTGTGCGAGCATGTATAACGAAAAAGTGGAAGTTATTTTTAAGGTGAGTAATACATTTTCACAAGAGTAACAGATCTATTCATCTCTCAAATCAGAATACTTAGTAACACTGCTTGCGATTCCGGAAAGAAATCGTTTTACCACTTCGATCCAAGCGCTAGCTAGTGACTGAGCGAGGGACTACGAGTTTGGCGACGCGTAAGAGACCCATGTCAAACATACGAGTCCCCAGACCTATATGTACGACCGTGGTCAAGCCTTGATCCTAGGGTTTATCCCATAGAAATACCTCCCATTTCTATGGTTTATCCTATGTATCTAGGAGGCAGAGAGATGTAAGAATAGAGAGCGCTAGTCCCATAAAAGCCTATGTTAATCGAGTGACCGGGATTGAGTAGTAACCGATTTCTCCCTTCCAATAAATTTCCTGTACTCTATGCGCGGCATTCACAATTCGTTCTTTCGACGTCGAGTCTTCCGCTAGTGTAGTTCGTAACTTCGTACAAAGAAAACTTTTATGGTATGGGAAACTTGGTAACTCATTCATCCCCACTCCGTGGCTCTAAATTCATTAAGTCCGGTCACTAATATATCCTTTAGCGCTCTCCATTCTTACATCTCTCTGCTACGAGGCATTAATCTATCTCATAGAGATAGACTACTATTTAGTAGATTTATTGTGTTCATGCAGAGATTTTAATATATATTAAAATCTCTGTGTTCATGCTACTGACACAACTCTGTGAATATAGCAACCGGCAATCCATTATTTCTATAGTCAAAGGTCTCAATTTTAAATCCTTTATTACGAGAATAATTAACATCAATGAACTCTGTCAATTAATTTTAATGACAGTGACAAATATTTATATATGACATTTCTTAACAACAAAATAAATGAGAATCTCAATCATTCAAACACAACATTTCTTCCCCCCTCGGAGTATTCTTGGGTCTGAGGAGTAGTCATTCTGAAGTTGTCCTTAACTCGGAGAAAACCGCTGTGGAGGTTTACTGACACGTGAAGATCTTCGAGGCGTACTCGGCGAACTTGATACCGGTGGTGCAGGAGACGGTAGTACCTCCAGTGCATTCTTAGGTGCTGTAACCACTGATGGAATTTGTGAAGCGTTTGTTTCATAAAAATGAGTTCGCCGTTGGTTGAAGTTGGGGTTTTCTGGACGATGAATGTCGTCATTTGGTTGTAACGAAGATATGTTTTTTTCGTGCCCTCGTATTTGATCAACGTGTCTTCTAAAATGTTTTCCAAAGAAATCGATCTCGTAGTGGAGATCACCCTGGCGAGAGACAATAGTACCAGGGACCCATTTGTCCATTCTCGAGTTACCTGACAGAAAGTAAACTGATTGAGCTGGATAGAACAAACGGAAAGAGGGTTCGAGGCTAACTCCTTGCTTTACGTTAATTTTCGTGTGGAGGTTTTCAGGCTTGAGAAGATCGAGGCGAGTCCGCAGGGAACGCCCGAGGAAGATCTGTGCTGGGGATTGACCGGTAGTGGAATGCGGGGCCTTACGATATTGACGCAGAAACTCGTTCAAATTTCGTTGCAGAGAGCCAGGTGTTGTGGCCATTATCTTAAGGTGATCTTTGACTGCACACTTCTTTCCGCTTGGCCATTAGTTGACGGATGATAGGGAGCTGTAAATTTGTGATACTTGACTCCAATGTGCTGCAAGAAATCTCTGAATTCGGTAGAGGAAAACTGGGGACCATTATCGGAAACTATGATCGTAGGAACGCCGTAAGCAGCGAAAACTTCATCGAGAATAGTTATCGTTGCAGTTGTTGTTGTCGTATTGGTAATTTTTGACCTCAAGCCACTTACTGTAAGCATCGGAGATGATGAGTAACATTTTCCCACTAAAAGGTCCCGCATAATCTATGTGAATACGTTCCCATGGTCCGTGTGGATACTCCCAATGATGTTCACGAAATTTGGGTGGCGCATGAGCATGTTTGGCGCAATCATTGCAAGATTTTGCTATGCGCTCGATGTCTGCATCAATACCAGGCCAATATACAAAAGAGCGAGCCATACCTTTCATTTTCACGATGCCTAAATGTGCTGCATGTAGATCATTAAGGACGGCTTGGCGAAGTTTTACTGGAACAATTACTCTATGCTCGAAAAACAGGCAATTTGCTGCGATTTTGTATTCAAGTTCAGGCGCTCTATAGCCAAAGCGTGCGAGACTTCGTCCTGATTCCAGAAGGCGCAGGATTTTACCTAGATGAGGATCTTTTGCGGTTTCTCGAGCTATATGTTCTGCACGAACCGGCAGTTGTTGGACTTGTCGTATAATGAAATGGTCGAATTCATCATAATCTTCTCTCTCTCCCTTCTCTTGTGCAATATTTTGGCAAATACTGTTAACTTGTGCAGGCAATGGTACTCGTGAACAATAATCTGCGTTGGCATTTAGTTCCGTCGGTTTGAATATAACTTCATAATTAAAATGAGCAAGGTAGTCAGCGTAATTTGCCATGCGACTAATACAGAGTACCGGTAAGTGCTTCCTTACCTATTTGAGGATATTTTTGTTCGGTTGAGCTCATGGTTCGACTTGCATAGGCGATGGGGCGTTCGCGTCCATCCTTGAGCTGATGTGATAATACAGCACCGAGGCCGGTTCTGCTGGCGTCTGTTGCCAGGATCAGAGGAAACGATGGGTCGTACGGCATAAGAACTTTGGGCGATATAAGCGCATTTTTAATGTCCTCATAGGCTTTTTCTGCTTCCGGTGTCCACTCAAACTTGTCTGTGGAGCATGTTTCGCAAAGATCGATTTCTTGTTGCCAAGTCTGGAATAAATGAGCTGTAATAAGTCGCCTTACCCAGAAACAGCTGCATATCCTCTTTCGAAGCTGGTTTAGGTGCATCGCGAATAGCTTGAATATGCTTATCAGATTTATGAATACCTTGGGCATCGATTTTATGTCCTAGAAACTCGATCGATGTTATTCCAAATACACATTTTTCACGATTGAGTCGAAGTCCATGGGTTTTGATGCGTTCCAGAGTAAGATCGGCTATTTCCATCATTTTTTCAAAGTTTTCCGCATACACGACTATGTCATCAAAAAAACTTTTGACATTTGGAAGATTTTGTAATACAACCTCCATGCGTCGCTGCCAAATGGCAGGAATGTTAGCCGCACCATAGACTGCTCGTGTTGGCCGTATCAGCCCATGAGTTGGTGTATTGAGGGTCAGGGCCTCACTAAATTCGTTATCAACCAAAAGATGGGAATAGGCGTCAGTTATGTCCAGATGACAGAAGAATTTGGCGCCTTTCATCTGATTAAAAATGTGTTCAGGCTTAGGAATTGGATGTTCGTCTATTATCATGCGCGGATTGAGTGTAGGCTTGTAATTACCTGTGATGCGCAGTTTCCCGTTTTTTTTAACAACCACGTGAGTCGTTGATGCCCAATTCGAATAGTCAACCTTTATATAGTGCCCTGATGCGATTTTTGTATCAATTGCTGTAGCATATGTTTTACGAAGAGCTAATGGAATCTCTCTTGCTTTGGCGAAGACCGGCGTTGCATCAGGTTTCAGGTGTAGTGTTGCAGGTGGTCCTTTCAGTTCACCAGCTGTGTCGCTGAACACATTTTCATGTTTGTTCAAAAGGAGTTCTAAACTATTTTTCTGATTCGGTGTGAGACAAGGTGTTACAGTTGAAATTGTGTGAATTTGTTCTGGTTCTGGAAAGAGTTTGGGAAAATTTATCTCAGAAGTAAAATGTCCGATCCATTCTCGGCCCAGTAACGAATCAAAGTCACCTTTGATGACGTACAGATTAAGCCTCCGCGTCTTATTTTCAATTGTAACATCAACGGGAAGTCGACCAAGACAATCGATTCTGTGACGTGTGTAACTGGCGAATCGCCTGTCGGAGCGCTTTAATGAAAATCTGGGTTTAATAGATCGTAATGTATTCTCACTGATTATGGCACACGGTGCACCAGTGTCCAGCTCCATCTTTAAGGAGCGTCCATCGATTTGAACCTCTATCATCCGCCGATCTACTACTTTGGTGCCACCAACGACATTAATTTTTGAAAAGTAATCGATTGAATCGACATCTTGGTTAATACTGTCGTTTGGCTGCTCCGTGTTTGAGATATGTGCTGTGTTTTGTTGCGATCTCGATTTACAGACTCGGCTTATGTGACCTTTTTTTTCACAGCTTCTACAATTTTTGTCCAAAAAAAACATTGGCTTCTCATGTGCGAGCCTCCGCACCCATTGCATAAATACCGGCCTACATCATTACTATCTTGCGATGCTCCTTGCGCACCAGGGTATGTACCTAAGATGCCTCGTTGTGATCCTCGGCCATTTGGTGCTGATCTGCGAGAGAACGGGTTTTTCTCCCGTCTAGTCTGGGGTGCTACGTACCCCAATTTATTTGTGGGTTCTGATGTGAGTGCTGTTGGAAACTTTACCGCTATTGCTGTATGATGTGTTGCTTCGAGTTCATGTAAAACAGATCGGTTTTTTAGCAATAACCTCGTCACACATCTCGCGAGATTGGAGTCCATGCAAAAGCTGTTCAACTAGCATTCTATCTAGAAACTCACCATAATCACAATGGGATGCTCCTTGTCGTAAACGAAGAGCAAATTCTGCAACGGTTTCGTTTTCTTGCTGATTGATTTGTCGGAATTTAATACTTTCAGCATATTTATTTCTTGTTCGGTCAAAATGCTCGATAAGTACCTTTTTTAAATCTGCATATGAAAGGTTTTCAGGAGGCAGAGGATTGAGTAAAAATTTCAAAGCGTTATTTAATTCTGCACCCATATGAACTCGTGCATAATTACCTTGGTCCTCGTCTGGAATTTTTGAGAGCTGAAGGGCCCAATCAAATCGTTTAAAATAATCTTCTACCGTCAATTCCTCGGTGGATCTGTATACGCTCATAGAAAATACAGGAGGTTTGATGAATGTACTAGGTCCGGGTTCACCTGCACCAGCTGCTGGAATGGCGTTTACTGCTGCGGTCTGAATTGCGCTGATCATCATATTTGAAATCGCCTGCAGCAGTTCAGGTGGTATTTCACTCATTGTGTTCTGGGGCACTTTATCCCACTTCTGACACCACTTTTAAATCCTTTATTACGAGAATAATTAACATCAATGAACTGTGTCAATTAATTTTAATGACAGTGACAAATATTTATATATGACATTTCTTAACAACAAAATAAATGAGAATCTCAATCATTCAAACACAACACTCAACATAAATATAAGCTTTTGAATTCATTGAGACTCCGTGGTTTGTCTTCAATCACGGAGTATCATATTATTTTCCGTGACCTTAGTACTTTAGTTCTAGTTGACAGAACAGGAAAAGGAAATCCTAATAAGCAACAGCAACGCATCCAACAACACGCAAACGCAGTCAAACTCCTAATTCTCACATTGATTTTATTAAAACAAGTTTAGTGGTGAATGGGAATTCCCGTTAAGTTTCATCCAATATTATTATGAGCGAAAAAAGGAGCCGAGACCACAAGAGGCGACATAAATACGGTAATTTCAAATTCAGGAGCGACACATTTTCTTACTCAATATACACTTATCACTAACAATGACTTCATTTGCTTTTTCCAAATTTCTAATTATTAAAATTTTTAAATTTGTCAGTGTTTATTAGGAACAGATTCAGAAGAAAATAAATCGAGATCTCGCTCTCGATCGCCACCAGTAAAAGATGGAAAAACATCCCCTAGCACTATAAAACAAGAACCACAATGTGTAGAGGTGAAAGAAGAGCGAAAGCTTGACAATGTAGGTCTGGCTGCTAAAAATAGGTTGAAGAGTTTGGGTATTCAAATGAAATTGAACGCACAAAGACCTTCTAGTAAACCCAAAATGACAGTAGCTGCTGCTTTTAATCAAGATAGCGATGATGAACCTGAGGAAATGCCACGTGAAGCTAGAATGAGAATGCGTAATATTGGAAGGTAACACATTTATCTAAATAATTATAATTAACTTAGAACATGATAGAAAGTTTTATGAACATTAATTCTATTCCTTCCATCATGCAACTTGCTTTTTTTGTGACACTTTCGAGTCCAATATAATGAAATAAAATAGATGCAACCTGAATTTATTAGTTTTTTGATCAACTAATATTAATTTTGAGAAAAATTAGAATAGTGAACTAATTATTAAACTAGCAATAGCAGTCTCAACTTTTTTAGATCTTACTTTGAAACTGCATTCAGATGCAAATAATCTTGAAAAGAAGTATTAGACAGTTATATAAAATCATAGGTCATCCCAGTTGAGCCTGCCACCCTCCAATTCAGTGTCATACTTTCATAATATTATTCATAATTAAGATAGTTTGTGAGCACAATAAAATACTATAAATACAACATTATCAATAACTTTTGAAACGCAATATGTTTCAATAATGCTTCAACAGTAAGAGTGAAAGAGATTGAGTAACTGTAATACAAAGCAATGTCTCACCCATTTATCAGTTACATCATGTGTTCGACATGCATACATACTCCAAATATAATTACTAGAAATTACAATATTTTTATTAATGCACAAATTTACTTCTAGGGATACTCCAACATCTTCTGGACCTAATTCATTTGGTAAAACTAAACAAGGTTTTTCAGATGCCAAGAAAGTTTTTGAAAGAAACCTCAAAGAAGCAATGGATAAGTCTGTTACAAATAATTAAGTACAGTTTATTTAAATTTGAGAGTTAGAATTCTTTGTATTGAACTTGTTATTTTTTATTTATTTACTGAACGAATTCAATAATTTTGACACAGTTTATTAAGCTTAGATGAAGAAAGTTCCATCGTTTGTTCTTGGAATTGTTGATTACAATATTTATTATACTTGTAAACTCAGAATGTACCTAGGAATTATGAAATAAACAATATTTCAAACAAAAGTTTTTGAAGATGTTGATAGAATTGTACTTCTTCAAGAAAACAAGTTAACTTCACTGACATGTTAGCAGCTGGAATGCCAATATATGTGTGAAAAGGAGGTATAAAGGCAGGTATTAGTTTTCCGTCATGTAAAATTTGAACAATGAACAATTAATATGCTTAAATGAATATGTTCACTGAAATTATCATAATGTGATACTTTAGGTGAATCATGGAACTTCTTAGAGAAATAGAAAGAACTAAAAATATGTTTGGGGAAGTTTCCAGTACAGGCAAAACTTGTTGAATTTAAAATTGCAATCAATGTTTATTAAATAAATTCAATTATAGTTAACAAAGTGAACCAGTTCTATGGTTTCGGCGTTGACATAGTGTAAATTCATAATACTTCGGAAGTTGGAGAATAAAACTCAAATTTTACACAAAACTTAACATTTAATTTAAAAATGCTGACAAATTCTTTCACCACACTGTGGCATTTTCAAAGCAAGGAGTTATCAACTAAAGCTAAGTCTAAAAGTATGTCCTTAAATATCAGGGATCAGAATGTGGTACAAATTGAGGGATGGGGGTGGATAATGGTGGGAGTGTGTTTACAAAATTGTTAACAAGCGGTGAATTATATGTGTCGATTTGATCATTTAATATTACATTATTATTGTTTTTTGAGTGTTTCAATATTTCTATGGATTCTAGTATGTTAAGTTTATGTCCTTTTTCCTGAATATGTAGAATATCGGGATTAAGGGTGAAATTGTGGTTATGTTCTAACAGGTGATTTGCGTAATTAGAGTCCTCTTGTTTGAGCCTGTAACTTCTCAAATGTTCGTTGAAACTGCGTCCAGTTTGTCCTATGTACAAAGCACTACAATCATCACATCTCAATCTGTAAACTCCTGATTTCTTTAATTTATCTTTTTTAGATTTCGAATTATTAATATACGAGCATAGGTTATTTGTTGTTTTAAAGGCGACGTTTTTATTCTGTTTTTTAAGGAATTGAGATATTTTTAGTGAATGTTTACCTAAATATATGTTAGACATGTGAAATTTGATGTTGTATTATTATTAATATGGGGATAAATTAGGTTTAAGGCTTTTTTATTGAGTTTATTTTGGAGTATTTTATTAATTATCTTGACATTATAACTGTTATTTTTGGCAATATCTATGATTCTGTTTAATTCCAAATGGAAATTATCTTTACTTAATGGGACATTAATAAATCTATGTATCATACAATTATATGCTGCTAACTTGTGTGATTGTGTATATAAGGAAGTGTTGTGTATTGTGGTATCTGTGTGGGTGGGTTTGTGATAAATAGCGAAAGAAAAGTAATTATTTGTATGTGAAATGGTCAGATCTAAAAAGTTTAAGGACTTGTTTTCCATCTCTAATGTGAATTCTATATTTGGGTGTAATTTGTTAATATAGGTGAGGTAAGAATTTATTTGACGGTTACTGCATGTAAAGCAAGCGATTACGTCGTCAACATAGCGATACCAATATACAAACATGTGCTGAAAATTGGAATTTAAAATCTTAGTTTACAAGTAATTCATAAATATTTCTGCTAGCAACGGAGATAATGGCGAACTCATGGGGAGTCCGGGTGATCTGTTTGTAATATTTATGGTTAATTGTGAAATAATTTTGGTCTATGCGAAGTGAGATTAAACTTAATATTTCCTATGTTATTGCCGGTAAAGTATTATTGCGGATTAAAAGATCTTCAATTAGACTAATGGTCAATTGTGTGGGAATACTTGGAAAAAGGTTCTTGACATCAAATGATACAAGTTTGATATTTGTCTTTGGTTCTACATCTTTTATTGTTTCTATTAACTGAAAAGAGTTTTTTATACTGTATTTAGGTTTAAAGTTTGTATATGTTGATATTATGTTTACTAACTTTTTCGCTATTTTTTGACAGGGTGCATTGATATATGAACAGACGGGTCTTATGGGAGTATTGTCTTTGTGAATTTTTAATTTTTAATAAACCATATAGAGAAGGTGGTTGAGGATTCATGTTTATCAAACGAGGCTTCTCATATTCAGTGAAAATATATTTGATGTTTTTGAGAGAATTTTTAATATTTGCCTGGAATTTCGTTGTAAGGTCTGATTTTAATTCTATAAATTTTGTTGGATCTAAAAATTGATCAATTTTTTCAAAATATGTAGGTTTATCTATTGCAATTATTGTATTACCTTTGTCGGCTTTAGTGAATACGATATTATTTTTAACTGTCTTTTCATTAAGTATTTTAGCAATTTTAATTTCTGGATTTACGAATTTGCTAGAAGTTAATTTAGTAGAATTTATCAGTATATCGCTTGCATTATATTTAATTTTTGTTTCTGACTTTTGGAGTGCAACTTCTGTTTCAACAGTAAGGTTTTCAAAGTGTGTATTATTAGGTTTAAATGGGATATTATATTTGAAGCCTTTGTTAAGTAAATTGATTTCTGACAAACTGAAAGTTACTTCTGATAAAATTTGATATATAAAAATTCTTGGGAAATAGGTCACAATAACACTCTTTTTAAAAAAAAAATTTTGTCTTTACATACGTTTCGGTCTCACGACCATCATCAGAAGACTCACTATGTAAAAATAAAAAAAGGGGTTTATTAAAACTAATTATATCACAAGCGTCCAAATCGCACAAATTTAATTTCAATCAAAAGAGCCCACGCCGTCGAACCGAGCCACGAATAATCGAAATTGTATCGTCAATATTTTTATTTTTATTTTTCATAGTGAGTCTTCTAATGATGGTCGTGAGACCGAAACGTACATAAAGACAAAAAAAAATTAAAACAGAGTGTTATTGTGACCTATTTCCCAAGAATTTTTATATATAATTCATACTGGGTCAAGAATCTTTATTATGTAAAATTTGAGTTTTATTCTCCAACTTCCGAGTTTTATGGTTGTTCGTAATTTGGAAATCAAAATATGTTGGGATGCAAGTGACGATGTTATTTATTATTAAATATTAAAGCTTTATTTTATCACCTCAATGGCATGGCCAAAGGTACTTTCAATTTTTTTTTACTATTTAGTTTCAATATATGCAAAAAACTAAGATGGACTTATGGAATTATTCGGTTTTAATGAAAAACCTTCAGTTCAGAGCGGTTTTTTCTTAAATGACAAGAATAAAAAGTATTTAAAATATATACCATTTGTGTATGTATGTTACATTTTCTTGGTATTTTGCTTCTTTAATGCTACTAAAAATAAAATAAGATTTTTTCTTTTTTAAAAAAGAAAATCTACTGTGGGCATAGAAATGTAGGGAACAAATTCTTGATTAAACTGGGCATGACAAAATCCTGGAAATTATTCCGCCTTTCGCCGCAAGGGAGCACAATTGAAAATTAAATATTGAAATTCTAAGTTTCTCAGAAATTTCTCACATTAAGGTATATCTTTGGTGACGGCATTTAATTTTGAAACTTTAGATAATTATCAGTATCATTTTGGTCTATGGCTCATTGACGTACTGACCTTGATATGAGTGGAGCTATTGAAAGTGTAATCATTTAAATTCATGTAGTTTCTAAACGACTTATTCGATTTTAGCAAACTTGAGCTTGTTTGGAAGAGAATATTAAGTACTTTTAATTGTAGTATCCATTTGTATACGATAGTTCCTAATAAAATTGCTAGAGGGCGCAATTGGTAATAAAATGTTTCAGATTTTATCCCGAAAACTTAGACCATGCGGTATAACTATGACATCAGTATCGGAAAGTAGATTAAACTTGCAAGAAAAAACGTGAAAACCGCAGTTCAATAGCTTCAAGAGAATAACTACTTGTAACAAATAATTGAAGAAGTATTTATTTTCAATATTTTCATACTGGCCAAGCATTCCAGGGCAAAAAATATTTTTAAACTTTATGGTTGTATCGGTTTGTCACTCATAATTCCAATGGTCCAAAAACTACTTTAGAATTTTTAACATAATAATGGAAAACTTCTAATTTAGGCATAATTCTTATAGTGTTTAAAAAAAATACATGGCCGTGAAACAAAATCGGCAGTTTCCATGGAGATAAATAAATTGAAGTGTTAACAACTACTTCAATTTATTTGTCTCCATGGAAAATGGCTGATTTTGTTTCACAATTTCATTTTGATAGGTTTTGTGTTGACAAAAGTTCTTGATTTTTTTTGAATTCTTACCTGATCGAAAAAAAAAAATTCACTTATAATATCCCATGTGCATAATTTCCGGAAATTAATTTGTGCACTCGGGATATTCGGTAAGAGAATTTCACACCGAAGAAAAATTAGTTTAAAATAATTTCAATGTGATATTATTTGACATTTTGTCATGAAAATATGAGACATTACGAAGGAATGCCATAATTTTGTTGTTTTGTTATGTATTGTATCACTTTCAAACTCATTTGTTGAACGTCAAATAATATCCACTATAATTTTGCTTCTCTACCCTAAAAGAAAAAATATCCGCTGAAATTTTTTCGTTGGCATGGCAACAAGTCAAAATAAAAGTATTTCATTGGTCGAAAGTTGTCGGTGTGAAATTCTCTTTAAAATTAGCTTGTACCAATACCGAAGGTTGCTTGCGGTATACTTTGAATGTTTTAAAATGCACCTATTGCGAAACGAGAATATGCTGCCAGATATCGTAAGCGATGGTACTATACCAGAAAAGTATTTTCGCGACTGGTAATAGATGAACGATCCATTTCAGTTCCTATCAAAAGATGCCTGGTAAGGAATGAATCATTTCAGTAGTTTACGGGATATGACCGTTGGCCAACCTAGATGAAACACCCTGTATAATATATAACAACCAAGCGGCACCTTTAAAAAAATTTGGCTAACTCGTGATCAGCGCTTTTTTTTTACATAATTCTATATCGTTGTCCCAAAAACCCCAAATTTTTCCGTTTGATCCTTCATTCACTTTATTCACTTAAACGCCGAACATCAAGATTGTCTCCTTCACTGCGTGTCTTAGATCAAATATTCTCAAGGCTAAAATCTTCCTTTGTTGCAGTCTAGAAAGGATAGTTACTAGCGATTTGATTCTTATGTTTAAAGTTCTCCATAATGAATTCGATAGTTGATTGAAAGAGTTATAACACTTTCAATTAATGCTTGGACATAATTTCCGTTAGGAAAATGTGTGTGTTCCTGTGTTGTAACAGTTTATGATCGATGAATATAAACTGTTCGTGAAAGAATTTTTCTGGAGTGTACGTCAGTATTTTATTGTTAGCGTTTTTGGAACTGGGGTTCTTTATCCGATTTTGTTCAGTGCATCTGCATAATATGTCGTCGGTTAAACATGTTCAAAAATATATTAGATTCGGTTACAGACAGTACCTACTGTCTGAATAACAAGAATATTTTTGTTTGTAAACAAGTTAGTTTAGTATCAAGCGTATTATTTAACTTTTTGACCTCAGCAGCTCTTTGTATTGTTTTTAATAATAAGCATATTTCTATCCGGAATTGCAAACCTGTGAAAGTTTTAAAGGAATTACATCCACATCTAGTTCTATAATCAATAAGGTTGTATTCATAATACCTCATTCTGAGCTGTGGTGAAACATATTATTTTATGGTTAATAAGGTGTAAAAATAACTTTGGTTCCATTCACTTTTCACAATTTAAATGTAGCTATATGATTTGTTCACTCATATTTTATTTGTGATGTGGTAGTAGTGGTAGGTTACTGTGATGAGTTGAGATACTTGTACTAGTTTAAAGCATCTATGTTCTTTATATTTTTTCTGTTAATCCATATCTATGTTTTATTTCATTCTCATATCAATGTTGAGTAAATTGGTAGACCAGAAAAGTCTAGATGGTTCTGCTTGTATTTCAATTGTATAAACATATAATATCAATTCGGACTTTTTCATTCTATGTAGGTGTTACAAATGGGACAAAACATTGGAAATCACATCAGGGAAACTTTGACTTATAACTTTTTGGAAGAAGTTGATTTGATACATAAAAAATCGCATCGCAATCTTCCGGGTATCGTATCATGTTGAAACGGTGTTTCTAGTTGCTTTGTCAATTTAAATTTTTACAAAAGTTTGCCCCACACCACTTCTGATCTGTTCCTGATATCTCAACCATTCTGTATCACCCAACATTTTATAACGATTCATCAGAACCAAAATATTTGTATTTTCACTCAATACCTCTAGTAAAAACATGTTCAAGATCACCAAAGTGGGTTCCAAATCATCTTTATGATTTAAAAGTTTTTAAACCAAATATCACTTAATAGTATACCTACTTACTTACACGAAATTGTGGCACATTAGGCAACTTTGTTATCAATTTACTTTTAATGTACATTTATTGCTATATAACCCCTTCTCCCTTGAAAATATAAAGACATTAAACAAAAAATATCAAAACGCGTTTAATTACGAGAAAGAATATCAGCTCAAATATGTAAAGTTAAATTTAAAAATCAGTGGAAGCCGTTACTTTATGGTAATTCATCATTTTGATTGTATGAAAGAATGACTACTTTGTTTTTATACCACTTTTATTAATAATAACGTGAAGACGTAACTATAGTTTCAACACCGAAGTACCATTATCAAACAAATAGAAAAATATGAAGAAATCAATGAAACAGTTCAAGTATAAATAGAATAGAGTAAAGTAGGGTTGAGATTAAGGGATCAACAGAAATTCCAAAGACAGGTAGATCCTAGGAAAGTACAGTATTACATAGTAAACATAGTAACAATTTGTGAATTAGTGTGATTATAATTTAATATTCTAAGAATTATTTTAAGTGCGGTTTGAAAGACACATGAAAAGATCACTTTGATAAAGGTCTAATTGATCATTGAGGATATTTTTAGTCAAAAGGACACCTTACTATTGAGTTGAACACGATAAAACGAATAGCCATCAATAATGGTTTTCCGGTAGATCAAATAATTAAACTAATAAAACGCAAACAATTAACTTTTTATAAAATTTATCCCCGTATAAAACACATATATGTATACACTAAATTCATCTCTTTGACATATTTTGGTTCAATAAGCGAACATATTGCTAACATTTTATCACGACATAATTTTAAAATCAGTTTCAAACCTCAAAATAAACTTTGCCATCTTATATACAATGCCAAAGACAAAATCAATAAATACAGTAAACCTGGAGTTTATAAGATGATTTGCCCAGACTGTGATGACTTTTATATAGGTAGAACTTGTCGTAATTTCAAATTAAGATACGAAGAACGTTTTGGCTCGTTTAGACCCAACCTTTGCTAATCATTTTTTACAAACTGGTCATAATTTCCCTAATTTAGATAGCCTAAGCATTTTACATAACCAAACCAGAGGTTTTAAATTGAATACATTAGAATCAATAGATTTATAAAGGTGTCAAAAACTCTAATAAAAATATCCTCAATGATCAATTAGACCTATATCAAAGTGATCTTTTCATTTGTCTTTCAAACCGCTCTTAAAATAATTCTTAGAATATTAAATTATAATCACACTAATTCATAAATTGTTACAATAAAGATTCTTGACCCAGGTATGAATTATATATAAATTCTCGGGAAATAGGTCACATTAACACTTATGCTTTATATTTTCGTTTTTACGTACGTTTCGGTCTTACGACCATCATCAGAAGACTCATTATTTCAATAACCTCATTACTTAAAACATTGTTTTGTTACAATTTCGATTTCGTGTTTCTTTTCGTTTTGGCGACGTTGGCATTTAAATGAAATTAGTGCGATAGGGACGCTTTGTGTTGATACAAATAGTTTTAAGTAATCAGGTTATTGAAATAATAAGTCTTCTGATGATGGTCATGAGACCGAAACGTACGTGAAGACGAAAATATAAAGCAGTGAGTGTTAATGTGACCCATTTCCGGAGAATTTATATATAATAAATTGTTACTATGTAATACTAGTCTTTCAAACCGCTCTTAAAATAATTCTTAGAATATTAAATTATAATCGCACTAATTCACAAATTGTTACTGTTTACTATGTAATACTGTACTTTCCTAGGATCTACCTGTTTTTGGAATTTCTGTTGATTCCTTAATCTCAACCCTACTTTACTCTATTCTATTTATACTTGAACTGTTTCATTGATTTCTTCATAATTTTCTATTTGTTTGATAATGGCACTTCGGTGTTGAAACTATAGATACGTCTTCACGTTATTATTAATAAAAGTGTATAAAAACAAAGTAGTTATTCTTTCATATAATCAAAAAGTTGAATTATTTTTTTACTTGTTATTCAAATTGTTTACTTTGTAAACTATGCTTACTGGTTTTTACAAGATATGGGATCGGTAAGAAATTCATACCGTTGTTACATTTACAGGACAAATATGCATGTTTTTGCATATATCACTAAATATCTTACAAAAAATAGGTTAAGCATCACAAACGTTAAGCTTTACCGATGTCAGAGAACATTGAAGACTTCCCTTTGTCTCCAAACATTATTTTCAATCGGTAAACACTCGTTAATACTATAATAAAGATTCTTGACCCAGGTATGAATTATATATAAATTCTCAGGAAATAGGTCATATTAACACTTATGCTTTATATTTTCTTGCCTTCACGTACGTTTCGGTCTCAAGACCATCATCAGAAGACTTATGTCTAAAACTGGATTACTTAAAACTAATTGTATTACACAAAGCGTCCTTATCGCACCAATTTCATTTAAAATGCCCACGTCGCCGAAACGAACAGAAACACGAATAATCAAAACGTGGTGTTACAATTTCGATTATTCGTCTTTCTGAAGTTTCTGCGACGTGGGCATTTTAATTGAAATTAGTGCGAAAATGACGCTTTGTGTTATACAATTAGTTTTAAGTAATCCAGACATAATAAGTCTTCTGATGATGGTCGTGAGACCGAAACGTACGTAAAGAGAAGAACAATATAAGTGTTAATGTGACCTATTTTCCGAGAATTTATATATAACTCTTTATTAATACTTGAAGTGCAATTAGTCTAAATTGAAATTTAAAACAAAAACTTCATTGATGTATACATTTCATCAATTTAAATCTTCTAGTTTTGACAAGGTAGAGCAATAAAAAGCGCAAACTGAAAATTCAAAGTACATTAGTTTTTATATCTTAGCCAAAACATTTCATAGTTAATCGGCTCATAAATCAAATGAGTTATCACTGCTGTAGTGTAGTTGGACATGAGTCTTGATCAAATTTAAATGATTGTGGTCAAAAGATGTTTCAAACAACGTATTATAATATTTCAAACACCATTTATCAAATAATTAGGAATTACTTCTTCAAATAAAAATCAAATACTTAGGGAGACTTTAGAATTTTATTATAAACATAAGATGAGTAACAAGTTACTTTCTCTGTTGCTGCTGTGGTCTGTTATCACGCCCAGGGAAACTACGTTGTGGAGGAGTCCTGATCCTTCTGTCCTTCTTACTCCTATTACGAACCACTTTGCTGTGAATAGCACAAGATACACAATAATGAAGCTTTGCGTACAATTTAGGGAGCACGTATTCTGAAAAGAGAACACACATTCATTTCTATAACTGATACTAAGTATGCATGCATTAAATCAGAATGCAGCGTATTTTTCCGTTCTTGTGAGTGAACTATTTAAATCTACTTACGAGTATATACTGAAGCTTCAGTAATATCTCTCACAGCTGCTGCTTCAACAATGTTACGAATAACAAATTTCTTAATGGCTTTATCTTTAGGCACACATCTGGCACAATTAGTGCAACGAACTGGCTTTACATGGCCTCGTCCATGTTTGGAACGTCCTCCGTTTCGCCTTTTGCAAGTCTACAACAAAAACCAAATTAGAATATTCTTACAAAACCATGAGGTTCACTGACTTTATAGGTTATTTTTGTAACTATTCGCCGATGGTAATAAATATATTTTCTGATGAGTTAAATATGATAAATAATGTTTGAGGATAAAATTAAATGATTATATT
Source organism: Endomychus coccineus (assembly GCA_958510875.1). Taxonomy (NCBI): domain Eukaryota; kingdom Metazoa; phylum Arthropoda; class Insecta; order Coleoptera; family Endomychidae; genus Endomychus; species Endomychus coccineus. The sequence goes on from OY294070.1 coordinate 102,310,017, forward strand.
ATATTTCTCGAAGAAGAAATAGATGAAACAACAAAACTTACCATTTTATAGCACTTCCTCAAAACGACGGAAATAAAAGAGCTTCAACAGTGACAGTTATACTTTCTAGTAACATCACTTTCTGCTTAGTTGGAAACCTGAACGGAAACTGATTTCGGTGGTAAATTCAAAACATTCTACACCTACGAACTCATAAGAGGTAATTATTTCTCTTTTGCAAAAGCATATTTCAATATTTTCAATAATGTTGTACAATACAATATTCAACATTTTAATAATCTTGGTTTTCGAATGAATTCCGCGTCACAGGACAGTACGTCGACATTAAGCCAACTCTATAAATAAGCAATAATCACCCGTATCCATTAAAAATACTGAGTAAACTAAATTAGAAATCAAAATAATACTATTTGGGGCTAATAATGCGAACGAGGGGTTACCCTCAGCTGGAGAAAAATCGGAATTTAATAAATTGGTTTTTGAGTTATACATTTCCATCCCTTCTAAATTACTTAGATATTTGTCCGTACTGTTTTAAACTTTCTCAAGAAATGGTGTGACCTGTATTTAAAATATGTTCGGCTAACGCTGATTTTCACCATTATCTTTCTTTATATGGGGAAAATGTTCTGAATACCGATTTAAAATGTTCCTTCTAGTTTGAGCCACATAGCATTTTGAACACGACTTATAATCCATTTTGTAAATTCAGGATTTGTCGAAGTCGGAAACTTATCAAAGGTTTTGGCTGAACGGTTTTTTAGCTTGTTCTTACATCTATAAATTGGTTGTATTGCATGTTTAGAAAACAAATTATGGAATTAATTAATGACTGAAGTATTGAAAAGAGTAACTGAATTTTATTGAACTATAAGGTTAGTTGGTTGCGTTCCAATTTCTTAATTTTTTGTTTAGAAATTAGATTATTTTTCAAAGATTTGTCGGAACTATTGTCCAACGCTATTTGCTGAAGTTTCTCAACTTCGTTATAATTGAAATTATTTGAGTTAAAATTTCAGTTTCACATGTTTCGTTAGCTGTTGCGACGTATGAGCCGAAAGGAGGAAATATCTCGTTCGCTACGCTACGCTCACACCGTCTTTCGCAATATGTAAGCAATTTAAAAGGGATGGAAATGTATAAGCAAAAATCAATTTATTAAATTCAGATTTATCTCCAGCTGAGGCTTGTTTGCATTATTAACCCAAATAGTATTTAAGCAGGTAAATTTTATTTTCTAATTTAGTTTTCTCTGATGACGGCTACTTGGTGGCAGAAAGGTCCCTAGTACTTCAATAGTATTTTAAGTGGATCAGTGCGATTATTTCGTACTTCAAAGCTGTTATTACTAAAAATTGTTTGCTCATGCATTACATATACCTACCATTGATTAATATACTAACAACCAATGCCTATCCCAATATTATTTTGTGAAATTACAAATTTCAACAAATCACTGGTGTTATACTTTTCATCAACGCAGGCTTGGATTAGCTATAATTAAGATTCTAAAAATAATACACCAACATAATTTATCTTAAATTCCAGCATAAATATTGCATTAAAAACTAAATAGACTACATAAATTGAAATATTACAATTTTAAACAAGAATAAATTATGAAGAACCAACTATGTAAGTATTTATATATTTTGTTTTTATGTCAAACTGTCAGTCACAATATTGTAAAACAAGAGTCAAGTGATTACTGCACCTGTTCCTATGATAATGAAACGAGATGTTATTCATATACCTCGTTGTGTTTTCCTAAACCGAATCTTTTTGAGGGTATACAATTTGACACCAAAATTGATGGAGAAATTTGAATATAGTACAACAAAGAAAATTCAATTGTTTATATAGCATCAATATAGGTACATACCATATTGCATCTTGCAAAGAGAAAACCTACGATTTGAATAAAATTAAATCAATTGAGAAACTCTAGGAGTTCTGAACTTACGAGGGCAAGGTGGGAAGTCCCTGAAAAATGAAACAAGAAATGATTTATTTGGTCAAAAAACTTATTTTAATTCTCAACATAATCTCCTTGTAGCCCGATACACTTCGTCCAACGTTTTTCTAATTTTACAATTCCTTCCAAATAATACGATTTCGGCAATCCAAAATAGGCGTTTGTTCCAGCGACGACCTCATCGTTGGAGCCAAATCTCTTACCTCCGACCCATTTCTTCAAGTTTTGAAATAGATAATAACCGCAGGGGGTCAAATCTGGAGAATATGGGAGATGACGAAGCAATTCATGCAATTTTACCATTGAGACTGCGCCGGTGCGTTGTCCTGGTGGAAGAGCACTTTTTTCTCTGCCAAATGCGGCCACTTTCGAATTGATTCACCAGTTGCATAGAATGTGATCGTTTTGCCCTTTTCAAGATAATCGATATGGTCGATACCGTGTGCATTCCAAAAAACTGTCACAATGACTTTGTTGGCCGATAAACCGACTTTAGCCTTTTTCGGCTTCGATTCGCAAGGGCAAGTCCACTGCTTCGACTGTTCTTTGGTCTCTGGTGTGTTGTGATGGGCACATGTTTCGTCCACGGCTACGAAACGGCGCAAAATGTCCTTCTTATCTCGCTTGATCATCACCAAACTTTGAAGTTGTCACACCGTCGCACTTGTTGTCAACAGCACCCATCTGGCAGATAGCTTTCTCATATTCAAAAATGTATGCAAAATGTTCCGTACCCGTTCGGTTGAGATGGCCATAGCCTCAGCAATCTCATGCACTTTAACTCTCCGATCGCCCAATATCATACCATGATTTTCATGAACGATTTCTGGCGTTGTAACCAAAATTGGACGACCAGCGTCCTTTATGGTCATACCAGCACAACGAAAATCAGTAAACCACTTTTGAAGCGTTCCAATCAATGGTGAAAGTCCCCATAATGTTCAACAAGCTAAGCTTTGGTTTGCGGAATGTTTTTTCCGCCCAAGAAATAATGTTTAATCAAGAAGCGGAATTCACTTTTTTCAATGTTAACAAAAATCTTCAAAGTTGCTTGCTTTCGATAGGTGTCAAAACAGAACTGAATGACATATCAGTCTGAAAATTTTAATGCGTACTAGTTAAAGATGGTACATCACAAATGTCACATGGAATTTTCGATTGTGGCGCCATCTGTTTTATTTTTCAGGGACTTTGCTTACGTAAATCCAAGTAGATCTTTATTTAAGAACTTTCATCACTCTTAGAGTTGAATAACTTGTTCTTATTTTAATAAACACTTAAATTTAACTTTATAATTAATATTTGAAATTTGAGAAAAAACTCATCACATTCACAGATGTTCCAAGTAAGTATTATACAGGGTGTCCCAGGCTTTAGTAGCAGAACTTCAACAGTCGATAGAAAATTTGATTTTGAGAAAAAAAGTTCCCATCAACATATATGCACAGACGCTTAGTTTTTGAAATTGAAAAAAAAATTTCGTTTTTTGCAAATATTTCCGGAACCGTTCATCGTACAGAAAACAGCTTTTGAAAGCATTTTCTAATCATAGTAAGCTATGTTCTGTACGATAATTTTTTTTTTTATTAATGATTGCTGAAGATTTTGAAGGGGTAGTGGGTGTTTTTCTCCCCAACTTCTACGCCACTGGAAAAAGTACGGTTTTGAAACAACTATTTGAACCGCCAATATTTTCTGCTCAAAAAAGGTACCCATGGTTATAAGCTCTAAAGTTGACAGTTTTCGAGAAAAATCAGTTTTTATGTTGAAAAACATGGTCAATTTTTTGGTTTTGTTACTTGTTCTAACGTTTGGATAAATTTTGTTTAATTAGTAAGAATTGACCATGTTTTTCAACATAAAAGTTGATTTTTCCCGAAAACGGTCAACTTTAGAGCTTATGACCAAGAGTACCTTTTTTGTGCAGAAAACATTGGCGGTTCAAAACCGTACTTTTTCCAGTGACGTAGAAGTTGGGGAGAAAAACACCCACTACCCCTTCAAAATCTTCACCAATTATGACTAAAAAAAATGTTTTTCATCACACAGAACATAGCTTACTATGAGTAGAAAAATCTTACGAAAGCTGTTTTCTGTACGATAAACGGTTCCGGAGATATTCGCAAAAAACAAATTTTTTTTTTCAATTTCAACACCCTGTATCTCAAAAACGAAGCGCCTGTGTATATATGTTAATCGGAACTTTTTTTCTCAAAATCAAATTTTCTATCGACTGTTGAAGTTCTGCTACTAAAACCTGGGACACCCTGTATACTACCTATTGGAATTCTTAAATATTTGTTACGAGAGAAAAATAAAATCAAAAAAATGAGCTTATTCTAACCCTTATATCCGTGTGCGATAAAGGTAAATATTAGAGGTTTCAAATTTACTGAAATTATTATGAAAGTGAGTGGAGGGAGTGTGACGACATCACTTCGGAGTCAACTGAATACTATTCAATTTTTCAAATACTTGATTAATAAATTATCAAAAATTTTAAAATATATAATAAAAACGTTATTCGTCGTTGTCTGAACCAACGACAGCCAAGGTACAAAAAACAATAAACACAAAAAAAGATTCCCAGTTCCAGTGTTAGGACGTTAGTAGAATTTTGATCAGTCTTATAGAAATGTACACATTAAAAAGAAATTATTGAGAATATATGGAATATTAGAAATAAAATAAAGCCAGAAATTTCATTTTAACGAATCAAACCCGGACTAATTTTAATTGCCAATTGCATCAGATTGTGTTTTTTTTTAGCTAAACATATTTACTTTAATATAATGATACCCCTATTGAAATAGATGTTACTGTGGGTGATTGATTTGAAGTTTTCAATGTGTATTCTTGTTAATGAATATTTGTATTTCTTGGTACCTACTATTTTACTTCAAGTCATATATAAATACTTGAATTCCGTTCGTATAAAGTGGATCATCCGAAATATTATGCAGTCTAGAAATTTTGCATTGTTTTACATCAAAGACATTCACCAATCAAAGTAAAAACCATAATTACATGTGATGAAAAAGAGTATTAACCACGAATTGGAAGAAATGTTGTCGCTCATCGGTCATGCGAAAACATTTCTTTTAGAGTAAAATTTGTGGTCGCGGAGAAAGTAAACGATATAAATAGCAATAACTTAGAATCTCGGATAGTTGTAGCTCCAATATTTTACTGTGTAGATACCAAAATGATGCAAATAGTAAGTAAAAATTTAAATAATTTAGTTCATATAGAATTAAGTGTGTTAATATAAACAAGTAAAAACAAGATTATTTCTGTTCTATTGTTATTTCTTATACACCATAACACTAGCTATACGTAGAATTGAGACGGTCAAAATGGGTTAAACCCAATTAGGTAAAACTCCAAATTTTCGTATTCGTATCGGGAAATACAGATATAATTCTAATTATTATATTTCACCGAAAAATTAATCACTCGGATAGTTTCGAATAATTTCAGTCTAGAAAAAAATTAGAGGTAATAAAATAGACGGAATATTTCAAATTCTCAGAATATAGGTACCTCATTATACAATGTCTCACTTGGAACTCACAAGTTGGAACCATATGGAAAACTTTTTTATTATCAATTTTAGGAAAAAGTTATTGTTCATAAAATGTTCTGCATATTCTAAAATCTAAAATACAATCATCGGATATTGAATTTGTTCAGTCGTATACGCGGTTTGTCAAAAAATTTGAATTTTACTCAAGAGTGTACTTATATTTGACAATATAGAAAATTGTTATGAAGAAAAGTTGATCAAAAGTAAAAACTACGTTCAAATGTGCAATTACATCCATTCACATTGAAAAAATTATTTTTTCTTTTTTGTTTACAATATTTAACTGTAGTTACATGTAATCTAGGATGCACTGACATACAAATGATTTATGTATTGAAGGATATGGAAATGTTGAGGCATTAGTGGAATGAGGGAAAAATACATTTCTATTTATTTCTAGTATTAGTTATCACGTGTTTCATAATCACAAGAGATAAATGTTCATTCAAAATAAAAAGATTAGTAAAAAATAACAAAACCTAATTTTTCAATGTAAATGGATGTAATTGCATATTCGAACGTAGTTTTTAGTTCTGATCAACTTTTCTTTATAACAATTTTCGATATTGTCAAATATAAAGGTACTTTACTCTTGAGTAAAATTCATATTCTTTGACAAACCGCGTATATGACTGAAAAAATTTAATATCTGATGATTGTATTTTAGATTTTATAACTTTTTATGAAGAATAACTTTTTCCTAAAATTAATAATGAAAAAGTTTGCCATATGGTTTCAACTTAGTGAGACGTATTGTATATAAAAATAATTGTCGACTTTTGGAATAATACTCAATCATATTGATTTTAGATCTATTGGTACATTTTGTCAAATCCTGAAACCTTTTTAGATAATGAATTGTCTATTGCTTGTTTTCTCAAATCGGTGATATGGTCGTAGAGCAAAATTTACTGTATTGTGATCAAAGTCTGGGTAACTTTAGCTGTGTTCGTTCATAGAACCCGAATATACTGAAATATAAATGAAGCTTCATCTATTTCATATTTTGCACAAACAATCAAATAAACAAAATCTCGATAAATCTTGTCTTCCGGATGGAATCCGCGTCACAATAGCTCGACGTGATGCCGACGTTTCGCCAACCATTACAGGTGGCATCTTCAGGGCAGGCTTGAGGCTTGAACTGAAACTGGTTCTACTGGTTTCTGTAGCCGTATTTATTGTAGGAAAATCCTTCACGCTACATAGTTCACTGCCTTCATTCCGGTGATTAACTTCGTTAAGGATTTTTCGCTATAGAAATCCTAAAACATCCGAATAATCTGAACCGTGACTCAGGATATTATCTTCCCAACATTTGGAAACCCATCCTAGAAAATTCCACTTCGCTCATGATCGCACAACGGCAGGATCAGGTGCCGGAACGAAGTTAATCACCGGAATGAAGGCAGTCAACTATGTAGCGTGAAGGATTTTCCTACAATAAATACCACTACAGAAACCAGTAGAAATAGATTCAGTTCAAGCCTCAAGCCTGCCCTGAAGATGCCACCTGTAATGGTTGGCGAAACGTCGGCATCACGTCGAGCTATTGTGACGTGGAATCCATCCGGAAGACAAGATTTTTGAAGATTAGCTGTCCGCGGAAGTCGACTATCCAAGATAAACAAAATCTCATCGCTTCTTTCAGTTTGTAAGGCGAATTTGTCTCAATCTTTGTCTCATTCTGAAAGTAGACCCATAGACATTCAGGCGCGGATACAAGGGGGGGGGGTAATAGGGTAATTACCCCCCCCCCCCGAGTGATGGCGGCACACGGCACAACACAAGTTTATATATAGAAGAAAAAAAATACAAAAATGGAAAAAAAAATATTTGTATAAAGATTTGTTAAAAGTAGAAATTGAATTATGGCAATCACAGTTTAACAATTTTGACACAAATGAAGTCAATAAAAATAAAGATACAGCTATTGTTCTTTTCAATAAATGCAATCATGACATCTATCCAACTATTAAATTAATTTTGAAAGTTTTATGTACTATGCCAGTAAGTGTTGCTACCGCAGAAAGAAGCTTTTCGGCATTGCGTCGTTTAAAAACTTGGCTGCGGTCACGAATGGGAGAAGAAAGATTAAATGGATTAGCTCTTTTGCATATCCATCGGGACTTTGATTTTGACGTCGAAAAAATTATAGACAGATTTGCTAACGCATACCAAAGAAAATGTGAGTTTATGATTAAGTAATCAAGATAAACCTATTTGTGATTTTTAAGTTTATTTTTGTATTTTTTTTTTCTTATTTTTATGTTTTAAGAGTTTTTTGTTATTTTTTAAAAACGAATGATTCAGGATTCAGTGATAAAATTATTTACCCCCCCCCCCCCCCCCCCCGAAAAATTTTCCCAGATCCGCGCCTGCAGACATTAGTGAATGAAATTTGATCTGACGTTTCCGAAAATACAGGGTATTTCATAAAGACAATGCGGTAGGAAATTTGTGCATATATCCCTAGTCGCAAATGAGTCGGCTACAGGGCCGGACCAGCTCATTTGCGACTAGGTAAGTTTTGTGCAAAAATGTAGTGTTATCTTATTGACACCAAAAAATTTCGATACGTAATTAATTTTCATTCAAAATACAGCAAAATACATAAAAATGGTTCAAAATGGCGGCCCCCAACCTAATTCTAATTGGTATGTCGAAGCTTGGAATGGTGGCCCCCAACCTGGTTATTATTCTAATTTGTATGTCGAAGCTTGGAATCGCGCACCTGGTGTAACATGTGCGCATCATGTGTAAAATGTATTGTTCTCGTTGACACCAAAAACTTCGATATTAGATTAATTTTTATTCAAAATAACGCAAAAAATGATTTGAAACAATATACCATGTTTATTTCTTCTGATAAGTGTTTAGTAACTGCATGTCTACACAAAATGTTGAAAAGAATTGATGTTCTTCATGATCGCACCTAATTTGAGTGTTTCACATTTGTTTTGTTTGAGACGAAACTTTGCTTCTGAACTGTTGAAATGAACCAATTTACGTTTGAAGAATGTGCAGACATGCAACTTATTAATGGAGAAGCAAAATGCAACGCTAGAGAAGCTGAGTGTCTTTATGCTAACCGCTTTCCAAATCGTCGACATCCTTGCCGAACAACATTTAAGTTAATCCATCGTCGGTTAAGAGAAACATGCACCTTTAAACGAGCTGGAGGGAGCGAACATCGAATTGAAGAACAACCTACAACCAGGACGCGTGCAATAGCCCATCAAATGAATTCTGCCCATTCAACAGTGTGGCGGGTACTTCAATAGCAGCTATTGCATACTTACCGCATTCAAAAAGTACATGCACTGGGTTCGCAGATTTATCAGCCACGGGCATAATTTTGTCAATGGTTTTTGCAACGTATTGCAGAACAACCAGATTTCGGTTCACTAATTTATTTATCGATGAAGCTTTTTTACCAAAGACGAGTGCTTCAATAGCCGCAACAGTCACAAAGGGACGATGAAAATCTTAAGCCACGTGGATTATAGTAAATGAGAACCAATTTGCTATTAACATGTGGGCTGGTACAGTTCCTGTTTCCACCTCGGCTAAATGGTAACATCTACCTAAATTGTTTGCACGGCGTACTTCGTGAGCTAATGGAAAATGCAAACGTTCCAATGGAGATACAGGATAAAATGTGGTTCCAACATGACGGTGCACCACATAAATTTTAGTATAAAACCTTTTTCACCCTGCTCTGAAATCTAATAACATCCATTTGAATTCATTAACCGTAAGTTATACATCATGAATTTATATGTAACTTTGTTGTAACGTTCATATAATTGAAATAAATAGATCTATTAATCATTAGAGGGTTATCCTACCATTTTGGACTACTACCATTAATTTTTGAATTCAATCAACTTGAAATGGAAACAAAGATGAAATGTTTGTCTTACCAATTCTCAATATATGTTTCATCCAATACTTACGTTATCACAGAACGATCGAATTAAACATTGAAAAACTTGTATTTCAATCTCTATAAGACGTTGAATATTATTTTTAAATAACATAATGTGTTTGAACATTATATTCGAAAAAAAACTGGTTCAAGAAATCAAATAAATTTATTGTGAAGTTCATGAGAACAATTAATATCATTAATTTCATATTCATCATACTTGGGTTGCTTCCAAATTATTGAAGCAATGACGATTCCAAAGTTGAACCAAAAATTCTTCGCCCCAATATACAGGTCTAACATAATCAAAATTTATTAAATAGGTATTTTAAGAAGTTAAAATGTTTATACATTCGTTGTACCCTTATTCATAAGATGATAAACTTCAAAATTAACCAAGAACGTTAGCCTTTTTTATTTTTTGTACTCGTTTTGTAGTCTTACCTTTGAGGAAGATGAGAAACTAATCGTTAGCGATGCATTTTCAAGGTTCGATATTAACAAATTCACGGCAGTTAATTCAAAGGTGAAAACCAGATTTCTAATCGAAAATTAGTAGGTACACCTACTCTTTATGAAGTTCGTAATTGATCCGAATCTAACAATTTTTAGGGATTTAATAAGTCAAAAATTCAAGATATCACACATTTCATCTTCCAAACCGGAAATATATAATTCAACGGAATTTAAATCAAAATTGAGCACCTGAATAATAATCAGTTACATTTTAACCAATAGAATAGTGCCTTCGGAATTAAAACTAACTAAATCACGGAAATGATATTGATTATCAGAAAATTTTTACTAAAAATTATATTTCTATACTTACCACTCACCACAAACTAGGTAATTAGTACAGATCTATTTTATTTTTCACGGAGGGTTTATTTGAAGCGTCGAACAGCTGAGTAGGAATAATTTAATATTTCCACACATTAAATGTTAGCGTGAGCTAACTTATCTTCAGCGCATTACAAATAGTTTCAACTTTATTTGGTAAATTGGTTCTTTTTTGAAATTACGTATCTTTTATCATTGTTAATGAACTGCGGTTCCGTGAAATATAGCCATTAATCAGAACGTTAATTGACCAAGTAATATTAATACCACCAAATTTTCATCCAAAAATGGTTACTCTATATCTGAGCATTAAAGAACTAAAGATATATATCTTTGATTAGTTCAATTTTCAAGAACTAACATGAATTGTATTGAATTTTTTTTCATATTTCACAGAATTTACATTAGAATATGAATGTATCTTTGCATACAAGCCGCCAATAGATGCAAAAAAATTATAAAATTCATATTCTATCTTCTGGCATTATACCTTTTGATGAAGCCATCAATTACGAAAAACCAAGGAATATTTTGGACTTTTGGTGCTTCTCAAGTTTAATGTTGCTTTATTCGTCGGCCAAACAGCCACATTTACAAATACAGTTTTGGAGGCTCTGTCTTCGAGGTTTTGAATTATTTTTGCTAATAGGGATGAATTTCTATTATTCACTGTTATTTTGTATTTTGTATCCAGTTATGATGTTTTGTGTTAATTTACAGTCCTCACCTTTTATCTTTATTTTTTCTTTACAGCTAACGAGATTGGTACTACTAGCATTATTTGCTAGCATGGTATTTTGTAGAGCTGTAGATAATGATCAAGCTCCAATATCCACAAATATTAGACCCGAACGACAAGCAGAAGGTCATCATGATGCACATGATGCAGTCGACTTTGGTGCCCACACAGGTGATCATGGAGCTTTCGGCTGGTACGCTGATTTCCCAGTACATGGATCGGGTTACAAATAGACAATTATGTTAATTCAAACAATATAATATTCTTGTTTCGACAAGTATTAACCTTTGATCCTGAAATAGCTTTACATCCAGTGTATCAACGAATACATCAATATTAGTGCGTGACATTGACATGAAAAATACAGTAGACTCACTCTATAGACGTTGGACACTTAAGATGTTGATTATGATAACCAGCCAATTTATGCAGACAATACACTGAACCTATCATAAACCCTAAAATGTGTTTTCAATTCCCTCTGAAAATATTCCCAAGGTCAAAATTAGAAGAAATATTTGAATATTTTAGATTAATTATTTTTTGAATGACACTTGATCCAATAAGAAATATATGGTGGTCAATGTATTATATGTGTTTAAAAATGTTATAAATATCTATCAATCTATTCTTCTTTCCCTATTTTCTTAGAATTATTCTTAAATATTAATTATTAACCTTTCTTCTTATTCTACCAGGGCCGTGCACAAAGGGTGTTATTTTTCAGATAGTTTCTTTTCTTTGAGAGATTAAATGTAAACCGCCATTGAAGAAATCCTGCGCACGGCCCTATTCTATTACTTGTAAATTTCTCACAGCTTTTATCTTTCTGATTTTCCTCTTCTCTAATAGGTAGTACTTTTCGACACATTGATGTAATTAGTCATTTTAGTGATGGGAACTGCTATTATGACCACTGCTATATTCTATTACCTGTAAATTTCTCAAAACTTTTTTTCTTTCTCATTTTCCTCCTTCATATAGTCTAATAGTAATTTTCGACACATTGATGTACTGCCATTAGTGATGGGAACTACTATTATCACCCATACTCTACTAGACTAATAATTGTATTAATTTATTATAGATTTTGGCTCAAGACTGTATTGGTTCCTTTAAGAGATTTGGTATTGGCTAAACACATGAGTCAATATCTTCACCTCTTAAGCTAACTATTAGAGAATACAATCTATACAAAACTTACTTGATACATTTGCAACCTTATGAAACTATATTCTATGCTTACATCTACTTCTTAATGGGCGTGTTCCTAAACCTACCATATTTTGAACTGAATCAGTTGTAATGATTTATGCCGTATTCTTCCCATCAGTGTCAATGTACTTGCAATTAGCATCAGACTTACTTATAGTTATGTTCTCTGAAAGACAAAATACCAAAGCATATTCATGAAACCGAAAAACACAGAACTATAAATAAAAAACTGCAATCATTTGTGAGTTCATAAGTAGCCGTGATACTGATAAGATAGAAAATCAACAATTTTTTCATTGATTTTCCTCAAATCTTCTGCAGCTAGCAACATTTCCCTTATACTATCTCTTCCTTATTACTCTCTTCACCTTATCTAAGAAATTAGTGAATATAATGCATGATTTACTCTGATTTGCATTACAGTTTCTTTTAGCTGATACTAACTCTATACTTCCTTACTTATTCTTCTTCTATTTTTTTAACAATTAGTGGATGTATTGTACGATTTTTTCTGTCGGTTCCTCTAACTGATTATGTTTTTCTTATACTAACCCTACATTCATTACTCTTTTCTTCTTTTATGAAAAATAAGCGAAATTAAATATTATACTTGTTTTTCTCTGAATTTCATAGTCAAGTTTCTTCCAACTAATGAACTTTTCCTCATACTATCTTCGTTACTCACTCTTCATTAAATTGTAGATATTAGGGAATATATCATAGTTACTACATACCAGTGAATGATACTATTATATATAATCTCTTATTCTTTTCTTCTCTTCCATTCATCCCTCGTAAAATTAGCTGTTAGTATTTTTACTGAACTACTCCTGAACTCACTATTTCAACCTAAATATGAATATTACCAATAGAAACACGGGAATGAGGAGAGTTGAAAACATGTGAATTGAGCTTGGATTATCTACCATTTTCTATTACGGAATGGTTTTAAATTCAATTATTGAAACTATTTCATTTAGCCTTAGTTATGTTAAGTTAATTATAATATTGTTAGCAAAATGTTTATAATTTTTTTTATGAAATAAAACAGTTAAAAACTGACATAGATATGTATTTTGAATCGTTTATTTAGCCCTATAAGAAGTAAGTTTTCCAAAAATTATATGGTAAATATGTTCTTCATATTCAACAAGTAGGGAACATTTGAAATATAGCAGATATGTTTTGTAAGTCAAAAATTTTAGATATCACCACAATTCATCTTCCAAATCGGAAATATAATTCAATGGAATTTAAAACAGAAATTGAGCACCTGAATAAGAACTAGTTACATTTTAACCAATGGAATATTGCCTTCGGAATTGAAACTAAATCACGGAAATGATATCAATTATCACAAAATTTATATAAAACTTACTTGATACATTTGGAACCTGATGAAACTATATTCTATGCTTATATCTACTTCTTTATGAGTGTTTCTCAACCTATCATATACCTACCATATTTTTTAACTCAATCAATTGTAACGATATAAGCCGTATTCTTCGCATCAGTGTCAAATGTACTTGCAATCAGCATCAGATTTACTTATAATTCTGTTCTCTGAAAGACAAAATACCAAAGCACATTCATGAAACACAATTAAAAAATACAGTCATTTGTGAGTTTGTAAGTAGCCGTGATAGTGACAGAATGATAGAATATCAACAATTTTTTCATTAATTTTCCTCAAATTTCCCCCAGCTAGCAACATTTCCCTCATACTATCTCTTCTTATTACTCAATTCATTTTATCTAAGAAATTAGAGAATATAATGCATGATTTACTCTGATTTGCATTACCGTTTATTTTAACTGATACTAACTCTGTACTTTTCTTAACAATTAGTGGATGTATTGAATGATTTTCTCTATTGGTTCCTCTAACTGATTATTTTTTTCTTTTACTAGCCCTACATTCTTTACTCTTTTCTTCTTTTATGAAAAATAAGCAAATATAATTATTATACTTGATTACTCTGAATTTCATAGTAAAGTTTCTTCCAACTCATGACCTTTTCCTTGTACTATTTTCCTTGCTCACTCTTCATAACATTTTAGATATTAGGGAATATATCATAGTTACTTACCAGTGAATAATACTATTGTATATAATCTCTTATTCTTCTTTTCTTCTCTTCCTTTCATTCTTCTTGAAATTAGCTGTTAGTAATATTACTGAACTACTATTTCAACATAAATATGAAATATTACCAATAGGAAAACGGGGATGAGGAAAGTTCAAAACATGTGAATTGAGCTTGGAGTATCCACCATTTTCTATTACGCAATGCTTTTAAATTCAATTATTGAAACTATTTCAATTAGTCTTAGTAGTTATGTTAAGTTAATAATATTGTTAGCAAAACGTTTATAATTTTTTTTTATGAAATAAAACAGTTGATAACTGACATAGATATGTATTTAGTATCATTTATTTGGCCCTGAAAGACGAAAGTTTTCCAAAAATTAGACGGTATATATGTTCTTCATATTCAACAACTAGGTAACAATGGAAATATATAACAGATTTATTTTGTAAGTCAAAAATTCAAGATATCGCCACATTTCTTCTTCCAAACCGGAAACTATCTTCCTTACTCACTCTTCATTTCATTTTAGATATTAGGGAATATATCATAGTTACTTACCAGTGAATAATACTATTGTATATTATCTCTTATTCTTCTTTTCTTCTCTTCCTTTCATTCTTCTTAAAATTAGCTGTTAGTAATTTTACTGAACTACTATTTCAACATAAATATGAATATTACCAATAGGAACACGGGGATGAGGAAAGTTCAAAACATGTGAATTGAGCTTGGATAATCCACCATTTTCTATTACGCAATGGTTTAAATTCAATTATTGAAACTATTTCAATTAGTCTTAGTTATGTTAAGTTAATTATAATATTGTTAGTAAAATGTTTATTTTTTTTATGAAATAAAACAGTTAATAACTGACATAGATATGTATTTAGTATCATTTATTTGGCCCTGTAAGACGTAAGTTTTCCAAAAATTAGACGGTAAATATGTTCTTCATATTCAACAACTAGGCAACATTGGAAATATAACAAGTAATAATGCACTTAGTTTAATAATATAACAAAAAAACTTGACCAACAAAAATAAAATATGTCGTTAAGAAAATACACATTTTGAAGAATTCCAGAAATGGTAATAGATAGAGTTGAGGAGTTTTGGGTATAACAATGCCCTGAAGAGAAATTAAGTACCTTCATCAAATCCAGGTTCACAGATATAATTGACAACGTATCAAGACTATTACATATTATGTTACATAGACTCAATGCCATATCTGTTGTCTTAAATATAAATTACATAATTAGGCCTTTAAAACTTGAACTGGCTATGCCATTCAACAAACTCTATTTTTCACCGTTTCTGAGATCCTGAAGGTGAGTCTCAATGCAACTCAGCCTGTATTTCCAATTGTTTGCTTCATTTCAAAAAATAGAATTATAAAAATTCTGAAGAGATATATATAAACGAGATTACAAGTATGATATTAATTATTGCAACATAAGATTAGAGAATTAGATATAAAAATTGATAGCATTTTAATCAACAATTAGTTATTATTTAACATTCACGAGGTGTTTTATTTAAAATACCTTTATTTTCGGTCACAAATGTTTCAGTTGGAATACATACTTGCAATCGGAGAAACAAAAGTCTAGTTTGAAATAAAAAAGAATGATTTAATAAAATACATCATTTACGTATCTAATGCACAATACATTATAATTATTGTTTCACAAATGCCATCATCATCGCTGAAAAGAATCAATTACACATATTTATGGGGACTAGAAATGACTAGATAAAGGAACATTTAACATTAATGAAGTACTAGCATTACATCTTCCGCTATGTCGCATTAAAATTCTAATTGTCATATGAACGTTGATTGATATTCCCGCTTATCTCTGAGGAAGCTATGGATGACTGAAGGACTGACCATATCGATATCAAGAGGGTTATTATGATTTTTTTCTGTTGAATTTTTCTTATCAGATGGACATGAAGATGTTAAAAATCCATAAACATATGGGTCTTTCAACTAAAAGAAACTTCTTTAGTTTATATCATCAAATGCGATGCTCAATTGCATTTTTGGGAAAAAAGACGAAGTAGTAGCAAAAAGTGAGAGTAGCTTGATAAAGATCGGCCATCATAAAAACTAGAAGTCCAACAGCACATTCCGGATAGTTATTGGATTTAACAACTGATTTTGTTACTGTTTACTACGCTAAATACACACTTTCTTGAGGTATCTCGTGACCTAGTTAAAATAATTATCAAAAAACGAAAATAAATTAGCGTAAGTCTACCAGAAATGTGTATATGCACGAGTACCACCAAAACCCAATATTTCTAAGAAAATCCTTAATTTAGCACAAAAATAATTTTGAAATGCAACACAGGGGCGAATGAATTTCGAGCAGTGTAAAATAGGTATAATGTACAATATGAATAATTTATTAAAGGAATTTGACAACACAGATTGTCTCTTTTAGTTTAGTCAATGTTTTCTTCTATAGTTACATCGAAGATCGCTTACTTTTGGCAAAAAAACTGAGTTGATAAACAATCAAAACATTCCCCTAATTTAAAATACTCTATGTGAAGGATACTTTTATCTAAATCTCATTGTGTAACTATAAACATAACTGAATATAATACAAACTATTATCGAAAATACTTTTTCTTTATTTATTTTTCTTAAAATTAGAATATTACATACAGCCTCACAACGCTAACAAGTCTTAACTTTATTTAGGCTTAATAATTTGATGCAATGCTACATATTAATATATAGCTACTTATTAATAACAAATAAGTAATATTTACGTACAGCAACAATTTTTTTTTATTTCACATTTTTCCCATCCCATTGACAACTTTCATATTACAATTTCAATAAGAATATGTGTAGGTAATATTCATTTGAACAATTTAATTTGTATTCACTGTCATTCGGCACTTTCAGATATATTTTCTAATTAACTCAATAATAAAAAAGAGCAGTATGTTTTAAATACCGGGATATCAAAAATTATCTTGGTCAAGGGTGGTTGTGGAATCTAAAACGTGTGTCTTACTTTACGTTTGAAATAATTGTCATAATTAATTTGAAGTTTCTAAAAGTGCGAAATTTCGCAATTTTATACGAATATTGTAACACTCAGAAGTCTTTAGCGCTTTGGACTCCGGGATTTTCACGTGGCATATCGTAATTAGAAGGTTCGAATTATCTAAAAACATAATTGCATGAACGCCAGACGTCCTATGTAATTAGCTACGAACGAAATCATTTTGACATATGCCATGAGGAGCTCGCTGCGCGTAAGTTTGAGTTTATACATTTTACCTCGGTCTTGTTAATTTGGAGCCGTTTCTTGCCCCGTGCGACCGGCGCAGTTGTAACAAAGTGTTTTTGGCTATGGGCCGCTAGCTTTTACCCGCTTCGTGTATATTTTAGTCGCGAGAAAATTCCCTTTGGTACGTCGCACGTTAGACGCGCGTAGCTGAGATCTGAGAATAGCTCAAACAATTTCAATTAAATTTTCCTATTTAATGGACATTTATCGAAAAAAGAAGGGCCGTCGGGCACGGTCCGATACTAAATCCAACTACATGGAGCGAAAACGGCACGCGAAAAGTCGTCGTAAAGCCGTATTAGGTACAAACAGTTTGCACTTTTCTAACTCGCGTGCTACGGGCTTCTCACGTGAACGTCATTCGATTTACGGAAAATTAACTATTTCAAAACAGTTTTTGACCAGGATTGTGGCTATCACGATCGCTGAAAAGGTTCAAAGTTCACATAATTATTTCATAATTTGTAGTTCATTATTGTTTTACAACTGAAATAAATAGGTATGAAATTTGTAGGTTATTGATGATGTCAGTGTGACAGTGACATAATTATTTCAAACGTAAAGTAAGACACACGTTTTAGATTCCACAACCATCCTTGACCAAGATAATTTTTGATATCCCGGTATTATTAGGTAGTATATTAGACTGCCTATTTAAATAAATGATTTATTTATAATATAAAACACAACTACCAGACGTTTCTATCAATTCAGCCCTTTTTCATTTGATAAATTTTTTAAAATAACAATTTAAGGGAAAATGTCGTTTAAGACATCATTTATGTGATATTGCTAATATGTGAATATAATTTGTGAATAGTTTAAATCGAGCGACGCTGGGTAAAGGTTAAAAAAATCAGCAAATAATGCTTAATTTTAACATCAGCATCAACGAATATTTGTTTACGACTATTTTATATATTCCTTGGATCAGTTATTGAGTTATAATAGCCAAAACTCCCAATGATGCATAATGATAATATTCTTCATTTTGGAAATTTAAAATAATCAAGACTTCACCAAATCTTTCAAAACAGTTGAAGAATGCCAAACGATGAGAAGATTTAAATATTCAAGAAAAGTTTTGATAAGCAATGATGAAGGTGGGAAGATAGAGCTGAATGGAATTACCATCGTGCTAACAAGGAGGTCAAATATATAGGATCTAGGCATATGAAGTCAAATATCTAAGTATAACACTAGATAAGGCTATGTCCAGCACTTAAATAATGTATGCATAAAGGCGACACGCGCCTAGAGATGGCAATGATTAATTGAATAGCTTGAATAATTGATTATTTCATTCATGTTAAACAATTAATCATATATTTTTTGCTTCGATTAATTGATAATGAAATGATTATTTACTAATTAATTGACACCAGCACCACAGATTGATTGGAAAATATTGTTCAGTGTTCTGTCTGAACTGTGAATTCCTGTTCGGTGTAAATATTATTTATCCAAGTTGCTATCCCGTATTTCACATCGATTCTTTCATATCTTAGCTTAATAATAACAGTTATGTGGTCGCCACCACACAGTCTTTCCTCACAGTCAACTGAGACTCATCCTATCAGTATTATAATTTGTTCTTTGTTCATATGGATTTGGTCATGTGGAATCAATCAAACATCATTATTTGATATTTCAATTTAATTCTCATGAGAATGCCTCCTAAGAGTAAAGAATGAATTTTTTTGAAAAAATGAACAATAAAGTTTCAGCGAGATGTAAATTCTGCATAAAACATTAAAATCTGTTTGAATAAATGATTAGGATCGAGTATCATGAAGTAATTGAAGTTTTTTTATTGTTTTAACGAAATAATAAATATTTATTATTTCGTTAAAATGATAAACTATCACAAAGTAACGGCTTCCACAATTTAAGTTTTTTATTGTGTCAACTCGGGATTGAAATGAAATTATTTTCTGGAATATTAGATTAATTGATTAATCGATTATTTTGTGACGATTTATTCAATCAACTATTTATATAGTTCGATTAATCAATATAAATTGCCATCTCTACACGTGCCCTAATGGAGTGCAGAAGGATGTCAGGTAGACTATAGGGTAGTTCCACCAAGATACTTCTCTGGATGTACACCATGACGGTGCGTGGCAAAAGCCTGGAGCAATAGAACCAAGCAAATCTCATAGCAAAGAGAATTTAATAAGATTCGAAAGCTCCTTTGCATACGCATAACTATGCCGTAAAGTCTTGTTCTATGGCTAGCATGAAGAAATACAGGGTCTACCCACTCCATAAAATACCAATACAAAGGACTGCGAAAAATAGTGTCTGGGAAGAATAAAACTACGGTGGAAGGATGTCAACTCTCTGAATATGGATCACCCAATACTCATGGCACCAAGGTACGACGTGGGCAAGGCAACGTATTGATGTTTACAAAGAACTTCCAAACCCACCTTGAAAACAGGTGAAAGTTCACCCTGTTAGGAAAGGAGCAATCTGTTGGTATACCGATGGATCAAGAATAGCAGAAGGTAAGTGAGGCGGATTATTTGGACTCGACACCAAATACACGGAACCCATGGGTGAATGCACCAGTGTCTTTAAAACTGATGGTCATACAATGGGTAAAACTGGAATCTGAACAAATACAAAAAGAAGGACGTATCCATCATGTCCGATAGTCAGCAGCCATAAAAACGCTGAGCTCACATATCATTAGCTCAATGATGATTCTGAACTGCAAAACCGAACTAAAATCCTTAGGAATACAGAACAGAATCACCCTTCACTGGGCCCCAGGAGACACAGGAATTGAGTGAAATGTACAGACGAACACTGATACACGCAAGGGAGCTGAAAGGCCGCTAATAGAACCGGAAACTTTCTGAACAGAAGGCAAATAATAATAATTCAGCAAAATCATCATAGACAATTTGAGTAAAAAATATGTCTTGGAATCCATAAGGGAAAACAGGAATAATCACAATAGGATGACGGGGTAACATTCTCAAAGGTCATATTAGAAAAAATTGGCCTAGTGAATGATGGAACGTGTAGATTCTAAAAAAAAATGGTCAAAACACCGTAAATTTGTTCATCGGCCGCGGAGCCACAATCCTCCGCAGAAGCAAGTAGTATGGGAATTAAAACGCGACCGTAGAGGAAATTACACCATTGGAGTCGGGAAAAACCCTAATCTTTCTGAAAAATCTGGAGCTCACCGACTTACAATAAAAGAGTACCGGGAGGGATATACAAGTCATTCAAAAACACAGTTTAATGTTGAATATCGCGGGTACACCAAGACGGCCTGTGAAAAACAGGTTGGAGAATTGTCGCGCTGCCTAGACGGACCAGACTTTATTAGTTCAATATGATTTTGCAGATTAGAGCCAGTAAAGTATTATTATTATTTCAATTTGATTTTTTTATTTCAAATTTGTTCCTTTTTTGTACGCATTGTCCAATTGATCTGGGTTCCAGGACACAGTAATGAAATGTCCGACACCCTGGTCAGGAGCCTCTGTCGGGCCAGAGCCAAAGCACGCTTTGACAAGCTGCATTGGAGGTCTCGTTCTTCGAGGCCAGCTGAACAAACAGTGGCTTGATTTGTAGCGAAACTCACCAGGCATGAGGCAGGCCAAGCTCTTTATCGTAGAGCCTGCGCCTAGGCTCTCAAGGAAACTCATTTTCCTTAACAGAAAGGACCTTAGGGAAATCACTGGAATCTTTACAGATACCTACATATGTAGGTCGCTATCTTAAGCGAAGTACTTCCGCAGGGACTCATGGAAGCCAGCATCAGCAATATTCTGGGTGTCTGGTGAGTCACCAACCTGCTATAGTAGAATAGACTACTGATCATGGGGCGCACAATGGGCCCAATCCGGCAGAGAGGAAATATTACCATTACAGTTTTCATCAACTATAACACTTTGAAACAATTACCCAAAGACAGTGAATACGTGTGCTTATTATCCACTTCATCAAGATAACTCATCTTTTCATAGGCCATTTAATAAAATTTGTAACATTCTACCTAATCATATTCTTTAACGGGACCGCCTCAAAATCCGGCGTTGTTGAAGAGCCGTGAAATTATAAGAAATGGAAAATGAATATTCGTATACCAATATTGGCGCTTCCAACCGAGTTATAAAAAATGGAAGGAAATGTAGATTGGTCGCAGTTAGAACACAGAACTACCAGCTGAGAATTTAACTTAACATGTAAAGTGCCAGTTATCATTAGTTTAAGCAACACTGATCCCGGTTTTTGACGCAGTCTTTTCTTTTATACAGCACTGCCTTTAATGAATGGCACATAAATAGAACATATACATTTTTGTAACAGTAGGTAACTGACTAAGCAGAACAATTTGATAAGCACTATGGTCGCCATCCCATTATAACTTTTTTAAACGGTACAAAAATTCCGTGGTACGGTTCGCTATAACAGAACAAAATTATTAGTTAGTGTCAAACGACGAGTTTGAATCAATTTATGAATCGGTTAGGTAAGGAATCGAGGTAGAAGTGGTTGGGATGAGATTTCTGATTTTCCGACACGGGACTAATTTTAAATAGGTTCGGAACGGTGAACGTTACAAACTGCCGTAACTATATTCTGGTAAGATTCAGAAACAATTTTTTTCAATATTTTGTCTGAGGAAACCCTTTAGTGCTCGTAACACATCGAATGATCCAACGGTGAACTTTTTTTGAAAGTTTGGAAGTTATAGACATCAGGAAAGACCTCACTAGGCAAAGGGTTCCACAGCTTCGCCGTTCGGTAGAAATGATGAAGCGGTGACCAGCTTGAGCTCGTCTAGTCCGTCTACTTGGTATCTCTCGTGGTGGAATAACAGCCGAGATTTCTGATGAGCACAGACTATAGAAATATCTAAAGAAAAGGGAAAAATCGCCCACCTTTCTACGATGTTCTTGAGGTCAATGAATTCATAAGCTTGACATCACCAATCAGAGTAATAGCTCTTCTGAACAGAATCTAATAGCTTCAACGTGTGTTTGAGAGCTGAAGTCCAAACATGTGAAGGGTACTCCAGGACAGATCGAATCTGTGCTTTGTAGATTATGAGGAGCTGATGGAGTGTAAAGTGGCTCTTGCCACGGAATAGAAAACCAAATTTGCTATTGGTCTAGGAGCTAGAGCGATATGGTGGACCTCAATGAATACACCTTGGCACTACTGTATATTGGTGAAGAAAGGTTCAAGAAAGGCTCCAACAGCGATTTTTTTTTTGGAGGAGGTATTCGGGGTTGAGAGAGGGGTTGTATTGGGAAAAAAATATTGACACTGATATTGGTTATTCTTTGACACCAAATTAACGTATTTGACACGGTACCAAGATACCAACGTTTTTCAACAACTGGGAATAATAACAAACATTTTCCACCAGGTTAGAAACTGTGTTCATGCATTCCATTTAGCCTACTGAATTAACTGGCCAGCTCGAAGAAATTGCCTCGATAAAAAACCTTCGCTCTAGGTGTAAATGTACAAGAATAACATGCTTACGGCTGAACTCCGTTTGGATCATTTGAATTTGCTTTCACTTTACATTAATTTAATTAATGTAATTTTTCTGATTTCGGGAGTTCTAAATTGTGTGTTCCGTCAGTACTATAAGTTTTGGGAATACAATCAAGAACTGAGGCTAGGATCGCAAACATGAAGCCCGAGGTACATTTTCCGCCAAAAGAGAGCAAAAAATAGTTTAAAAATGGTAGGGCCATTTTTAAACTATGACATTGTCGGGAAAATGTTTTCCCGTTTTTTACACAGTTGGGAAACCCTTAGTATTGTGAATAACTTTTATTAGAAAATCTTTTCCACATCTGTTCTTACTCAAAAGTTACATTCAAGAAATCACAGTTTCCATGAAAAACAATTGACAATGGGTACCACATTTTTAAATAGCACAATTTAGAACTTTTGAACCGCATATGGATAAAAGAACTTATTTTATCACCCAAATAATTGTAAATTTAGAAATTAGTCACCAGACTTTTCCAACATATAGTTTGGACAGATAAAAGCTGTTTTGTCAGCAAAGATAAACCAAATCGCAAAAACAAACATTATTGGGCAGAACCACTCACACCACGTTAATGAAATTGAAAACCCCAGACACTCTGAAATAAATGTGTGGTGTGGGATTATTTTGGACATTTGGTTTTGGTATTATGAAGGATTCCTCAATAGCTAAAAATATTTGCAATTTCTGCATGGAAAACTACTACTCCTACTTGAAAACATTCCACTATAGCATGTACCCCCCCCCCCCCCCCTCGCAAAGACCAGGAATTATAAGGAAAACGCTAATTTCGCAGTTAAGTGGGTAAGAAATAATGGACCGGTACAATGGCTACCTAGACACTCTTAGATTTCTATTTATGGAGCATTGGATTTATAGAACTGCTTCGACAAGTAGAGATCGCCTAATTGAAAAAATACGAACAGCCTGTAGAGCTATCCCTAGAAAAATTCTGGAAATCACTACAGTGCAGGAGGCTAGAAAAAGATTGGGAAAATGTATGGAAGTTGTAAGATCATATCGAAAACTTTTTATAGAAACTCCATTTCAAAATAATCTCATTACTCAATTATTTTATTAATTGAACTTTTTAAATTAAATGTGATAATTAAATTTACATTCCACTTTTACTTTTAGCCCGTCCTACTGATTGTCAATTGTTTTTCTTGGAAAACTCGATTTAAGTCTACGTTGGCGTGATTTCTTGCAAAAATAGATAGAGAAAAAAAACCGACGACGCCATTACGGCCATTTTTGAACTCCTAATGTTTTTCACTTTCAGCTAAAAATGTACCTCAAGGAATCATATTTGCAGAATTTAAATATCTTCTTTACTTTTCGATTTTCACTCGAACAAAGTGTCTCCGAGTTATTAGGACCAGAATATTTCAATTGTAAACTGGAATACATTAATCACTTTCTATAAATTAAAATATTGTGCTAAAATAATAATTTTTCTATAAAAGATCAGAAACCACATAGTTTTATAATATTTTATATTCAAATTTATTATTTCGAAATAATTTATGTGATTTCATTTGCATTTGTTTTAGATGATTTGTTCATCAAATGATTAATAAATGATACTGTAAACTAGAATCTCTCTCCCTTGAACTGATAAATAGTATATTAATGTTTAAATTAAAAATAAAGTAATTTATCGATTTATCGATTATAAGCAATTAAAAAGTTTAAAACGCCCGATATCATCGAATTCTAAACTCAAACTGGTCACCCTTCGTTAGTCTAGGAGCCAGAGCGATATTGATGGTCTGAACATTAACCCGATGGCAATATGGTTTATCGTTAGAGGACGGTTCAATGACGAATTCATCTCAAAGACTGAATTTTCGCCGGCATCCGCATTTTTTTTACTGGAGGTTAACCCTTTCCAAGTTGCGGTTACTTAAAAGCATGTCATTCTTATACACTTCCACCATGTGCCATCATTTTTTATCGTGTCCGTTTATCAGGCTGACAAGTTAAAATTGGACCGAAAATGAACTGCAAGTTGACCCTCCCAAACCTGGTGGAAAATGTTCATTGGTGTTGGCAATTGTTAAGATACCCTATGCCATGAAAAGTAATCGGTCCATTTCCGAGTAATTGGCCATTATTTAGACCAAAAAATTTTTTTTCTCATTTTGTACCTTGCGGATTACAAGGTAGCGTGATGGCACCATGTTAAATAACTTTATTGGAGGTCAAATAAAAATTTTAAATTACTGCCATCACTCGTTGCCTATTTCAACCTCCCAAAACTTTTTGCCTAGCGAGGTCTTTCCTCAGCTCCCTCTGAGCTACTGGCTCACGGAGTACGGCGGAGACTCTGTTAAGAGGCAGGAGAAGCTTTCCATTTCTGACTCCTCAATAATATTTCTCTCCATGAGCAAAAGGACATGAAACTGATCACAGCACTTCTTACAGGCCCCTGTCACCTGTACATACATCTACAATTAATGATTGTTGATGATTCAGGTTGTAGTAGATACGGAGAGGCGGACGAAACTGCCTCTCATATCCTAGTAGCTTCTCTTAGGCTGCGCGTATATGCCATCATCATGGGCATCAGTACAAGCAGTATTCTCGCCTGTGGCATTGCCTCAAGCCTGCTGAACTGATTGTTGTTCCAAGGGGCGCACAATGGCCCAATCTAGCGATCCACCTCCGCTTTGATGGGTTTTCTGCAGGTGCAGTAAATAAAAAAAACACAGATGGAAGCAGTTAATGAATCAATGAACCATCTATGTTGGACGGAGGAACATGTATACTAAATAGACTCGGAACCAATTAAGACACATTAATACCGAACCGAAAATAGTTTAAATGTGGAATGAAATAAAGGAAAAACTTACCATTGAAAATAGCGCCTAGTCGTGAACATTCCATCGCAATATCCATCGGGATTACTGAGTTGAACGCCCACAAATTGTTCAATTTGCGAAAGTACGGGACCTACATATCTAACTCTACCGCCCCTTACCCGACCCTCAGGAGTAATCACTTTCACCCAATGATCTGGTTTCAGGTCTCTTGGGATTCGAGGTAAGAAAGGTTGCCATCCTTGGGGTGGAACATTATCTCTAGATGGTTCAGGGGCCGATGCCCGACGCAGTCCTGTCCTTCTTCCTTCACTGTAATGAAAATGTGGTGTTTGAAATACAATTATGATTGGACCGTTGGATGAGCCCGAATATAATATATTGAAATGCTGTAATTTGAATTATTTTGTGTTCAGAGAGCATTTATTAAAGTTTTGATTGTTAATTGGATGATAACCTTTTGATACAATGTTACAGTAGAGCACGGTGGTGAAATTACAGGTATTCAATAATTCTCTCTAGTTCCATATGTAACGTCAGCTGATACCTAAGTACCTAAAGAAATATTCGAAATTGTGAAATTCGTCTTTTATTTCTTTAAATTTTTTAAATGAATTAACATAAAGTGTTGCGACCTTGGGTTAAAATAAAACTTGGATATATTTTGGCTTCCGGATGCTTTCCGCATCACAATAGCACGACTTGATGCCGACGTTTCGCCGAACATTACAGGTGGCATCTTCAGGGCAAACTTGAGGCTTGGACTCTACTGGTTTCTGTAGCGGTATTTATTGTAGGATAAAATCCTTCACGCTACACAGTTTACTGCCTTTATTCCGGTGGTGAACTTCGTTCTGGCACCTGACCCTGCTGTTGTGTGATCATGTGCGCAGTGGAATTTTCGAGGATGGGTTTCCAAATGTTGGAAAGGAAATATCCTGAGTTAAGGTTTAGATTATTTGGATGTTTTAGGATTTCTATCGCTTCCAAGAATTTTTCGGTGATAGAAGTTTGGAGCTCAGGCTAGGATTTTAGTATTTTCGAAAAGGATTTGATGATTAGTGTCAAACTTGTGATCCGCAAGTGCAGATCTACTGGTGTAACGAAGCCTTGTACAGCGCTCATGTTCTTTCACACGAGTAGCTACTGTACGACCTGTTCCTCCAATGTAGACTTTATCGCAAGAGCTGGGAATGCTATAAATACCTTCTAAGTGAAGAGGAGGAAGTGGATCTTTGATAGGTTTGTAAAACTGAGATAATTTTGGAAGTATGGAAAACCGACTAGAAATATTATGTTTTTTAAGGATTTTGGAAATTCGATATGTTACATTTTTAATATATGGAAGATAGGCAGTGGATAAAACAGGCGGGGGGTTTGCGGCTAAGGTTGATTGAAATTTTAGTTCTTTATGGCTTTTTCAATGTTATAATAGGAGAAATTATTTGATAATAAGACAGATGAAAGATGTTTTAATTCTGATTTTAAAGATTGGGGTTAAGATAAATTGACAGCTCTATGGACCAAGGAGTTTGGGACAGATTGCTTTTGGGCAGGGTGGTGGTGGGAAAGGCCATTGAGGTATCTATCGGTGTGAGTGGGTTTTCGATACACAGAATGTCCTAAAGTACCGTCAGTCTGTCGATTAACTAAATCAAGGAACGGGAGTGAACCTTTCAATTCAACTTCCATGGTGAAAAGGATATTGGGATGTAATGAATTTAAATGATTGAGAAAGGGAACTCGATTTTCGCGACCGTGTTGTCAAATAACAACAGTGTCCTCGACATATCTAAACCAACATATCGGCTTGAGAACAGATGAGTCAATAGCATCTTGCTCAAGAGTTTCCATGAAGATATTAGCTATGACCGGAGAAAGTGATGAACCCATGGCAGCTTCCGAGGACCACTTGCAAAACTAGTCATCGTAGAGAAAATATGTGGAAGATAGACAAAAATCAATTAACGGTAGTAAGTTCATTGAAATGTTTCTGGCAGGTAACAATTGAGAAATCATAGAAAGGGTATCTGGAATGTGAACATTGGTAAAGAGTGATTCGACGTCAAAGCTGACGAGCAAATCGCCTGGGTCAACTTTTAGCCTTTGGAGTTTTAAACAAAATGAAAGGAATTTAGGATAAAACTGTTGCAATTACCTACAAGAGGTTTGAGAATAGTTTACAGATATCGAGAGATTTTATAAGTAGGGGATTCGATAGTGCTGACAATTGGTCTCAGGGGAACTGAGGGTTTATGAATTTCACGAAAACCATATAATCGGAGGCTTCTTGTACAATGGGGGATAAGACATTTCTTATCTGGATCAGGAAGGGAAGGAGATTATAGGAACCTCCCGCCTGCTTTATCCACTGCCTATCTTCCATATATTGAAAATATAACGGATCGAATTTCCAAAATCCTTAAAAACATAATATTTCACTCGGTTTTCCACACTTCCAAAATTATCCCAGTTTTACAAACCTATCAAAGATCCCCTTCACTTAGACTGTGTTTATAGCATTCCCTGTTCTTGCGGTAAAGTCTACATTGGTGAAACAGGTCGTACAGTAGCTACTCGTGTGAAAGAACATGAGCGCTGAACACGTCTTCGTGACACCAGTAGATCTGCACTTGCGGAACATAAGTTTGACACTAATCAACAAATCCTTTCCGAAAATACTAAAATCCTAGCCCGAGCCTCAAACTTATATCAGCGAAAAATTCTTGAAGCGATAGAAATCCTAAAACATCTAAATAATCTAAACCGTGACGGATATTACCTTCCCAACATTTGGAAACCCATCCTGGAAAATTCCACTTCGCACATGATCATACAACGGCAGGGTCAGGTGCCTGAACGAAGTTCACCACCGAAATAAAGACAGTGAACTGTGTAGTGTGAAGAATGTTATCCTACAATGAATATAGCTACAGAAACCAGTAGAATCAGTTTCAGTTCAAGTGTGCCGTGAAGATGCCCCCTGTAATGGTTGGCGAAATGTCGTGATATTCTGACGCGGATTCCATCCGGAAGCCAAGACTTTTCAAGATTAGCTATCCGCAGAAGCATACTATTCAAGCTATTGGATATACTCACTGCAGAAATTAGCGCATCATGTAAATCCCGAATTCATAGATAATTAAAACCTACCAATAATTCGATGTATCTCTTCCGATGCAGTCTATGGACCTTCTAAGATAATTTTCCGCTTCTTCAACTAGGCTATCCGTCGAATCTCCGCTATCGACTGTAAGAGTCCAATCGCCTCTAAGTTCTGGTAACGATGTATTAGCAAAACGTACTCTAGATGGGTTGGATTTAAGGGTGGCTCTCCGTGAAGGAGATACCGGAGCAGAACATCTTCTAGAAGGAGCAGGAGGTGACATAGGATAAATACTACTGTATCTTGAATGCGAATGACTGCCGTCACTTGGTGTGGCCGTTGTTGCAGTCCATGTAAATCTTTGAGACTAGAACAACATATGATTTGTTAATAGTAGTTGGGAAAGTGCAAGTAATTGTTCGAATCGGTGAAGTTTCTAAAAGTGGATTGTTGATTATCAGATCAATAAGCAACAATGGCGCAATATTATGGGAAGACATAAGATTATTTTCATTATTTGATAGATTGTGTTTTCATCAATAAATTTGAAATATACGAACACTACTTCGATTATATTAGAACGCTTTCAATTGAAGAAATACTTAGAAATGGAGTTTACGAGTTTATTCGAGCAAAAATTAAAGGGGTTTCATGGGAATTGGTCTTAACTTCAAATCACTTATTCTTAAAGTGGATTTCTTCAAGAAACAATCCGAAACATGATAAGATAATTATTTTTCTCAAAAGTGTATGACTTAAGATTATCGCGTTCGAGTATGAAAGCGGATTGGAACTATTACGTTTTTCTTCAATAAATCTAGTAATTTGTTGCGACCTTTTTGATAAATAATGAAATATAAATATTATTCCCCAGTATCAATTCGGGCGATAATTTTGACACAGTTGATTGATAGAA
The DNA here is from genome assembly GCA_958510875.1 of Endomychus coccineus. NCBI lineage: Eukaryota > Metazoa > Arthropoda > Insecta > Coleoptera > Endomychidae > Endomychus > Endomychus coccineus. The sequence goes on from OY294070.1 coordinate 102,340,099, forward strand.
CAATCCTTTTTTAATCACACATGTATCTTAATCCGCAACTAATTTGTAGTGTTTTTGACGTGAATAACGTCTATATGTGGGGTGACTAATGGAATTTCAGATACGAATGCACTGTCATGAAATGTTGGGCATGCGCATCACGCTATTGACGCATCCCTATGGCATCAAGGCTCAGCAGGAATAAATGTATGTTGTGCAAATCAACCTCCATCGCTGCATATATGATGAAAGCGAATATAGGCGCTGCCGTAATTCAAGAATCATACGTTTATGGAGGAAGAATCGAGGGTTTAGGTAGCTTCAGGGGTCGGATCATACACGTCCCGTCCGAACAAAAACCACGGGTTTGCATCCTAATAAAAGTTTTACCGTTGTGGGGGCACTGTAGTCGCGACATAACAACGATTAGACTTAAATCATAAATAGGAGGAAGAGAGTAAAGCCTCCTGTTGGCATCAGCATACCTACCCTATGATCAGACGGGAGTACCGCCACCGCAAGACATACGAACTCTTGCGGAGTATCTCAGAACCTCGAAATTCCAAGCCTTATTGGGGTGTGATGTCCATACACACCACAGTGTGGGGGATCAAAGACATTAACAAACGAGGTCAAGCATTGTCGGATTTCCTGATGACTAACAACCTACATATGTGCAACCAGGGCAACAAACCAACCTTTGTGACAAGTGTGAGAAGAGAGGTCATCGATATCACGGTATGTACCGGGTGCATAAATGGCCTAGTGCATAACTGGCATGTGGCGGAGGAACCAAGTCTATCTGACCACATGTACATACGATACACAATCGGATCGTCAAAGGCACTGCCTGCCGAGTACAGAAGCCCAAGGATCACCAAGTGGGACACCTATCGCGAGAACCTACAAGAAGCCCTTGGAAACTGCCCAACGAAGGCACCTAAAGTGCCGGAGTTTAAACATAACGGGAACAATTGTTGATTCAGTCATAATAATAGCCTTTGAAACATCAAACGCACTGAAAGCGAACAGACAGGGAAGCTCTGCCCCCTGGTGGAAGAAATTTCCGCAATGAGGGGGACGGTGAGAAGACTGTTCAACAAAGCCAAGCGGATCAGCACGTACTGGGATGAATATCGCTTGGCACTGACTGCGTATAGCAACGCTATCAAGAAAGCGCGAAAGACCTCGTGGAGGAAGTATTGCCACGGCAGATATGCCCAGCTACGCTAGACTTCACAAGGTACTAGCAGCCGGACCACGACAGAAAGTGGGCTCCTGTGTAAAACCACAAGGAGGATATACCAAAACAAAAGAAGAAACGCTAGAGCTGCTGCTCCAGACTCACTTCCCTGGATCACGTAGCTCAAAAAAGAGAGCCAAAGCAAAACTGGGCTCTGGCTGCGAGTAATTCATTTCAACCATGTAAGTCGCCAGGAACCGATGCGATACTGCCAGCTTTACTGCAGCAGGCAATCAATATACTATATCAAGCAGAAGTATCCCCTAAATCAGGCTACTAAATTTCATAGAATACACCGGACTGATGAGGAGATAGCAATATGTGAGTGCACAATATGACACTAACGATCGCAGTGCACTGGGGCTCCTCCTGGGAAGGAGAACCAACATCACGGGGGAAGGGTTTTAGTCGGCAAGAATCCGGCACACCCGGGAACACGGGCTCCCGAGGCGTCTATGCAAGATTTCCCCTCCTCTACGCAAAACAAATGGAACCAAGGAGGTTGCTATCCGATGCTATCACATTTATAACAGAGCCTTTGCCTGTAGTGACCCATATTTTTTCGCGATCGAGACCGATCTAACACTAGTTATAAGGTATCATCGTTCTCAAACTTCGGTAAAGTTTGCCATTCCATTTGCAAGGATTGCAAATAGTGCAAATGTATTATGAGAATGTTCTGCTGCGCTATGGTGGTATAGTCGGTCGTTCTGTGCGGGGGTCTGTAATCGCTTAATACTATATACATTGCGACTATTTTACGCACGACATAATCTCTTCCATCCTAATAAATAATTCTGCGAACCATGGAACGCTTGCTCACCTCGTTTTGGCTACTTGATACAGTTTGCCCTGTACGACGGAAAGAGAGCGTACTGAAGAAACTACGATCGATGTAGAAAAAAGTATCGAAGAAGATCCAAACACCTCGATTCGGCACCGTGCGCAATGATGTCTGTACGTCCACTTTCTTGAAATTTTACGTAAAGAGTTTGGTTCAATACCTCACAACATCCAGCTCGTATGAGGATTGAAGTTGACTGACCATGCATAATGTTTGGTTAAAGCGCTGAAAATCAAATGCGAGTTGACCCATCGTTCCATCGACCATCGCAAAAGTTTGTTCAGCGATGACTAATTTTTGACTCGATGGCAATGTCAACAAGCAAAATTGTCGTACTTGGAGTAAAGATAATCAAATAAACGTTCCTATAAAAGGCATTACAACCAGAAAAATGCATTGATTGGCCGCCACATGTCATACAGCACGTGAAAGAATGAATTTATTGAGAGAAACTATCGGCTATAAAATTATTTCGCGAAATATAGATGTCAATTAGCCACCACGATGGGGATATGTAAAGTTTTCGGTATATGCAGATAAACAGACACGTTGAACCATCTGCAGGCTAACATTGTGCGTGTTATTGGTGGAATCTGGCGACCAATGATCGAAAAAGTAGTCGAAATAGAACCTCCAGAATGCGCTATATTAGAGCCAGTCGCTAGGGTAATATGCCCGAAATAATATTCAAACAATATAATATGGCGTAAGATATTCCAAAACCAAAACTTCGTTCATTTGGTCAAATTGTATGTGGCTCATTCCTATGCTAAGTTTATTCATTTCAAACTAATTATATACCAAGGAAATAAGCTAATAAGATATATCTGAGTCAATGCTCGCAATTGTTACTTCAATACAAATGCGCAAATTATTAAATCACCCATACATTATTAATCAAATTTATCATTTCTTTGCATTTTAAAGTGTATATTCAACTCACTGTGTAAGCAGGTGAATATAGCTCAGGTGTCCTCAAAAATTGGCCATGCGTTGTCACTATAGGAGGTTTCAAATTTTCAGGGCAAAGATAATCGGCTGATCGAGACAGTTCTGGCACCATACTCGTAAATCCTATGTCAGATAGCAAAACTCTTCTTGCTTCAACAGTCTTTTCTGAAAGGCGTAATCTCGACCCAGGGTGATGATATTTAGAGGGCAGGGTCGTGAATGGGTCTCCATGGGCCTGCAAATGTTATGTGATGTAACAAATTTTAATGCGGATTATAGAATTTTTGCCATGCTTTAGATTGATCTTCGAATTCAAAAATGATATAAGCTGTAATAGTGATTTTGGTGAAAATATATGTAAGTCTTTTTTTATCGTGCATCGATTATTCATTCATTCCTCAAATCGGTTCATACGACACGTTGTTGATTTCTACATAGGGGTCGAACGGTGACTCCGAGTTGATGAGTTAAAATTATTGGTTTGTAAATTCAATGTCGTACCGTAAGTTGTTTTCGAGTTATGGAGTAGAGCTTACCTTTGGCAGTGCTAAAGTATCTAGACAGACTGCGACAAGCATATTTTATCGGCTTTTGCGAAAGACGGGTTGAGCGTAGGGAAGGAAGTCGCTCTCCTTTCACTCATACGGCACGTTGTTGCCATATACAGAGGTGTTTATTAAGGACTTGTACAAACTTTGAAAAATAAATCTTTCGACAAATTTCAAGACAAAAAGTGCATATGAACATGGGTACGCAACGGCTTCGTTCTTGAAATCCAAGAAAAAAAGTGTTATTTAATTTTTTGATTATATGTTCGTTCAATAATATTGCAATTTGACGAAATTCTGGATATTAGGAGTATTAATGATGAGAAACTCAAATATTTACTTAGTGTTCTGCCACATACCTGGATTGAAATAAAAACCAATTTTTTTCTGTCCCACTGTATGTAATTTTTGACTAAACATACTTATTCACCATTTAATTTAAAAGGTACTCATTGTATTTGTCGCTTGCAGCTATTTCAATTCAAAGTAGACCAAAACTAGGAAAATTAGCGGAAAACTGTGGAAAACCTCAAAAGAAAATCTATTCACGTCATTGAAATTATCGTGCGATAAGTCGCTATAGGGGTTTTTGTGGTCGATAATTACGAATTTGACATCAAAAACGTTTGAAAATAACAATAGGATTATGTGGAAAATTAAGGAACATTAAAAAATACAAGCATCTTTGTTTTAATTTATACAAGTTTGTAACTGTTTATTCAAAGCTATAATATTGAAATTTGTAATTTTCTTCGATTTTCCGGAATTTTCAAACAATTGTTTTTTTGACATTACTTTTAATTTTTGTAATTTAACATGCACATCGAAAAAACAAATTCTAATCAACACGACACTCAAAAGAATACATTTAAAAAAAATAAGATTTCATAAAAAAATGTTCTTCGTTTTTCCAGAAAATGATATTTTTCAATTTTTTTTTAAATTTCGTATACAGCGAAACCCCCTATAGCGACCTATCACACGATAATTTCAATGACGTGGAAAGATTTTCTTTTCAGGTTTTCCAGTTTTCCATAATTTTTTCTAGTTTTGGTCTACTTGGAATCGAAATATGCGACTGCTAACATCTTTCATGTATAAAACGATAATCGCGTGAAAAATGAGTAATTTTGTATGAAAATGACAAAATTTCCCTGATTTTTACTCCATTGAATAAGTTTTCCGGGAAAATGACCTCGGATTCATGTTCAGCGACCCAAGTAGATAATTTTATTTATAAATTCAAAGTTATCTTATGAGAGAGGGTGAAAATAGGATAAATTTAGCGTTTAGGGGTGAATGGGAGGCCGTGTCCACTTTGCTCAACCCTTACGAATGATTCAAATCGGCCACAGAACATTATGCAAAAGAATTTTTTTGATCTCTTGTTTTTTTTAGAAAGTGACTGGACTATTAATATTAGAGTTTTCAATTTGTCTGAAATTCTTATGACTGGAGCTAACAAAAAAAAAAACTACGGAGGGCGGTAAACTGTGTACAGAGCACTGTCCACTGAAGGAACACATAGACCTACGTTATATAGACTGTGCGATGAGGATGACGATGCCCTCGCACATATACTATGCCTATGTCCCGCGCTAGATTACTGCAGTAGGAAACACTAAATAACTCTAAGATGACACCAATGTAACTCAACGGTTTTAAAGTCAAACAGATGCTGAACTATTTCAAGAAGACATGCCTAATAACAGAAAATCAGCAATCAGATGAGGCCTTTTAAGTCGCAGTGCTTGGGGTACAAACGAAACCACTCCAAAAATTAATATTAATAATGATATGTAACATATCTTCTTCCAATAAAGATGTTGAACGTTAATAACTCCCCAATAAAGTAAGTAAATATTATCTTGCAGCACAAGGCATATTAATTTGCCTGCTGGAACTGTTCAGCAGGGAGGTTTTAGTTGTAACTTGTTGTACGGTTATGTTCACCTATTACTTTTTGATTGTGAGAGATGTGTTGCATTCTCTTGTATAATCTGTGGCAGTGACTAAAGGAAATAGAATAGAGTTATCATCATATAAAACTGTTGTATAATTTTTTTTGCTGAAACCTTATATGTACCATTGAATAAATAGACAAAAAAAATTCCCAAAAATACGCAATACGAAAAGAAATTAAAGTGAAACTTTTCTCTTTAGGAAACCAATTTACAAACTAGGGTTTTTCATTGACTGAAACTTACAATTTTCAATAAACTTTAAATCATGTAGATTTTTAACGAAGCAACAGGATAACTGAAAAACTTGATAATTAAATTCAAATTACGAAAAACAAGCTACTCATTAAATAATTCCTAAACGTTCTTCCTTGAGGGGCATATTCGTTATCGTCACTATATGTAAAAACGTTAAGGCGGTTTAGAGACGGATGTATTGTGAATTGAAAGGATTTGAGCTGAACGCATGCAAAACTTGTGACTGGAGGTTCAACTCACAACCGAAAATTAATGTTTACAACAGGCTAAGAACATGCACGCGACTTAGGCATTGCGCAAGCAAGCGCCGAAAGTTTACTACAGATGTTTACATTATTGCTATATCTAGTATCTATCGACAATGAATCTAAATATACCTTATTTGCTAAACTACTTTCGGATCGCCATGACGATCCTGGAAGAGCAGATATATCAGTCTGAGCGCCAGATTCTCTCCTGGTTGCATTAGAATGCTCTAAAATAGGGCGACTTTTCTTGACATTTATGCCTTTGGTTAGGGCTTCCCTAAAAAATTATTATAGTTGAAACCGATAGTAAAATCTATTATCATACAAGGATGAACCCGAACACCATGATCGGTTGCTTCATCCGCGATTCTATTCATTTTATTGAATTGTAACCATTAATTTCGATTTATCTGCTAATGGTAAATAGCTCCTTATAATATATTTAATTTCACAATAGACCAATGAATCTAGGACTGGTAGTGAAAAATCGGAAGAAATATGAATTCGGAATAACACCAAAATGTCGAGGAAAAAAGTTGGTGGTCGAAAATTGTACAGATTGAATTTGAATCAGCGGTGTCTTTTGAGTAAGAGCGAACCAGACGCATTGTATTGTTTTACAGGAGAAACAAGTAAAGTTCTATAATAGTGGGTTGTATCATCTAAGGATGTCATCTGCGCAAACCCACTGACACTCACTCCACTCTCCACTGTCCACTTGCGGCACAGGGCAGTAACTCGCTATAGGTGCACAGCTATACAATAATTTGGAAATTTTTTATTTAATTTTTCAATTAAAGTTCTAGCTCCATCATTAGATAATTATTTTATGCTTGACACAGAACAAAATTATTCGGATGCAAGCTAGACCAGAGCTAGACATCTGATCATAACGCGCCAGGATGCATTTAGACATTCCACTACAGCATTCGGCACCCGTCTTCAATCTGATTGGTTCATTTAAATATGCTGTCGAATTCCATAGCGGATTGTTTCGACGGTGTTCAAATCAAGAGTGGGTTGTTATTTAGTTTCAAACTGCGAACGGTGCCGAATTCTGAAGTGCAATGTTTAAGCGGTGCTGAAATACAGAGTTGAATGTTACATAATTTAAGCATGTACTATGCCGAATACTTCACTAGGTAATGCGTTTTTTAACTTTTTTCTCAGAAATTGTTATTTTATTTTTAAAATTTGCATAAATATCAAGTTAAAACATTTTTTAATGGTTCATGCCATATGACTTTTTGCATTCGGACGATTTTTAGCTACACTTTCCGCTAAGTTGCGCTTCCTTTGCTTACATGAAGTTTCACCTTTGGCAGGTCGGCCACAAGGGAGTCTCTTACACCCTCTTGTCATCCCCATTTTTCTTCTACTTAATGATGTTGGTTGAACTTTAATATCCAAATTTGTTTTGTGCCTTAATGGTAAGGAACTCCCAGCAGTGCATAAGAATGTTTCTCAAGAAGTTTTGGGTTCTATAGATTTTAATCTCTGTAGAAATTTTCTTTCAGTAAACTGTGAAGTACCAAAACTAATATGGTTTTGTTGCATATATAAAAAAATTCGTTGTAAACCTTCATTAGACTGGTCATCCGTGTGAACATATTCTTTCGAAATTTCTAGAAGATCATCACCTAAATTCAAAGCATTTGACGTAATATCCGTTGAGTCGAGGGTCAAAGTAGATTCTTCTACGTTTTCTTGGTACTTTCAGGTTTCACCAATGGCATATAAAAAGACATCCCTGCATTTCAGCACCGCTTAACATTACACTTCAGAATTCGGCACCGTAAGCAGCTAGAAACTGAATAACAATCCACTCTCGATTTAGACACCGTCGAAACAATCTGCTATGGGATTCGACAGCATATTTAAATGAACCAATCAGATTGAAGACGGGTGCCGAATGCTATAGTGGAATGTCTAGATGCTCCGGGATGGGTGACGGCAAGGAGGGGCAGTTGTCACTCATTGGAAATTCGTTTTATTTCTTGTGTTACGCAAGTTTTTAATTTTTAAGAGTGAACTGGTGTTTACTTCCTGGAAATCCATTATATTACTTTTTCTAACCATCCAATTTGCTACAAACTAGCAGCATATCATATCATAGTATAGTCTACAGACTTTGTCAATTTCAATGTCAGCCCAAAAATTTCGGAATGAATCAAATATTATAAAACAGATAGCAATTAACAATAATTTCGGTCACAGTCTGATAGATAATATGTTGAAAAAGGAGGATTATAATGTTGCATTACATACATACGTGAAATCGCGAATGATATTAAACGTGTTCAACATTTCAAAAATAACAAAGATAAGTCAGAAAAATTAAGTGAAATCTGGAGTCAACATAAATTGTAAATGTTTTCCGAACTTTTATAAAGGTCCAAGAAGTAGGTCTTTCTCTACTAGAGTGGGTGAATATTTTAGGAGTTATAGAAATAACAAACCCGACTCCCATCATGCCCACATTTGTGATAAATAATAATTGTAGAATACCTAGAACTTAATAAATATAAGCACAGTAATCTTTTACTTAATAAACAGGTATATTTGTGATATTCTCCGCTTCTTAATCTCTTCCCACATAAACAATCTGTCGCAAACTAGTTATTAGATTTTAATCCCTTAGTTGCAAACAACCGGTATTGTTATAATCATTAAGTTAGCCTGTAACAATCTGAATTACTAATCATTAAGTCAGCCCCATGTGTCATTATCTGTTTAGGTATATGTAGCTGTGGTCGAAATTCTGCTTGTAAATGCCTTCTATTCAGTGAATCAATTCTTTACACGCGAATTTTAAACACGTGGCTTTGATATCCTTATTAATATTCATGTACCACTTTTTATTTTTATTTTGTTGACTCTCAGATGATCAGTTAGTTTGCTATTGATGAGAATGATCATGTAGTAGAAATGACCTATTGATAAGAAATAATCACCCTTATCCACTAAAAAAACTATTAAAGTATTGAGGACCTTTCGCCTACCAAGTAGCCAACATCAGAGTAAACTAAATCATAATTCAAAATGTGCCTGTTTAAATACTATTTGGGGATAATGATGTAAAAATGGAGATAAATGGGAATTAAATAAATTGCTTTTTCGTTTATACATTTCCATCCCTTCTAAATTACCTAAATATTTGTATGTACTGTGTTTTAAAAGGACAAAATGTTCTTTATAACGAGTTAAAATGTTCCTTCTAGTTTGACCCACATAGCATTTTGAACAAGACTCACAATTGATTTTGTAAATCCTGGATTTGTCGAAATCGGAAACTTTATCAAAGATGTTGCCTAAACGGTGTTTTAGATTGTTCTTACATCTATAAACTGGTTGTATTGCAAATTCAGAAAACAAACTATGGAATTTATTAATTACTGGAGAATGGTAAGTGAAACTTTCGAATTTCAAAGTGTCACATATCATTCTTCAGTAATTTATAAATTCCATAGTTTTCAAAATTTATAATACGAGTTTATAGATGTAACAACAAGCTAAAACACCGTTTAGGCAACACCTTTGATAGTTTTACAAAATCAATTGTGAGTCATGTTCAAAATGCTATGGGGGTCAAACTAGAAGGAACATTTTAACTCGTTATAAGGAACATTTTGCCTACATGAATAATAATGGTGAAAAATCAGCGGTAGCCGAACATATTTTGAATACAGGCCACACCATTTCTGAAGAAAGTTCATCACTTTTAAAACACAGTACAGACAAATATTTAGGTAATTTAGAATGGATGGAAATGTATAAACGAAAAAGCAATTCATTACATTCCGATTTATCTCCAGCTGGGGGTAACTCATTGTTTACATTATCTCCAAATAGTATTTAAACAGGCACATTTTGATTTATAATTTAATTTACTCTTATGATGACTACTTGGTAGCCTAAAGGTCCTCAGTACTTTAATAGTATTTTTAGTGGATAAGGGTGATTACGTCTTATCAATAGTTATAATATATCCACAGTGTGAACTCTTTTAGTTTATTAGAAATGACCTGTGTATATAATCTATAATAATGTATTTACTAGTTATCTTCGGAATGTTATGTAATATTGTGGATTGTATTTATGCTGGGTTCAACACAATGTTTGATTGTTTACATGAACCATTTGTATTTACATTGATGCAATTAATTTCTTTCCAATACCTTCGCAAGTTAAAGTAACATTAGTTCACCTGAAGAAACCGTCGTGTTCTCATTTATTTTTATAATGAAAGTTTAGGTAAGTTTTTTAGTGTATTATACAGTGTAGTTGTTTATTCATGTTAATATTTGTTTTTTTTTTCAGATTTCAACATGGAATATGTTTTTACGGAGGACCTAATTGATGGAAAGCGTTTTGGGACGAACGGACATTAAACATGTTCTATGTTATTCGTTTTTAACTAATAAAAACTGTATATTTTTTTTGAAATGGAATTAAATTTTTGTTGTATTTTATGAATAATGTGCTGATATAAAGTATATAATATAATAATATAGCTCGTGTTATTTTGTTTTTCCCACCCTAATTGAAACTTTGCGGGCGTCTATGCGTCTGACTGGCGCGATATGAATAGAACACCCATTTATCATCTTTGTCGAATATCTCACTTATTTAATAGCTATACATACACCGCTCACATAAATTCAATCTGTATACACAAAAAAGTTGAAAATTTATATTTTCGCCGCAATGGAATAAAGGTATCAAACGATTCATTCGAAACAGGTCAAAAAACTTTATATTTCAATTTGAGCAAACATAAAACGAAAATGTTATAGTTTTTCTATGCCACGGTCGCAATATGCTCCGAAAATGTATTTAAAAAAGCATTAAAAGTAGATAATTTCAAAGTTCTTCTGTGCTATAGGTTTCCACTAGTGGTTGCAATAGAATAGTCCAATAAAGTTTGATTATTTTTAAGAAATTCCTTGAAAAAATTCAGATATTCAAAAATACGGCTGAATTAATAGGCGAGGAAATAAAGCAAAAAAAGGCTAAAGTAAAAAAAAAACGGGTGAACAGATTTTGATAATTTTTTTTTAATCGATTCAGGAATTTTTCAGTATTTTCTAATGTGTATTTTAATTCTACAGAGGGAAATGCATCTCTTTGAATGCACTTTCAGGAGATAATATTAAAAATGTTGAAAACATGTCTAAATATAGCCAAAATTTCTCACTCGGAGGTTTTTCGGGTCACTGGTCAAGATTCCGGTGCCAGATTCGATTTACGATAATTATATTAATTAAAAGAAATTTTTTTGTAAATAATTATAGAAATTTCAACTTTTGCAAATATTTTTATTCCATGAAGCATAAATTTATATCTGTTTAAAATTTTGCGAAGGAATAAAATCGTACTTTAAAGTATTTATTTTATCTTAAAATATATATTAATGCTTGTATGTAGTTTTTTATTTACAAAAATATACTTATTTAAAAATTGTATGAAATTATGCTCTGAGCGTAAATTTATAAATACCAGCGATATAATCGCCTCATTAACTCTTGGTCATGCCCCGTATGCTCAAGAGAACTTCCCTAACATGTTCCATTCCTGCGAATTCCCTGAAGACGACTATAGTACCAGGATGTACTGAGCCCCTGGTGCGCCGTAGTTCAAATCCGGCACCGGAATCGCATTCAGCGACCCCAAAAACCCAAGAGAGGCGAATTTGGTTGCTTTTCAGAGCATATTAAAAAACAATCCATGGAGATGACCTAGGTCATCAGGGTATCCTGAGCACCAGCTGACTATTGAAAGTCTTGGTCACGACCCGTATGCTCAAGAGAACCTCCCTAGCAGGTTTCATCCCATTCCAAAAGATAATTTCACGAATTCCCTGGAGACGACGATAGTACCAGGATGTACTGAGCCCCTGGTGCGCCGTAGTTCAAATCCGGCACCGGAATCGCATTCAGCGACCCCAAAAACCCAAGAGAGACGAATTTGGTTGCTTTTCAGAGCATATTAAAAGACAATCCATGGAGATGACCTAGGTCATCAGGGTATCCTGAGCACCAGCTGACTATTGAAAGTCTTGGTCACGACCCGTATGCTCAAGAGAACCTCCCTAGCAGGTTTCATCCCATTCCAAAAGATAATTTCACGAATTCCCTGGAGACGACAATAGTACCAGGATGTCCTGACCCTCAGGTGCACCGTAGTTCAAATCCGGCACCGGAATCGTGATCAGCGACCCCAAAAACCCCCGAGAGCCCAATTTGGTAGCATTTCAGAGCATATTAGAAATCAATCCATGGAGATGAACTATAGATATGATTATCCCTGATGCTTAGGGTACCCTGAGCACCAGGTGACTATTGAAAGTCTTGGTCACAACCGGCGACCACAAGAGAACCTCCTCACTAAGTTTCACTCCATTGCAAAAGAGATTTTTCCGAATTCACTGGAAACGACGATATTACCCGGATGTACTGAGCCCCAGGTGCGTTGTAGTTGAAATTTGGCACCGGAATGGTGATCAGCTACCCCAAAAACCCCGAGTGAGAAATTTTGGCTATTATTTGTACATGTTTTCAACATTTTTAATATTATCTCCTGAAAGTGCATTCAAAGAGATGCATTTTCTTCTGTAGAAATGCACATTAGAAAAAATAAATGGAAACATTTTTTCTAAATGACTTCCTGAATCGATTCAAAAAAATTATCAAAATCGGTTTATCCGATTTTTTTTTCGACCTTTTCTGATTTATTTCTTCGCCTATAGTTAACAAAAACACCTACAACTAGTCTTGACCTGAAAGGATTCAATTCAACAAAAATTAGATTACAATATGTAGCTGATTGAGAAACTAACAAATTCATAAGTGAAGCTAAATAAAAGGGAACTATTCTAACAATTACCTATGTAACAGTGGTCGGTATTGCAAAGGATTTGGACAAGTGTTCCTCCTAATACCCACATAATCAACATCCTGTATCCCACATTTCGATATATCAGTTTCTACAATCCTTATTCTTTCTTCGAACCTATCGAAGCTCTCATCTTTTTCCAACGATTTGTTCTCAAAGCTAGAATCTTGGTAGGAATAATAACTTTTAAAACTCTTCTCTCCATGATTTATAGAATTGTCCGACTTCGAGTTGTACAACTGCGAATTTTCCCTCTTGTATTCATACATTTGATAATTATTTTCTTGATTCTCATTCTCGAAGTTATCATTGAAAACGTCGTCCTCCAACTCTCGGTCAGACACATCTAGGCTATGCTCATTGTCCGGAGGATGCAAATTCAACGCAACCGTTTGTGAATCGACCGAATCAATTGAAACGAGTTGCTCTTTGAAATCTGCATCTTTAGTATCATCCGTAGTGAAAATTAATTCTATATCGTCCACCTCTTGATCAAGGTCATTTTGTGGACTGTCCGAAGACTCAGTCTTAAACTGATTTGAGTCCATGTGAACATTTTCACCGATATCAGATGGATCTCTTTTGCCACTCATTTCAGTACTTTCTCTATAAATTTCACACTTTATGGCACTCTTTAAATTGAAAAAATTAGTTGACTTAGAAAATTTCAATTTCCTATAAGGTGTTTTTACCACCGTTAGGCTTTCTAAAGATCGGGATATTTTATTCTCATCTAACGTTCTGGACTTAATACACAAAGATGCTTCAATCTGAGGACTGTTTACATTCTGTTTATGTTTTTTTGGCTTTTGCTTTGGAGATACCACCCTCACTTTCTTCTGTGGTAGTTTAGGAATTGTTTGATCTGAGTTTTCGATATTCAGGTCAGCAGAATTCGCTATTTCAATACCTAGGTTTTGAGACTGTTTTTCATCATCTGGCAATAACCAGTGTTGATCTAGTTTTTCAGCGTCAGGCAAAGACAACTCATGAGTACTCTTTATTAAATCCTCATCTGTATCGATATTTTGGGAATTTGGTTGAACTATAATTTCATTGTCTTTTGAACATTCCGGATCCACATTTTCAATATGTTCTGCCTCAGATTCGTTGTTAATAGTTTTTATGCTCAAATCTAACACTTCATATTGTATATCCGGTAATGGTTCGTTCTCTATGAAAAAAAAATATATTGTAAAAACAAATTCTAATATTTTATAAATTAAAAGATACTGCACTCCAAAGACATGAGAACATTAACAGATTATTATTCTACTTGTAACTAATTTCAATCTTGTTTGCTTTCATTATTGCAAATCCATTCTTTAATTTTGTTCTTGGGCATGGCAACTCTTCGAACTAATAAAGCAGCGGATATAAACTACAATCATTCAAAATTCTTCGAACAATCTGTAAGCAATTAGAAATGTTTGGTTGCTTCTCAACATCAGACACCTTTTAGTGCCGGCGGTGATTCCAAAAAAAGAATGGTCTTGCTTTCCTGCAGTAGTTCCATAACAGATAATCACGGGGAATACCCTTATTATTTTCAAACAAATCTGACAAAGAAATATCACGTTAAGCCAATTCGAAATAATCATATGGTGGGTATGCTGATTTTTACGTTATCGGTTTGTCTGAAGTGTTTGTGTCGCCTAAAACTATTACCTTCTAAATATCAAGGCCAAAGTGCTCTAACAGGAGGTCCATCAATTATTATAGTATTCCGTATTAGTCCAAGCAATAGACAGAAGTGCGTGCAGAAGTTAATAGCTGGAAAAAAAAATTTTGAACGTATAGGAAATTAAATTTAAAGGTGAGTTTCTGTTTTATGCAACTCGATCCGAAATGGTGAACATGACCTACAAAATTGGCAAAGTTACAAAATGCGGTTTTTCTTAAATAAGTAAAAAAACTATAGCTCGGATCGAAAAAAGGTTAAATGAGAAACTTGTAGGTATCAAATAGATCTACCGATTTATATTATATTATCGATATCTTTCATACTTTTCGAGTTATATTGAAAAAATCTTCAAAAATCTGGGTATCGAGTCGTTGACTATTACGTTTCCGTACTTGTTATTCGCTATACGTATAGCCCATGGCAAGCTTGAAAAGTGATTTGTTTTTTAAATTTGAAATATTGATAATTTTTCGAAATATATCGATTTTTCGAAAAAAAAGGTGCTCTTATAAATTGGCTAGATCTTCTCAGAGAATTGTCCAAGAGTAAATATTTTAGGCTCATTTTCTTTTGGAAGAGTTGTGCTATAATGCTATTAAAGAAATATAGCGATTTTTCGAATTTTAAGAGTAAAAAAATTACTGAAAAAATTGCACCTTTTTTATTTTAGAGAAATGTCTGTGACGGAAATCGATTCCTGACATTTTTTCACGAGTTACCAAAAAAAATGTTTCATCTACGACCTTCTGGACCAAAGATAATTTTTTATTTCATAAAAATCTGTAAGACGCGATAAACATTTTACAGAAGTGTACGTTATGAATGTTAATGTTAAATACCTACATCATCAATGAAAAAATACTAGGATATGTTTTATTGACTTCTAGTATTAGAATTTGAGTAACAAAGGGAAGCGTGCGCGACTGCCGGAGCGTGCGGCGGAGTGGGGGAAACTGATTTCGTGCGTTCAAAGTGGCTTGTGATTGCAAAATCTTCAATATCTCGGCAGATTAAGTACAAAAGGATAAATTATAGCACAACTCTTCAAGAAGAAAATAAGTTATGAGAGCGCTTTTTTTTCGAAAAACCGATAGGTATATCTCGAAAAATTATCAATATTTTAAATTAAAAAAAAATCACTTCTTAAACTTACCATGGACTATACGTAGAGCAAATAACAAGTATGAAAGATATCGATAATTATCATGGAAGCAAATCGATAGATCTATTTAATACCTACAACTTTCTCATTTAACTTTTTTCGATCCGTGCTATAGTTCTTTACTGATAAGAAAAACCGCTTTTTGCAACTTTGCCAATTTTGTAGGTTATGTTCGCCATTTGGGATCGAGTTGCATGAAACAGAAACTCACCTTTAGATTTAAGTTCCCATACGCTCATTTTTTTTTCCAGGTATTAATTTCTGCAAATTTAACATTAGGCCGTCGTCTATTGCTTGGACTAGTATGCTGATTTTTACGTTATCGGTTTGTCTGAAGTGTTTGTGTCGCCTAAAACAATTACCTTTTAAATATCAAGGCCAAAGTGCTCTAACAGGAGGTCCAACAATTATTATAGTATTCTGTATAATATAACACATGGTATTCTGCAATTCACATATAGTTTTAGCATTGCCGTTTTGTTTACAACATTGTGTCTTAACACCTTCTTCTTAATCTGTTTGCCCGGTGTTATTTTTATTTACGACGACAAATGTATTGTAATTCACAAGAAAAATAAACTAAATAAAGTAACTAAACTAACTTGAAAATAATGGTCATTAATTGAGTCAAAAACTTTCACGATAAGAAATAAATGAAGTCATGATTAATAATCTACTGCAACCCAATCATATGAATAAGTTTCCTCATTAAATGCCTCGCTGTCTTAGTCAAACCAGGAATATTTAATTTTAACAGGAATCAGTCGAATCTATTTTATTTAGTTGACATCAGTTCGTATATTCGTTGTGAATCTAAATTTTAACAGAATTATCAGAAGTACCCTAACTTTTCTTCTCAGCACTGTAATTCTACCTAAATTTACGTCGTTTGCTGTGTAAAACTACAAAAATGGTATCCTCAACAATAAATTACTTTGAAGAACGTGAACATGGAGGGCCAATATTTTCTTTTACAGACAGACTTGCTTTGGTTTTACAACAGAATGTCTCAATAGTCACTACAATCGCAGGTAAAAGTAGTAGAGGTGAAGCACTAGCAAATCCAAGAAGAAAACGGCAAACAAATCTAGATTTTGTAAAATAGTGGTTTGATCTGAATATTAAATTTCTTCAGAAATAATTATTTCTTAGGCACAATCAAATATAAGTGTTTAGTGGAAATGTGTTAGTATTGCCTGGTATTCTACTTGGAAAGATGTTATTATTAAATATACAATATAGTTCTAATTGTATTTATTCAAAAATGTAATTGAATGGCAAATTATTATTAATAATTAAATGTCATTATCTGACATTCGTTATCTTGGAGCAAGTTAATATTATATATCAATTATTCTACGCGACTAATTGACAACTTAGAATTTGGACAATATGATGGCGCCAAATACCATCATTAAAAGTGTACAATGTACTTTTCCTTCTTTAGTTATCACTTTTTATTAAAGATACAATATTTATTCTAACATGTAATTGAAAGACAAATTATTAATAATCAATACACAGGGTGTCCCAGGTTTTAGTAGCAGAACTTCAATAGTCAATAGAAAATTTGATTTTAAGAAAAAAAAGTTCCTATTAATAGTATACAGAGTGAGCAACAGAAAACGATCCAGTCAAATAACTTGAAAACTAAATAGAATCGAAAAAAGTGTTTAGGACAGAAGTTACAGGGTTCGAAGGGGGACATCCGATGATGACCTTGAAAAGGTTTTTATAGGGTTTTTTGAAGGTCAACTTAATAATTTAAGAACCTAGTCGGACTCAAAAGGTTCTGTTCTTTCGATTGACATTGTCAAAATTGTCAAAAATATGTGTTTCAATTTAAAAAAAACAAGTTTACCTTAAAAAAAACCTAAAAACATTTTCAAGGTCATTCCTCGTCGACTCCTAGAACTTTTGTACAAAGCATTCTTCAAGATTCTGCTCTGCTTAAAAGATTTTAAAATATTAATTAAATTGTTAGAAACCTTCTAAAAGACGAAAATTTTCTCAAGGTCAACCTGTATTAATAATTTTAAAACGTAGTCGGACTCAAAATTTCCCGCTCATTCGATTGTCAATACCAAAAATATGTGTTCCCATTTAAAAGAACGAAGTTGACCTTAAAAAAAAAACAAAAACCTTTTCAAGGTCATTTCAAGGTCATCATCGGATGTCCCCCTTCAAACTCTGTAACTTCTATCCTAAACATTTTTTTCGATTCTATTTAGTTTTCAAGTTATTTGACTGGATCGTTTTCTTATATACCTATATGCACAGGCGCTTAATTTTTGAGATCAGGGTGTCGAATTTTATAAAAAATTTCTAATTTTGTTTGTATCTCTACATTTGCACATGATTTGAGACCTGTATCACTTCCAGTGGCGTAGATATAGGTATTAAATAACAGTAAATTGAACCGAAAAGTATTATCATTCAGTAAAGGTTACTTTTTAGGAACAAATTTCGACACAGAATTTAAATCGAAATAAATAAGGTCTCTTGATATTTCCTTGTACCTGCTACCGTTTCACGACAAATTTAATTTTTGTGATTAATTACCACCTACATGAAAATCGGGTGAAAATTGGAAAAAGAGGAACCTTAACTTAAAAAGCGTCGTTGAGAGACAAAAATAAAATAAGCTGTCTTTCCTACATCTCTACAGCGATATTTCAAAGAAAGGCCGAATAACAAATTTTTATTTCCAAAAATGTATAGTAAGTCCACCAAACAAGAGTTAACAAGACAAATTTTCTAAATTTTGTTTATTAATTTTAAAGAAATTATTCAAAATGATTCTCATTTTCTCGTATACATAGTTCACAACGTCGTACCAGGATATCAAAAATTATCTTGGTCAAGGGTGGTTGTGGAATCTAAAACGTGTCTCACTTTACGTTTGAAATAATTATGTCACTGTCACACTGACATCATCAATAACCTACAAATTTCATACCTATTTATTTCAGTTGTAAAACAATAATGAACTACAAATTATGAAATAACGGTTTTAGTAACAAGAAAAACTAAATTACAGTAATTGTTGGAAATGTCCCCCGTTTTGTTCGATGCACAAGTTGACGCGCATCCTCATGCTGTGAAAACCATTTTGCAGCATTTCTGGCGTTATGATTGCACATTGCTGAACTATTCTTTGTTGAAGTTCTTGCAAATTATTTACCGGAGTCATTGACAACTTCTTCTGTACGAACTCTTGGTCTACCAGCATCTTTTTTATGAGTCACACAACCAGTTTCGCGAAACACTTCAACACAATTTGTAAGGCACGCATAAAAATTGTCCGGTAATATTGCCACGTTTGGGAAGTGCTCTCGAACACAAACGTTGACTGTATTGCTAATTTACATTAACTAGCGCACCCGTTCGAAAATAGACTTCAATCATGAAAATTTTGTGCTGTGTGGTAAGAGGCATGATTCAAAAACTGGATTAGAAAATTTCAGCACAATGACTTAACAGATTCTGACACAACAAAACATATTCAAAAATTTAAAGTAAGACACACGTTTTACATTCCACAAACACCCTTGACCAAGATAATTTTTAATTTGTAGTTCATTATTGTTTTACAACTGAAATAAATAGGTATGAAATTTGTAGGTTATTGATGATGTCAGTGTGACAGTGACATAATTATTTCAAACGTAAAGTAAGACACACGTTTTAGGTTCCACAACCACCCGTGACCAAGATAATTTTTAATTTGTAGTTCATTTGAAATAAATTTGTAGTTTATTTGAAATAAATAGGTATGAAATTTGTAGGTTATTGATGATGTCAGTGTGACAGTGACATAATTATTTCAAACGTAAAGTAAGACACACGTTTTAGATTCCACAACCACCCTTGACCAAGATAATTTTTGATATCCCAGTACAATAGATCTTCTAACTTCAACGTTTTTTCAATTTTTATCCGATTTTCATGGTGGTGGTAATTAATCACAAAAATCAAATTTGCCGAGAAACGGTGCCAGATAAAAAAAAATATCAAGAGACCTTATTTGTTTTGATTCAAATTTTGCATCGAAATTTGTTCCTAAAAAGTAGCCTTTACAGGAAGATAACATTTTTCGGGTCAATTTATTGTTATTAAATACCTATATCTACGCCACTGGAAGTAATACCGGTCTCAAATTATGTGCATATGTGGTAACCTATCTACGCATTCACGTCTCACCAAATTTCATTAAGACATCTAGATTATCTTCAGAGATACAAGCAAAATTAAGAAGTTGTTTATAAAATTCAACACCCTGTATCTCAAAAATTAAGCGTCTGTGCATATGTTAATAGGAACTTTTTTCCCAAAATCAGATTTTCTATCGACTGTTAAAGTTCTGCTACTAAAACCTGGGACAACCTGTATAATAATGGCTATCTATAAAGAACTAATTTATAAATAAGTGAAGTAATATTTATTATTTTAATGTGGTTGTGCAATAAGCTGGGACAGGAGCATACAGAAATTATGCAAAATCTTTAATTTTCAGAAACGTTAGGTTAATTGTCTCAAGAACATTAATAACCTGATCAATCTGACAGTAATACTAGTCTTATATAGATTGCCCTTTTTTAAATTTCAAGGTGAATAAGTTTTATTATTCCACTCAAGTTTGTACTATAAAAAATTATCCTTTTGTCTTATTATAACCAGTCCAGTCCACATTTCCTATTTTCCCTTGGAAGATTATAAATTCAAAAGTAGGTTTTGCAATATATTATTACTTTTATACCATTCCCTTAGAAAGAAGGCCAGGACAATCTTCAATTGGTAAAAATAAGATACACCTTATTAATCGGTATCCTTAATGAAGAATTAAGAATTGGGATTAGGAATATTTGATCACATCCGAATATGTGAAGGAACATGCGGAATCACCCTACATAAGGGTTCTTACAATTTTATATAAATTGATTCTCAAAATTAAAACAAGTGATGGCTGATCCTTCAACTGTTACAACAAACATCATTACCTCTCCACTGATTGAGCTGAATTTCATCTGGATCATCTTCTGCAAACGTATCAACAATTAAGTCAGCAGCTGGTACACATTTTTCTGGATTTGGTGGGAAATGGTCTATTTCAGAGTTTGCTGTATCCAAATCAACTTTTGTAGTGTTTTCTTGTTCAGTATTACTTATTAACTGCCTTCTTAGCACATGATTTTCAATACTTATTGATTTTAAAGTTTGCTCGATACTATCCACTGGCCAAGATTTTGCCTTCAATTCCAAGATCTCCTGTTTGCTTTGTTCTAGAGCAGCCCTTAAAGCTATAACAGTTTGATGTAGAGCACGAACTGTATCTATACATGGTTCCGTACTTGAAATGTTACTTCCAACATCCATTTTAAAATTTCCTTATCCATTATGTATATTGATTCACAAGTCTGAATTTATACAGAAATTTATAGATAATTCTGAAATTGAAGAATTCATTATTTTTATAATTTTTTTTTTATATTTTGCTCAAGTAAAATAATACCTTATTTTCTAAAACGTACTTTTTCCTATTCTACTAATCTCTTCAGTCATATCGGTAACCTAGTAAATAAATAAATCAATTAATGGTTAGGCTAACCAATTTTGTTGATTTATTCGACTACGTATAATTATAAATTTTGAACTTTCAATCAATAGATTAGATTTGTACAACCCCGGGAATTAAGAATTGATCTACGACATCCGTCGAATCCGTCCCTAGATACAGTCAATTTATGATGACGTCTTTTGTTTGTTCTATTTTCGATGGAAATTTCTTTTTCCCTTGAATATAATGACATCACAATCTTTATTGGTTAATTTTACTTCACAAAAAATTATACTACTTATTATTAGATGATTAATCAATAAATACGTCTTGTAACATTTCTTTCATTCGAAATTAATGTTCAAACATTCCTTGCATGAGATAACTCATAGATTTAACAATTTTATTCTATGTTCATATGTGTAATTTATTAATACTTCTTCTGTGGATATTGTTTTATAAAAACTTAGTTCCATAGAGTAATAATAAATTAATAAATCTGTGGTAGAACATAGAACTGCAAAATAAAAATATTTACAACTTTTGCCGGTACAAGTCTTGTTCTGTAGTTGTACGTTTTTCATTTCATGGATTGTTTCTTAGAGAATATTAAACTTGAATCTTCTGAAATTTTATTATTTTCCGAGTAGGAAAACAATGGCAGACGAGTTAGAAAACGTAAGTTGGTGAAGGTTCAAACCGTGTTACTCTATTATATACGTTCCAGATTCCCTCAATTACCGTAAAAGAGCCATTGGATTTAGTTAGGTTAAGTTTGGACGAAAGAATTTATGTTAAGATGAGAAATGATCGTGAGCTACGGGGAAGATTACATGTAAGTCAACAATATAGATTATACAGCTATTTCAATAATTGCTTTCAAAAATTTTATATTTCTACAATTTTTGCAGTGTTTTATTATGAGAAATAGTGTAGTATTTACTTTTAGGCATATGATCAACATATGAATATGATTCTTAGTGATGCAGAAGAAACAATAACAACTGTTGAAATTGATGAGGAAACATATGAAGAAGTTTACAGGACAACTAAAAGAAATATTCCAATGATGTTTGTTAGAGGTGATGGTGTCATTTTAGTATCTCCTCCAATGAGGACATCTTAATTTTAACATTTACAAATTGAAATAAGTTTAGAATAAGCTCAAATGTATTTTCCTCAATTGATAGTTTCAAATTGGTTTTGCTAACTAATTAAATAAGTAATTTTTTGTACTTGATTACTTGTACCTAAGTTAAATACAAGATTGGAAAATTCACTCTTCTATTGAATTAATCCCTAGATTTTTCAGGTGATATTTTCATTATGGATGGGGTAATTGCTATACAGAGAAATAATTATTGTGTGAAACTGATAAAATATCATTGCCCCAATTTTCAAATAAAAAAGTAACTGTTAATCTATTTGAATACTATTAGCATTTTATCTGTTAATCTTATCCAGTATATGGGCAATTTTGAATTAACGGGGGGGGGGGTCTGCGGAACTTTCCGTTTCTACGTCGTATTTGAGCTCGTTTACCGTGAATTTTTTGGGTTGTTTTTCAGGGAAAATGTCAAAAAACTGTTTTTGGCCCCAGAAATCGACACTTTTTTTAATAAATAAACGTACAATAAGAAGTCATTTCCGATCGGAAATTGGCCGCTGAATCCGAAAATGGTGTCAGTTTCCTTACATGATAATTTTCGGCAAAATACCTTCTTTTTTTTGACAGCGTCATATCGGTGTGAGCAGCCGAAATCTGCGTGTTTTTACCTCAGCTTTACGATAAAATGAGAATTCTTCTGACTAAATGGAGAGGTCGAAAAAACGACAAAAAAACGATATTACTGTAGAAAAATCTGTCGTCAGGTCGCTGACAAGTCTATTTTTGGACATATGACCCCAGAACCGGATTCAGCGGGAAATTTTACGATAAGAAAACAGTTCCCGAACTTCATCCAACAGTTTTTACACCACTCCATTATACCAATCTTACGCCAAAAACCAGGTAAACGTAATTTTCTTCCAGTGTTTGACCTTAATATCCATTTAGTCAGAAGAATTCTTATTTTATCGTAAAGCTAAGGTAAAAACACGCAGATTTCGCTGCTGACACCGATATGACGCCGTAAAAAAAGGAATTATGCCGAAAATCAGCCAGTGAATAGAAAATGATGCGTTATCTAAGGATTATGGAAGAAAACAACTGACACCATTTTCGGATTCAGTGGATTTTCGATCGGAAATGACTTCTTGGACGTTTATTTACTATAAAATGCCGATTTGTTGGTCAAAAACAGTTTTTGGCATTTTCGTTGAAAAACAACCCAAAAAATTCATATAAAACTTTTTAAAGGGTATTTTAATTTCTAAATACCGGTAAACGAGTTCAAATACGATGTAGAAACGGAAAAAAATTGCCCCGGAAAGTTCTGCAGACCCCCCCCCCCCCTCCTTGAATTTAGAATTGCCCATATTGCATATTATGGACAGACAGACTGCGACTAGCGCTCTTGTTCGGCTTATGCGAAATCTCTTCGGCTTGCGATTTACTAGGTGAAAGCTCATCCTTTGAAGATTTCAAATCCAACTATGAACAAGACTAGTTTTTATACAGTTTTTGTTAAACTGATACATTTTAGATCAGAATTTCCTCTCACTTTCTAGGTTTTTTGAATATGATCCCATTGTGAACATGATTAATATGATTTAATTATGATTTCTCTAAAGATATGGGTTCTGACATATATTAACTAGTATATTGCATAGGTAATTCTAGTTGAACAAAATCATGAATAACTGCCAAAGAAATTTAAAAATTCGTAATTGACATGATCATCTTTGTAATGGACTTGAAATAAAAAAGATCTTACACATTTTAAATTTATTTACCCACTAAATATAATACAAATCATAACTATTAAAATGAGTATTTATTTCATAATAGTACTAGTTAATGTGTGTACATTGCATACTGTATATTTTGGTACAAGATGGATTTAAGCAGTGCATGTTTCCAATTTTCTAAAATCAAGCTCTAAATTTGGTTTGTTATATCATATTGGTTTAATCAATTTTAAAGTAAAACTATAAACTTTTAAAATTAATGGTATTATTTACCAAATAATAGCAGAACAAACAATAACAAACTGAATTATTTTCAGTTTCATTTATTGGTTATTATCTTTTATTTAAATCTCCAAAAATAGCTAGTTTCATTCAAAAGCTAGCGGATACCTTGAAATTGGAAAAATTCTAATTGAAAATGATTTATTTTTCACGAAGAAAGTGATATAAGTTACAATAACAAATTTAAAATCGTGGTTTCATATATTCAATGTTTTTAATTCAATTAAATAAATGCATTGTAGAACAATCAGTTGTAAATGTCCTAATTTAAATGGAAGTTATAGGAAACATCACAAGAGAAACATGGAATTATTATTTAAAAGCGATATCATTTCATTCACATAATTCATTATCACATCGGTTGAAACTGTTCTCAGTTTTTGATTAACAATTTATTGCTTCCAATGGTCAGTCTTTAATTTAAAGACATGTTTTACTAATTCAGGTGAAACGATGCTGAAGATTTTGGTATGAAAAGTGACACCATATAATTTATTATCTACAAACAGTAGTTAAACAAAAAAAAAAAATATTTAGGAAAGTTTTGAAAAATTATGCATTGTCTCTTGAAAAAATTCAAGCTTAAATCCATCTCAAAAAAGACTTCTTTTTACAAAATGCTTTCTCATCACACATGCCAAATATATAAAACATTATACAAATATGAGGATACCTGATTTATATAGTATTATTAATTTTTTCCATACTCCCTAATACTGAAAATTTGGCATTATCGGTGATACATATTTTTATACATGGATTATTCTGCAAATGTTTCAAAACTATAACATCAATTATTTCACAAATAAATATCTTTGTATATTTTAAATAAATAGCGAATATTTGCACATTATCAAGGTTACGTCATTTTGATTTCTTTATGTTTATTTTCTTTGGAATACAACACTCACTTACAGGTTAATTTATGTTGGCAAAGGAATCCTGTCATCGTCAAGGATAAATATATAATGGAATTGTCGCTTAGAAAAACATCCAGTTTCAGATGCAAAAATGCATACCTAAGGGAAAATAGTTGATCAAGCTGGTTGGTTACGCAAAATAATTTTATTTATGAATTCAAGTTAAATTGATTGAAAGCGCGTGTGTGAGACACGAAAGTACTATAATACTGCGATCAAGAGAAAGAACGCGTGTATTGTATTGCATTTACTAACTCTATTTCACTCTTACTGTAAAAGACGTTTTACAGTTCGCAATTCTTGGTGCAGTAGTAGTGCAGCAATACACTGACCTTGCAAGAGCTGACCTGCAGCTTCTTATGTCAAAAGGTTTTACACTTGGCAATTTTTACGTGCAATTGTATACTTCAGTTCTCTACCAACCTTGAAAAATTAAGGATTATTAATTTGTTCGTTGTATGTTTTAAATTTATTTAGTTTTATGCATGGTCGTATATACAGGCCGGAAACTATGTTTGACATGAGTCTCTTACATGTCGCCAAACTCGTAGTCCCTCGCTCAGCCACCAGCTGGCGCATGGATCGAAGTATGTTGTCAGGATTAGGCGTCATATCGTTCAAACACGGTCGTATACGTGCCAGAGAACATCCCTCGACTCATGCGCCACCCTTTTGGTACTACGCAACAGATGACGCTCAGCGGACTCACTGCTCACATAGGAAACAGCCTCGAGTTTCCAGACCTGTATATACGACCGTGGTTTTATGTAGAAATGAATAGAAGCAATCAAAAGAGAAACGTTGCTGTTATAATCACTATAATTATTGCTTCCGCTGCTCTCTTGGCGAAAGAGACTGAAGAAAGACGACAACGAAGGTGGTGGGTAAGGCCTTTGGCTGAACCAAAATAGAGGAAATATTGGTTTAACTGAAGAGCTCATTGCTTCAGATATAGAAAAGTTCTCAATTTTTCTAAGGATGGATACAAACACATTAAAAAAACTTGTCCAAAATTGCTCACTAATAATAACAGTAAGATATCTGGCTGCAGAATGGTTAAATATTGCTATTGAAACAATGTAGAATGCTTTATCTCTTTTTAAACTACAATACAACAAAATTTCCAATTTACAGCTAGAGACCAACTCGAAAGCAAAAGAATAAACGAAACAAGAATTAGTAAATCAATAGGAATAAATCACGGTCGTACATACAGGTCTGGGAACTCGTATGTTTGACATGAGTCTCTTACAAGTCGCTAAGCTCGTAGTCCCTCGCTCAGCCACCAGCTAGCGCTTGAATCGAAATATGGCAACAATCACATTATTAAGTAAAATAATTTTTCTCGGAACGCAATATGTACTATTCTGATTTGAGAGAGGAATAGAACTGTTACTCTTGTCAAAATGTATTACTCATCTTAATAACTTCCCCTTTTTCGTTATACGTGACGTGACGCACACATAAAAGACCTCGTTAAAACGATTTCTATCCGGAATCGCAAGCATCCACTTTTTTCGCATTTCCGCATCTTTCGGCACTTTAAAAACAGAAGTTTCTTGCTTTACACTTTTGTACCCCGTTTTGCATTTCGGCACAATGCACGGTTTCGTAATTTTTTTCTAAAAACGCCGGTATTCCTTGTGTTTACAAGTCAACCATTGGCAGTTTCCAAAGAACACGGTCGTGTACGTGCCAGAGATCATTCCTCGACTCATGCGCCACCCTTTTGGTACTACGCGACAGTTGACGCTTAGCGGACTCACTTCCCAACAGCCTCGACTTCCCAGACCTGTATATACGAACGTGGAATAAATCTTTGTTGTTCTGTGATATAAACGTCAACGTCAATAAGCGTCCTTGTGGAAACTTTTTTTCAGTTGGTAACTAAAATGTCCCCCATAATTGCACGCAATTCGCAATTAATATCGAACCGAACCGATTCTGTGCAATGTCTTGAACTGGCAAGAGACTTGCACGCAATTTATGTACTGCGCATGCTTTTGATCAAGAGTATTGCGTATTGCAACAAGAATTGCGAACTGTAAAACGATCTTAAGCATTATTCAAACGTTATTATTAATGTTGTTTTTACCCAAAGTCAGTATATGGGAAGTTGCCTAATCCAACATCGGAAGACGTCGGGCCTCTACGGCCTGGGACATATACTGTAGACAACGAGAGCCTCTTCTTAAACATATTTTTTAATTTTTAATGTATTAATTTAGCAATTATACATTAAATATTTATTTTGTTTATTGTTATGTGATGTCACTTTTAACAAAAGTGTAAATATGAATGAATACATAATACTTTCGGGTCAATTAAAGCGTTTGATCTAATGAAACCAGTCTTATGCATTCATGTCAATTGCACATTGTACAATTTGAAAATTTGGATTTTTGTTACAAAAGGAACAATGTTACGATGTTTTCAATTAGCAACAAACACAACAACCTATTTGGCTTTAAAACAAACAATCAAAGTTGAAAAGATCACAGTACGTGTTGAAAATTAACTATCTTAGTTGACTCATCTGGGACGACCTAATAATATAGTATATTTATATTTCTTATATCACTATCTTGTATACATAAATGAAATAGTGGAAGCTCACGAAATATAAATATAAAATACCATATAAATTAATAACTATGTATGTACCAGTAGCGGCTTCTTCGGGTTGACAGGGGAGGCAATACCTCACCATATAAATAAACCACACGAATAGAAAAATAAGTAATATTATACAAGTATATCTAATTCAACAAGATTCAAGTACCGTGGAATGGGATAAAATTGATTTTGAGGGGTCACTTAATCACGGGGAGTTTTAGTTAAAATTTGAATGAACCGCCGAAACGTATTCTCGATCGACCGCCTAGCGGTCGTTCGTTAGTTTAAGTTCAGAGCGGGGTCGTGTGCAGATTAGTTAACGGCAAGTGGTTCTATTTTTTTATATATATATTAATGAAGTTCACTGGTAAATTTTGGGAATAACAGATGGTCGAAAAAATCCTTCTGCATTTTTGTTATTTTCCTTCACTAAACTGTTAATTCTTATTTAAATTATAACCTATTGTGTTCTTAACCCCATTTTTTTACTTCTAACCTTGAATGCCAACGGTTTAATTTCTAGGCGCGAATTTGGACATTGGGGTCATTTTAATACCACTTTCGGGGTGAAATTGATACTTCTATCAACCTCGCCTCATTACTCTTTTAATTTATATTAGTCAGTAATATTGACTTTTTATTTTATAACAGAGCTGATGTAGTAACTGTAGCGGTGTATGATAATAGTGGACATGGTTGCTAAGAAATGGAAAAAACAGGAGAAGAAATTTGAAATTTATTAAAAGCAGATTGTCAAAAATATCTCTTATTATTGGTAGAAGTAGAAGTGAGAAAGTGTTTTATTCTCCTATTCCGATTGATCAACGTGATACCACAAGAAACTTGGTGGAAGGAATTATTTGAACCAGAAACCCGAAATAATAGACCAAACGTTAACAAAAGTCGCTGAGGAGAAGGATGGATCATACTAAAGGCGTGTAAAAGATACGAAATTGCACACATCACTCTCTATAATAAATGTAAGGGTTAACACCGTAATGCACACGGTGGACAAACTATCTTTAAACCGGAAGAAGAAAGCAATCATTCAAGGCGTAGTCACCATCGACATATACATATGGACTGCGCGTGGCAATGATAAGCGCGGGTAGTGCCGGCGTGAGAGAGGGGAAAACGAAGAGGACTAATACCGTCTTTATCTACTTTAACTATCGCGTTTCTATTGGCCGCTGCGTTGCCATGGAAATGCAACATGACTGTAGCTAGTATGTTTACGTCCCGAGCCGATAGATAAAGACAGTATTAGTCCTCTTCGTTTTCCCCTCTCTCACGCCGGCACTACCCGCGCTTATCATTGCCACGCGCAGTCCATATGTATTATGTCGATGGTAGTCACATGTGGTGATTGGGGATTTCCCATAAAATTAGAAGATTTGCAGATGGCAACAAAAACATTTCTGGAGAGACAGGGACGGGATCTTAACAAATTCAAGAATAAGGTACCCGGAAAGAACTGGATTTACTACCTATTGCAAGTAATATAAAGCGCGTACGATCCTAGGTTTCAAGTGAAACGATAAATGATTACTTTGACCATTTAAAGGCAACAATTGATGGCGTACCGTCATCCAACTTATTTTACTACGATGAAACCAACATGTCAGATGATGATGTTCTGTGGATCAGCCTCAGGAACCATGCTACCACCCTACGTCATTTACAAATCGGAGCACATGTGGGATCGCTGGACCGAAAATGGTCCTAAGCGAGAACCTTGTTGTAATAACTGCTGTTGCAGTTCCGGGTCCCGCTGCAATCGCACTATAAAAGGATGGATAGATCTCAGTTGCTTCACAGATTGGTTTAAAAACACATTTTTACCATTAGCTTTGCGTTTGCCAGGGAGAAAAGTTCTAATCGGCGGCAATCTATCTTACAGATAATGTATTGGAGCTGTGCTAAGAAAACGACATCGCATTCATTTGTTTGCCACCAAACTCCGCTCATCTGACACAACTTCTCGACGTTTGATTTTTTAGGTTTTTGGAAACCGCCTGGAGAACAGTTTCATTAAATTTGAAACAGCAGAACATAAAAGTGGCAAGTTTGAAAAAAGGAGGATTTCTCAATTTAATGAAACGACGCTGGAGAAAATGAATTGTGCGGTTCCAAATCAAGACACGATCTGATAAGTGGTTTTCGAGCGACCGGCATTTTTCCCTTGGAACCGCAAAAAGTATTAAACAAAATTCAAAGTGCAGATGAAACCCTGGAAATAATTTCGGAAACGCCTTTGTCAAATTCCTAAAAGAGAAACGTTGCGTTATTACACCTGTTCGGGGTCTCTTAAAAACAAGAAGCGTTTAAATGTTGTCTCTGGGAGAGCGTTTCTTTTAATGACGAAGAAGAGGCTTGCCTCAACGACGTAGGACTCGTGGAGGATGAGGCTGATTCGGCAGAAGAAAATGAGGATAATAACCGGGTTTACCCTAGCAAGATCACAGCGGGCACGTTTATTCGTTAACGTGTCCACGTCATAGAGATCTTGTGTATAGGATCTATGGTACACGTATGCCGCATCATCATTGATGTTTCAAAAACATATGTGCTCCTTTTTTACCTGCTTCGAAAGAGGTACTGTACATATCAAAATGTACATATCTTTATCATAATAATGGTCTAGAATTTTTTGAAAAACAAAATAACAATTAAAGATTGTCGTGTAAATATATCAAATTTCCATGTTTCGGAGTTTTCCAGAAAACTATAGTTTCTTTTGAATTCATAACCAGAAAATAATATTCAGCGACCACAAAAACATGATTTGAAATGTTGGACGAGGATCGAGACAGCAATAAGAAAGAAAACGACGCAATTTTCCAGAATTTTCCTTCTTATAGTGAAATTTGCACCGAGAACCATCAGGGTACTTCATTATTACAATAACAGACTAAAATTTTTCGAAAAACAAAATGATTAAAGTTTGTCGTGTAGGAATGGTAAATTTTAATTTCCCGGAAAACTATCGTCGGTTTTCATTTTACGATCATAAAATAATACTTAGCGACCACGAAAACATATAATAACGTAATGGTTGGACGAGGACCGAGATAGGAATATGAGCGAAAAAATACGCAATTTTCCACCAATTTTTCTTCTCTTAGAGAAAATTGTACCGAGGCACATCATGGCATCTTATTATTTCAATACCATAGTCCGAGAAAAAAATAGTTTCTTGCTAAGATTTGGTAACATTTTCCGGGTTTTCGAGCAAACGGCCGGATTTTCCATTTTCCTACTTTAGATTCGGGTTCAGCGGACCAAAGAACCCCATGATACCAAATTTAAGAAACTTTGGATTAAAAGAGCCCGAGATGTTCCATTTGTTAATTGAAAATGGTTTTACATTGTTTATTAATAGTAATAATCACGATGTTTTTCACTGGACATAGACAATAATGCCCATAATGTAATATATGGCGCATTCCAGGTCATATTCGCACTTCATCCCAGGTGAGGTCTATGGATAACGCTGAAATTTTGCGGGTGGTTTCTGCCTCAGGAAATTTTAGGTTTACCAAAATTTCAAGCCGTATACTTCAATATTGCGCCGCCTAGAATATTTTTCATTTTTTTTCGGAATATTATTGATTGAAAATGAAAAAACCTCATTTCTTCTGTAGAAAGGCTG
Source organism: Endomychus coccineus (assembly GCA_958510875.1). Lineage (NCBI taxonomy): Eukaryota > Metazoa > Arthropoda > Insecta > Coleoptera > Endomychidae > Endomychus > Endomychus coccineus. Next base: position 102,371,748 of record OY294070.1, read on the forward strand.
TACTGAGACAAAAAAATATTCCAAATCGTGGATTTTATGAGAAATTTTCCAAGGAATCCAACGCCGCCTTCAGAATTGGTCTATCGTATCGAGCGTGCGCGCAAACTAAAAAAAAATTATTTTTTCTTCAAAAATTCATATCTCCGGTGTTGCTACTCCGATCGGGCTGAAATTTTATGTGAAGGCAGCTAAAAGTGAATACTTCAAAGTGGTGTATGAATGGTCATGCATAAATTATGAAACAAAACCGCTAGAGTTAATTATCTGTATTTTCAAAAATTCCTAGGCCATTTCTTTCATGCTGATGAGTGAATATTATTCTCGAATCTGATTCCGAATTCGGATTCCTAGGAAAATTTTCGATCGATTACGTACTTTCTAACATATTTCTAAGTCGATTCAATCGATATTGCGAGCATATTTTTTTCAATATTCAAATTTTTTGAAAGCGCAGTGTACATTTCTTGATAAAAATTTAATTTATTCTTTTAAAAAAATAATCAAATAAAATGAATTTTAATATTAAAATATATTATTTTTTTAAAGAAATATAATAATATTAAAACAAATAATAATTAAATAAAATGAGTTATACAATAAAAATTATTATCAAATAATAATTTAAAAAAAAATAATAGTTAATTAAATAAAATGAGTTATAATAATAAAAATTATTATTTTTTATAGAGAAAAAATTGAATTTTTATCAAGAAATGTACACTGCGCTTTCAATCAAATTTGAATATTGAAAAAAACATGCTCACAATATCGATTGAATCGACTTTGTAGAAAGTACATAATCGATCAAAAATTTTCAGAGGAATCCGAATCTGTAATCATATTAGAGATTAATATTCACCCAACATCATGAACTTGAAAGAAATGGCCTAGGAATTTTTGAAAATACAGATAATTGACCTAGCGGTTTTGTTTGATAATTTATGCATGACCATTAATACACCACTTTGGAGTATTCGCTTTTAGCTGCCTCCACACAAAATTTCAGACCGATCGGAGTAGCAACAACGGAGATATGAATTCTTGAAGAAAAAAATCAGTTTCTTTGAGTTTGCACGCATGCGCGAAACGATAATCCAATTCTGAAGACGGCGTCGGATTCCTTGGAAAATTTACCATCAAATCCATGGTTTGGAATATTTTTTTGCCTCAGTAATGCGTTTCTACAGAAGAAATGATGCCGTATTTTCATTTTCAAGCAATAAAATTACAAAAAAAAATTAAAAATATTCTAGGCGGCTTTTGGGAAAGCTAATATTTCCTGAGGCAGAAATTACCTGTAAATTTTCAGCGCAATCCAAAGACTTCACCTGGGATGAAGTGCGAAGTGACCATATCTCAAAATAGAGTGGTTATTGAAAAATTAAGACTAGTAGGACCTTAATAAATTAATAAATAAAACCAAAATTCTAGGGTACTTTGGATTTTCTTTGAGGGACGCTGCTAGCATATTCATGCTGTTTGAAGATTGAATTAATTTCATAAAAGGGGATAATTTTGTGAATTGACAATAATTTTCAATACTTACATGCAATGGGGTTACTTGTATCACTATTCCTTATATTTAATTGGTTTAGCGAATTTAATCAGAATGCATCAAAATTTAGTTCATTTCTTGAATAATTCGTAAGATATCAATTGCGAATGTCGAGATATCATTTCTAGGTACCATTTAGTCATAAAACTGAATGGTCTCATTCGTTACAAATTTCCATCATCATTCACTTGTTGCAGCGACCGTAGAATGATCCCAGATTTCAATCTATTAGTCAAATTGCAATTTCCACAATGCCAACATAATTCAACACATACCGTACATCACGGAACCTAACAAAGCAATTAAAACCAACCCTGTACATTCGTTGTGTGTTTACATCAGTATACTTGACTAGCCGTGCTAGCCTTCCTTCTGTGTCACGCCGATGTTTCGTTATCGCCCCATCCCTCACTGTCGCATTCGGACTCGCTGCCCGATTCGGAATCGCTGAATTCGACCGCTACACGGCGCGCCAAAATACTAGCAACATCGTGCAGTCCATTGCCGCGTTCCACCTCTTTCTGTTCGATCTTTTCCACTTTCCTCAGCTTGATGCCGTCGCGAATGGCTTTGAGCAGATCGTTCCTGGGATCGTCCATGGGCGGTAACAGTTTCGGAAGTGCACGCTCTTTGACCGGCGTCAGAATTGGCGAGGACTGGCTCAAAATCTTGGCCAAATCGCCGTTGACCAAAGCCATGTTGATCGCACCGTTCGTAATCACGTTTATCGGCATTGGGGGTGGCGGCGGCGGCGGTGGTACTTGTACGGGCGTTTGTTGTTTCGGAGGCGAGGCCTGTTTGGGTATGGGCGGCGGTGGAGGTAAATCTTGGATGGGTTCCGGTGTTGCCTGATGGGAATGTGGACTGTTGGACCTGGACTGGCTCTGAGCCCGCACCAGGTGAGGTGGAATGCCGTTTGGAGGAGACATGGTTGTTTCGGGAGGTGGTGGTGGCGGTGGTAGATTATCCCTCCCAGTGATGGTTCTTCCGCTCCGTGTGGGTGTATTCGAGGTTGGAGTGCTGGTATTGCTTGGTGGAGCTGGGGGAGGTTGACTCGGTCGGACCTTATTAGTTCGCGTGGGAGTACCTCCTTGATACAACGATTCCGAACTCAGAGGGCCTTGGCCATACATGCCGTGCTGATAAGGATTTTCCTCGTAACGAGAATACGTTGGAGAATGTAAACCGTCGGGTACTTCTTGTTGATAAGACCTTCGTATTTCGATTGAATTCGGCCTGGGAGGTCTTTGATCATTCATATCTTCTAGAGGTAGCTGTTGCATTTGCTGAGGAGTTCTGTAAATATTATTCTGAGGCATGATATATTCGCCATGCCCCACTGCTAACTGCTTCTGCCTCTCGCGAGTGTTGTGAGGTTGCCGCACCCGTTTCTTATGCCTATTGCCTTGTCCGCCGTCGTTACGTGGCCTGTGCGGTTTCTTGCCTTTATCGTGCATAACCCTTTCAGTATCAATAAGCATTTCTTGTCTCCATAATTCGAAGAAATAATTCGGATCTGTATAGAATTTCAGACCGTCTTTGCCGTCATCGCGGTAACAATTCAACTTGTCTAACGGGGGAGGCTTGTCACAGGTTTTGTACGTTTCTAGCATTGCAGTGGACATCGTTGCTCGAGAAAATATCTGAAAATAATGAAAAGAAACGTATTATCTAGATGAGATATTATTTTATATTTTATTTAAGGAAGAACAATTTTACATGGATAGGATCTACAATAATAAAACTCATATTTTCGCAGATAGATATTTTCATCTATGATTACTGATTAAAGTTGTAGGGCTATGTACAGTGACTCTATTAATACAGTGGCGACAACACGCCATGTAATACATAACTTTACTACATAAGTAAAGATAATTTCCATTTGGAATTAAACAGAATTATAGATATTGCCAAAAATAACGGTTATAATGTCAAGATAATTAATAAAATACTCCAAAATAAACTCAATAAAAAAGCCTTAAACCTAATTTATCCGCAGATTAATAATAATACAACATCAAATTTCACATGTCTAACATATTTAGGTAAACATTCACTAAAAATATCTCAATTCCTTAAAAAACAGAATAAAAACGTCGCCTTTAAAACAACAAATAACCTATGCTCGTATATTAATAATTCGAAATCTAAAAAAGATAAATTAAAGAAATCTGGAGTTTACAGACTGAGATGTACACTACATTTGTACATAGGACAAACTGGACGCAGTTTCAGCGTAAGGTTCAACGAACATTTGAGAAGTTACAGGCCCAAAAAAGAGGACTCTAATTACGCAAATCACCTGTTAGAACATAACCACAATTTCACCCTTAATCCCGATATTCTACATATTCAGGAAAAAGGACATAAACTTAATATACTTGAATCCATAGAAATATTGAAACACTCAAAAAACAATAATAATGTAATGATCAAATCGATACATATAATTCACCACTTGTTAACAATTTTGTGAACACACTCCCACCATTATCCACACCCATCCCTCAATTTGTACCACATTCTGATCCCTGATATTTAAGGACATACTTTTAGATTTAGCTTTAGTTGATAACTCCTTGCTTTGAAAATACCACAGTGTGGTGAAACAATTTGTCAGCATTTTTAAATAAAATGTTAAAAGTTTTGTGCAACATTTGAGTTTTATTCTCCAACTTCCGAAGGATTATTGATTTCTTTGTTCAGTGGTACGTATTTATTTATATTTTGCCTATTTTGATTAACATCAGTTTTCATACTTAATCAACTTAATTTATTAATTAGATTAGGCTACTTACTTTACTGTTCCATTAACTGACAATAATCCTTTATTGTATTTTTAGTTACACTTACCACCATTATGCCTGGTTGTGCATGTATAAATTTACAAAATCTACTAAAAAGGGTTTTCAGATGAAAAGTTTACCAAGAGATCCAGTTAGGAGGAAGCAATGGCTTAGTAAGATGGGTATGGAAAACTGAACTCCTACAAACAACTGTTTTCTGTTTTTTTAGTGCTATATTTATATGTATTTTCTCTATGTCTTGAGGACCTCAGCTGTATGTAAAGTTCAGGTCTGCCTGGCTGATAGTTTTTCTATATTTTAAAAGTACAATTTGTTTTGTAGGTTCACTTTGCCAAAGAAATGTGAGAAAAACAAAGATAGATAGTAGGAAGTTCTGTTGTATAGTATGTATTAACGATATTGTGATAATGTTATTGATATAAATAAATTTTGTTCAACATACTATGAAATAAAGAACTTACTTGATACTTAAACAAATGTAATTGCATTATTTGACAAAAGATGGTGGAACCAATCAAAAATCGGACAACTGTTGTTGCCACTGTCTTGTACAGTCACTGTAGGGCTATGCACGGTCGTATATACAGGTCTGGGAACTCGAGGCTGTTTCCTATGTGAGAAGTGAGTCCGCAAAGCGTCATCTGTTGCGTAGTACCAAAAGGGTGGCGCATGAGTCGAGGCACGTATACGACCGTGTTTGAACCAGAGTCGTACATACAGGTCTGGGAACTCGTATGTTTGACATGGGTCTCTTACATGTCGCCAAACTCGTAGTCCCTCGCTCAGCCACCAGCTAGCGCTTGAATCGAAGTATGACAACAATCACATTATTAAGTAAAATATTTACTATTCTGATTTGGGAGAGGAATAGAACTGTTACTCTTGTCAAAATGTATTACTCACCTTAAAAATAACTCCCCCTTTTTCGTTATACATGCTCGCACACATAAAAGACCTCGTTAAAACGATTTCTATCCGGAATCGCAAGCATCCACTTTTTTCGCATTTCCGTATCTTTCGGCACTTTAAAAACAGAAGATTCTTGCTTTACACTTTTGTACCCCGTTTTGCATTTCGGCACAATGCACGGTTTCGTAATTTTTTTCTAAAAACGCCGGTATTCCTCGTGTTTACAAGTCAAAAATGACAGTTGCCAGATCGTATACGTGTCAGAGATCATTCTTCGACTGACGCGCCACCTATGCAACAGATGACGCTTAGCGGACTCACTTCTCACATAGGAAACAGCCTCGAGTTCCCAGACCTGTATGTACAACCGTGGTTTGAACGATATGGCGCCTAATCCTGACAACATACATCGATCCAAGCGCTAGCTGGTGACTGAGCGAGGGACTACGAGTTTGGCGACATGTAAGAGACTCATGTCAAACATACAGTTCCCAGACCTGTATATACGACCGTGGGGCTATGTAGAGAATTTAGTATTAAGTAATTAACAGTTTCGATGTTCCCTCTGTTTTTCACTTGTCTCTACCTATGCTGTTTCAATATTATTTTGAGAAGTATTCATGAAATTTCAATAATAGAAGACCACAAGGAATAGGCTATTAATTTAGATGTTGACAATATTTAATACAGAAATCTATGACAAGTGTTTCGATGCATGCAATCATTTAATAAGATATGTAGAGAAAAACTATTATTAGTTCATGTTACTACCGCTTGATAATTGCACAAATTATTTAGTTATAGAGTGCAAGTACATTAAATAAAGCCAATTTAATCTAGACACCTGGGTTTTCCATTACACTACAGGCTGAGCACACTAACCGCTATTTCATATACCGAATTCAATATTGATCCTGCATCATCAGTTCTAACGGAAGCGGTAACCCGGTTTCACATACTTTTGCTTCCAACAATAGCGTAGGTTTGAAATTACAAGCGGCAACGTTTATCGCAGGTTAGTTGATTAAATTCTTCGCGAGTTATTTTATTAAACCATTATATATTTTTGGTAATATTAGGTTATTTGAAACTTTGTTGTTTGTGATTAGTTGATTGATGTTCCTACTCTTTGTACATATACGTCACAACAGTTTCTACCATATTTGTTCGGGTACCGGTACGGAGAGGCTAGCTACAGAGATACCCTTGGGCGTAATCTGTGGGTGGCGATCGGCGAAGGCTTGTCACTTGCTTTGCTAGACTGTATCGATGGGATTAGAGCAATTCATAAAGATTCTTTCGTTGCCAATAAAAATGCATGTATCTGTTGTATACATTTTCCTCACAATGACATTATTATAGATGACGAAATAACGCTACGAGATGGATCTGCACTTGTGTCTCCTAGAAAACTTCCGAGACTTGTTCAAGATCGATTAGCTATTATTTTTCAGAATTAAACTTTCTATTTGTCAAAAAAAGTTCCAATCCAACATAACATCTTGAAGAAAGACGAATATCGCGCTGATATTGATTCCTACACCAGGTTCAAAGCACCTATGCGGTAGTGAGATTATTAAAGAAGACAAGATAACAAAACGTGATGGATCTGTATTGTTAGCTACTACTTATAAAACTTGTTCAATTGCGTACCTTACATTTTTTCGAATCAACCTTTCTTTTTGTCAAAAAAAGTATCAATCAAACGTAAACATCCTGAAGAAAATGGATTAGCCCCAGAACATCGCGATGTAATTGATATCTAAACCTGGCTCAATGGATTTTTATTTCAAATTTCAAGAACAATAATTTAGTGAATGTTTGCATGAAACAGCTTTTGTTTTTTATTTCTTATATATAGCATACAGTGTAAGGGAAGTATTGTAATCGGGGCAAAAAAAATATTCCGCATTTTTCCGGAATATATCAGTTTTGAGCATTTTGAATCGATCTATATTATTTTTCACATGATGTCTTTGTGTGTGTATGTGCGTAACCCACTGTGGAAACGATTGCGCCTTATCTATCGGTAGTATGGATTTGAAATTTTGGAGATCACTAGAAAGTGGTGAGAATAGGAACGGCTTTTTTTTGGGTGCGGTAGTCCCGTTTCGAGTGGCATTTTTGACATCCATTCTCTAGTTTTCAAATGGAATTATAGTATTTTATCGAACCATAAGAACAACCATGTTCTTTCGGTTATAAATATATGTCACACATATGTTTAACCCGCAGAAGTGTCCAAAATTCATATTTTAAGATTCAAGTGACGTCATCTGATGAGGCACACCAGATCAGCATTTATAATTAAATTCAAACTTATTTAATTGCTAATTCTTTCGTGCGTTTCGGGGTATCCTGAATGGGTATAGTGAAGATTTAATTAACTTAATGAAAATAAAAAATAAATATGATTGTAAATACAAAAAATACAAAAATATCTCAGACTACAATTATTACTCCATATACAGATCACGGGTGAAGACTGGAATAAAAGAATGTTATAAAACGTGATTTTGGTCGTATGCCAAAAATAAGAAGGGATATGATGCCTTACCAAATGTGATGTCTTGGTGATAAGTTTGTTACCGGTTCAACTGAGATCGCAGGGGCGTTTGCTGGACATTTTAAATCCGTTTACGAGCCTTACGAACAGTGTGAAATTTCCGAAATACATCGACCCAATTTTCTAATCTGTGATCTTTTCAGTACCAATTATTGATGTTTCGGAAGTTGCGGGTAAGCTCAAAAGATTGGATGTAAATAAGGGGAGGGGACCAGACAGCATTGATCACTACTTCGTCAGGCAGTGTGTGACATCTTTGTCGTTTCCTTTGTACTTGCTATACAATAAGTTTCTAAATAAATGGAAGGAATCGAGTGTCACTCCAATTCCGAAAGAAGGCGAAAAAAATAATATATAAAACTATCGTCCTATAGTTAAAATTTCAATTTTTGGGAAAATCCTTGAAACCAGTGTTAATGATAAGATATTAGGCCATGTGTCGCCTTATCTTAGCGAGAAGAAACATGGCTTCATATCTGGCAGATCTACAACAACTAATCTTCTCAGGTACAGTGCATTTCTATGTAACTCTTTAGATAAGAGAAGTCAAGTGGACTCGGTATATACGGACTTCTCCAAAGCATTCGATAAAGTCAATTTCTGCTTGCTTCTTAAAAAAACTAGCAGTTTTTAGGGAATATGATGAGGTGGTTCGAGTCGTTTTTAGATGGTCGTAAGCTGCAAGTAGTAGTAAATGACTTCGCATCAGAAAAATATACATCCACATCGGGCATTCCACAGGGATCAAATTTAGGGCAGAAATTATTTATAATTTTTATCAATGATCTTTGTGGAATATTTAGTTCAGACAGTCTTCTATATGCTGACGACTTGAAAATATTCAGAAATATTTCATCGATGGCGGACAGTGATTTGTTACAGAATGACCTTGACAGGATTCTAGAATGGACCCGACTGAATAAACTCCTTTTAAACTGTGATAAATGCTGTACAATTTCATTCAAAAGAAATATCATAAATTGCTCAACACGTCGTACATATTGAATAATAAACCATTGAAAAGGGTAGATAGTATGAGGGACCTTTGGAGTGACATTCGACTCTAAACTAAATTTTAAGCTGCACGTGGAGCACATAGTCAGAAAAGCATACTCTATGATGGGGTTCATTTTCCGAGTTGATAAACACTTTAAAACAGTGGATAGCTTCAAAAAACTTTACTTCGCATATATAAGATCTCATTTGGAGTATTGCAGTGTTGTGTGGTCTCCGTGGCTTGTGGCTCGGATTGATTTAAAATTGTAGGCGAAGTGTATTTCTTTATGGCTTTTTGAATGTTATAATGGAAGAAATTATTTGATTATAAGACAGATGAAAGATGTTTTAATTCTGATTTTCAGGATTGACCAAGGAGTTTATGATTGCTTTTGGGCAGGGTGGTGGTGGAAAGGCCATTGAGATATCTATCGGTGTGAATGGGTTTACGATACACAATGAATGTTCCAAAGTACCGTCAGTCCGTCGACTAACTGATACATCAACGAACGGGAGTGAACCTAATTCTAAAATATCCAAATAATCTAAACCGTGACTCAGGACATTACCTTCCCAACATCCTCGAAAATTCCACTTCGCACATGATCACACAACGGCAGGGTCAGGTGCCAGAACGGAATAAATGCAGTGAACTGTGTAGCGTGAAGGATTTTCCTATAATGAATACCGCTACAGAAACCAGAAGAATTTGTTTCAGTTCAAGCCTCAAGCCTGCCCTGAAGATGCCACCTGTAATGGTTTGCGAAACGTTGGTATCATGTCGCGCTATTGTGAATCCATTCGGAAGCCAAGAATTTTCAAGATTAGCTATCCGCGGAAATCCACTATTCAAGTTAATTTAATTGCACCAGTTTAAATTGAAAAAAATAATATACTTTCTTTCAAGTTCAACTAGTTAATAACATTTAATATGCCTCGATACCTGCTGTGCGTGAAACTTCTTTTTAACTTGTAAATTTGTCAAACAACTTGAGTAACAAAGAATTCACATGTACCTTCAAACGGGGGATATCTCGGCTTTTTCATTTTCTCAGATGCTCGCAGATTTAAACACGCAGATTTAATTTTTTTCATTGTAAGCATGACAACACAATTCAATTTTTTACGAATGTGATTTTTTGAAGATTGTTTGAGTTTGTGAAAAGGGCTTAATAAAAATGAGCTTGTACATTGTACAAATAACCAAAATATTCAAGGTGGCGCATTCGAGCAACAAAATTAATTTTTGGCGAAAACGGTTCATCAAATTTACGTTTTTCATACACCGTTGTAAAGAGGTTTCCAAGACCTTTCAAATGACGTATCACTCAACCCCTCTCCCCTATTCAATTTTGAGGGGTTGAAGCGCCCCCTATTAGGGGGTTGCTCGTTCAAGCCTCAAATATACGAAAAGATGTCCCCCAAACAAAATCATTCGACGTGTTTCGGGAGATTTTTCCACTCACTATGGGATAAGAAATATACGGGGTAGCTCGTCTGAGATGGAACACCTTGTATGAAACAACTATATGTACCGTAAAGTAATCTGATGAATTACGATGATTCAAATGAACATGTGTTGGTTACATATACTTTTGGATCTTTACTTTAGGACAAGGATAACTATATTTCTTATACTTTGACCATCATTTGAAAGTACCATTTTAATTAGACACTTGATATTGGAATGAACTGAATACCCTAAGCGTTTTTTAGGAAATAAGGAGACCCATAATATTCCATTTGGAAACCAGCCCTTATCAAATTGGTTATACATAAGGAATCATCAAAATATTCAAAAATAATAATATTACCTGTTGGTCAAACACCACTGTACTTTTGAAAGATTTCCTCATATGAATATCCTGCAATGAGACCTCTTCAACGGTACTATCCAATTGAGTAACTTTAATAGAAAGTTTATCTATCCTAGCTTGTAAGGCGTTTGATCTGTCGTAAAGCTGCTGGGCATCCCTTGCCAGTTCACCAAACATATCTTCTGCATGTTTGGACAACGATGATAATTGACGTACTGTATTAGCTAGAGTACCATTAGTTACGGCTTCCAATTCAGACGGAAGCGGGAAATCTTCTGGCAATGTTCCTCTAGTCACAAGCACAGGTTCTATGACCCGTTTTGGAAGAGGCATCTTGCGTTATCAAAATATAGTCACTTCGAATCAAAGAGTTGCTTGTGACTATGACATATTAAAATTCTGGAACAAAATATCATGCATTTAATACTTGAATTGATAATTACACATAATGATAATAATATATAGTGCTTGTTATTTTCAAATAGTGTTGACAATTTCAACTAAAAATTGGTAAAACAAATGTTCCATTACAAACAGTTTAATAGTGTTACAAGAGGGTATTTCATTTTGATGGTATATAGGGTCTATATATAAATTTATATTTTGATAAACAACAAAACCATTTCTAAAATTAGGTAAACTCCCTATTAGATGTTCAACTAACTACAATAAACAATAATAACAATGAATAATATTTATGTAAGGAAGAAGAAAGTATTGTGAAAAACATTTGTGCTGACAAAAGAATAGCGGTCTTCCGAAGCTATTCTTCATTAACATGAACACGCATTTATTAATAGTTCTGCTTAGCAGTGGATTCTTGACATTTTATAATTATAACATTATTGAGGTGTTACAGTTTCGATTATTCGTGTTTCTGTTCGTTTCGGCGACGCGGGTATTTTAATTGAAATTGGTGCGATAAGGACGCTTTGTTTAATACAATTATTAAGTAATCCAGGTTTAGACATAATAAGTCTTCTGATTATGGTCGTGAGACCGAAACGTACGTAAAGACAAGAAAATTTAAAGCATAAGTGTTAATGTGCCCTATTTCCCGAAAATTTATATATAATTAATTGTAAGTCATAAACAAAGTTCCCCTTCTCCATTATTTTATTACAACTTTCTTATACGATACATTATTCAATGACAATAGACTATAAAATAGTTCACACTGTGGATATATTATTATAATCAAAATGTGCATGTTTAAATATTATTTCGGGATAATAATGTAAACAATGGGCCTACCCTCAGGTGGAGTGGGTTTTCTGTATATTATGTGGAAATTGAAAAGTGATTACTATTTTTTATAATGTTAATATCAAAACAGATAATCAGCTTCCTTTCCTTGATATTAACTTTATAAAAGATGGTAATCACTTGGATTTCGGCATATACAGAAAACCCACCGAAACAGATAGGTATACCCCGGCGGATTCAGCTACACCATTTAGATATAAAATAGCTCCGTTTACTAGTCTACTTCATAGATTATTGAACGTCCCGTCGAGCCAGCAAAATTATAACAACGAAGTTGAGAAACTTAAGCAAATTGCGTTGATCAATGGTTACCACAAATCTTTGATCAATAATTTAATTTCTAAACAAAAAATGAAATTAGAACTAAACCAATTAACCAAAAGGTAGCCATTACATTCAAATACTTCAATAAAATTCAAAAGTTTCGTTTATCATTCTTCAGTAATTAATAAATTCCATAGTTTGTTTTCTAAATTTGCAATACAACCAGTTTATAGATGTAAAAACGAGCTAAAACACCGTTTAGGCAACACCTTTGATAGTTTCCGATTTCTACAAATCCGGGATTTACAAAATCAATTGTAAGTCATGTTCAAAATGCTATGTGGGCCAAACTAGAAGGAACATTTTAGTTCGTTACAAGGAACATTTTGACCATATAAAGAAAAATAATAGTCAAAATACAGGCCACACCATTTCTCAAGAAAGTGTATCACTTTTAGAACACAGTACAGACAAATATCTAGGTAATTTAGAAGGAATGGAAATGTATAAACGAAAAAGCAGTTTATTAAATTCTGATTTATCTCCATCTGAGGCTAACCCATTGTTTACATTACTATCCCGAAATAGTTTTAAACAGGCACATTTTGATTTATAATTTAGTTTACTCTGATGATGGCTACTTTGTAGCCGAAAGGGTCTCAGTACTTTAATAGTTTTTTAGTGGATAAAGGTGATTATTTCTTATCAATAGTGATTCAATGACAACTTACTGTGCAACTATCTCGATTCTAGGCCTTTTAATTTTAGTACATATAGTTCAGGCAACGAACGTGAAAAAAAAAGACATGTAGAAGAATGTCAGAATCGAACATTTTTTCTGGGATTCGATTCGTGAGGTTATCAGGATCATTATTTATAACACAGAAAACCTCAGGAGTCACCCCCTCCCCCTTCGGGCCAATAAATGGCCCCCAAAAGGGTAATTACGAATTAAAAATGCACCAAGGGGATTTTTTGGGTCGATTCTGACGTCAGATTTACTTGAAATCAATTCTACGGGTGGAAAATCGATCAAATTGGCCATTTTTGCACCCTTATAGATTATTTTGGCAATATATATTATGTTTGAATTTTTAATTCACCAAGAAGGGGGCTGATCACGATTTTGACGTTAGATTTACTTGAAATCAATTCTGGGGGTGGAAAAATGGCCAATTTGATCGATTTTCCACCCCTATAATTGATTTCAAGTAAATCTGACGTCAGAATCGTGATAAGCGGCCCAAAAAAACCCTTGGTGCATTTTAAATTCGAAATTACCCTTTTGAGGAAGGTGACCCCCTGAGGTTTTATGTGTTATGAATGATCCTGATAACCCCACGAATCGAATCCCACAAACATTTTTCGATTCCGACCTACATGTCTTTTTTTTATTATAGTTGAAATCCCGGCTCATTGCCTGGACTAATAGACTGCGCATTAAAATACCAGAGTGATGGCTTGGTAGCTTGAAAGATCCTAATTTCAGTGGTAGGTGATTGTTTCTTATTATAATGAATTCACAGTGTGAACTCGTTAATAGTTTACATGCTTATATTGCTACGAACGTGTTGTTTTATTAGCGATATTTTTGCAGAGTGACACATAGAACCTGCGTCCTTAACACGGGGATTCACCACATTTCAAGAATGTATTCCATTTGCTACTCAAATGCAAGCTTTTGAAGAGTCCGCGAAGTTTTAAAACTAGTCTGCTTCAAGTTTTTATTAGTAAAATTGAAAAGACCAGTAATTGCTTTCTAGAAAAGTACCTAGAGAGAGTAGACTATCTGATACATCCATATTGTTTAGTCAATACCGAGGCTAATGGGGACATGAAGTTAATCCCTTTATTCGCTCATTTGAGTAAATATTGATAAGGTGACGGTTGTTAAACACCAAATCTAAATTTATCTAAACGTATTTAGATTTTCAAACAAGTTTTTGATGTTTGAGTTCATTTAATTTTGTACTAAAATGGTTACGGCTAGTCAAGACAAGGCAAATTAAAAAAAAATCTTATCAGTAGAAGGTAGCTAACGATGAAACGTGTTGAAATAATTTTTCTCTTTTGCTTATTTTGTTATCGACACAGTTCTACCCAGGTGTTTATTGAAGTGCGATTAGATAGTGATGAATATATCTTGGTTAATAATCTCTGTTTCGCTCATTGGTGGTTAAAGTTACTTCAAATATTGACTTCCAACAAAATATCACGACAAGTATGACAAACTTTTTGTATTTTGATAAGATAAATTTATTACTATATTTTTTTTTGTATAAACACGTTTTGTAAATAAAATAAGTGTCATATGTTTATACAAAGAAACATGTATTAAACTCCAAGTTCATTGATTTACTAAGAAACCGTGTATTTTTACGTATATCATCGACTGAGATTTTAGCTAACACTTTTTACATCTTATTTCGCCATATACAGGGTGTTCCATCTCAGACGAGCCACCCCGTATATTTCTTATCCCATAGTGAGTGGAAAAATCTCCCGAAACATGTCGAATGATTTTGTTTGGGGGACATCTTTTGACGTATATTTGAGGCTTGAACGAGCAACCCCCTAATAGGGGGCGCTTCAACTCCTCAAAATTGAATAGGGGAGAGGGGTTGAGTGATACGTCATTTGGAAGGTCTTGGAACCCTCTTTACAACAGTGTATGAAAAACGTAAATTTGATGAACCGTTTTCGCCAAAAATTAATTTTGTTGCTCGAATGCGCCACCTTGGATATTTTGGTTATTTGTACAATGTACAAGCTCATTTTTATTAAGTCTTTTTCACAAACTTAAACAATCTTCAAAAAATCACATTCGTAAGAAAATTGAATTGTGTTGTCATGCTTACAACGAAAAAAATTAAATCTGCGTGTTTAAATCAAATGTTCAGATTGTCCTCCATTGACTTCCATACAATAATACATTCTCTCAAACTAATAAATAAAAAATCAGCAAAACATTTCCTTATGTTGCCTTCATTTTTTGTTCTTAGAAGGTGTTTATCTGGTTTTCATGATTTTAATCAATCTGTTGAGTTACTACTTTGCTGATTTGTTAAAAATTTCAAAAAAATGGTGTACACATTGCAAGAACGTGTTGAGCTGGTTGTTAGCCTTTATTACCAAAATCAAAATTATGCCCGAGCGGCTGCAAGGATATTTAACGAAAACCATCCTGAACGTAGCGTTCGCCATAAGTACGTAATGGAATTGATTTCAAAATTTGTGGAGACGGGTTCAGTAAAGGATAAAAAAAGGGCACTCATTGGAATTGTTAATGATGAAGGAGCAGCTGTGGCGGTATTGGGACATGTCCAACTTATGCCAAACACGCAATCTGTACGATAACTTTCTGCAGCTTCCGGTATTAGCCAATCTAACGTTTTCAGAATTTTACATAAACACAAGTTCCATCAGTACAAAATTAAATTAATTCAGGAATTAAGTGATGATGATTGGGATCGAAGGCAAGAGTTTTGCGAAATTATGGTCGATCGTATCAACAATAACCCAAATTTCTTGTACTACGTTTGCTTTTCTGACGAATGCACTTTTTTACTCAATGAAGAGGTTAGGAGCGATACAAATCCTCATGTATTTCGAGAAGCTCACACTCAACATCGGGAAAAGCTAAACGTTTGGGTAGGAATTTTGAGAGACCACCTAATTGGACCTCTGTTTATTCCTGGTAATTTAAATGGCGAAATTTATCTTGAAATGTTGGAAAATGCGATTGATTCGTTAATAACTGAACAATTAGAAAACGATCCTCTACTACTTGAACAACAATTGCATTTCCAACAAGACGGAGCTTTACCTAACTACGCCGCACCAGTTCGACAATACCTCAATTTGCAATACCCCGGTCGTTGGATTGGAAGAAGAGGTCCTATGGAGTGGCCTACCCGATCTCCTGACCTGAACCCTCTGGACTTCTTACTGTGGGGACATCTTAAGTCCAAGATTTCTGTGACTCAGCCTGAAAATTTGGACGAACTACGCCAACGAATTGTAAATGAGTGTCGTCAAATAACTCCAATTATGCTGAACCATGTTAGAGACGGTTTTCAGTCAAGATTGTATTATTGTATGGAAGTCAATGGAAGACAATTTGAACATTTGATTTAAACACGCAGATTTAATTTTTTTCATTGTAAGCATGACAACACAATTCAATTTTTTTACGAATGTGATTTTTTGAAGATTGTTTAAGTTTGTAAAAAAGGCTTAATAAAAATGAGCTTGTACATTGTACAAATACACTTTCCAGGGTTGCCGCTAAAACAGTATATTTTATTCGATTGACTTCACAGTTTATTTTATTCGTTGGGAATTAAATTCAAATACATAAAAGATCTTCTCAGGACTGTAATTCTACCAACATTCACGTCGTGTGTTATGCGAGTGTTCAAAAAATGGTATCCCAAACAGTAAATTACTTTGAAGAGTAACTTGAAAATGGAGAGCCATAAATTTCCGTCACTGCAGTTCGTATATCTATAAGATATATGCTCAGTCAATAAAGTGGTAAAGTGGTTGTAATTGTAGATGCTTTTGAACAGAGTGCAACTCGGAATGTTATTTTTGATATTCGCATAAACGAGGAACATATAACTTTAAACACACTAAAACAGAAACTTCTGCAGAGTGAAATACGCTGGTTGTACAGCAGGTTTCATACCTGGTGCAGAGTTAATATTTTCTTCAGAACCGAAGAATGTCAATTATCATGGTGGAATGATTCAATACAATTTCCTAAATTGGTTTGCATTTTAACTTTTAGTGAATTTAGAACAATCCTCCACCGTCGTTATGGATAATACCATTCATCATATTAATGACAAACTGTAATGAATAAAGTGCCAACAACCGCAGAAATGTAATATGGTTGTATGGATAATATACATTATATGATAACACATTCTTGAAGCCACAGTTGTTGGACTTGGTAAAAATGAATAAGCCTCAACCACTACAAGTAAGCTAATATATTAGTGGAGTAAATCCGGCAAATGGTTGGCGAAAATCTTACGATGCTTAGCGACCCGGTGGAAAATGTTTGTTGTGGTACCAATAACAACCGCCTGAAATTTCTATTTCCCAAAGTGGGTGCTTCCCGGTCTTTTTTGACATTTTTAAGGGTAGTTTAGCACAAAAAAAATATTATCTCTGGTTGTATTGAAAATTAAGAAACCAAAGTAGAACCATTTCATTGTCAATGTCCAAGGAACTTCCAGTCCAAATTTCAAGTTGATCCGACCACCCCCCTCCCCGTAATAGATATATATCAACTCATATATGCAAGGAATCTTGCGTAACGGCTAACTCGATAATTTTTCAACCGATTTGGCTGAAATTTGGACTGAAGATAAGCGTTATGGTCTCAAAACTACGTTTCAAATTTCAAGTGAAAACATTGAATAGTTTTCCAGAAATTCAACCTTAAGTCAATTTTTTAGTTATTGTTCAAATTAAGATATCTCATGTCATTTACATTCGATCGGGATCTGCTTTGCGAAAAAATGTAGGTATTCGCATATGGTTTTATGTCATGTAACAAATTTTTTAATTTTTTTCCGGCCTATATTGGCCATTTTGGTTAATTTGAGATAAATCGAATGACGTTCACGTGAGGAGCGCGTAGCTGGCTAGTTAGAAAAGTGGAAACTGGTTGTACCTAATACGGCTTTACGACGACTTTTCGCGTGCCGTTTTCGCTCCATGTAGTTAGATTAGGTATCGGACCGTGCCCGACGGTCCTTCTTTCTTCGATAAATGTTCATTAAATAGGAAACTTTAATAAAAATAGAAACAGGTCTCAGCTACTCGCGTCTAAAGTGCGACGTACCAAAGGGAATTTTCTAGCTACTAAAATATACCCGAAGCGGGTGAAAGCTAGCGGCCCACAGGCGAAATACTTTAATACAGCTGGCGCCGCCCACACGGGACACGAAACGGTCCCAACATAACAAGAACGAGGTAAAATGTATAAACTCTAACTGACGCGTACCGAGCTTCTCGAGGGAAACGTCAAAATGATTACGTTCGTAGCTAATTACTTAGGACGTCTGGCGTTCATGCAATTCTGTTTTTATACAATTTGAACCTCCTAATTTCGATAGGCCACGTGAAAATCCCGGAGCCTAGAGCACTATCAACTTTTGAGCCTCATAATATTCTTATAAAATTGCGAAATTTCGCACTTTCAGAAACTTATTAATTAATTTGACACAAGTTTTGGGGATATTAATACCGAAAATGGTCAATATAGGCCGGAAAAAAAATAATAAAAACTGAGTTCCATGTCATAAGACTATATGCGAATACCTACATTTTCCCGCAAAGCAGATCCAGATCGGATGTAAATGACATGAGATATCTTAATTTGAAAGATAACTAAAAAATTGACTTAAAGTTGAATTTCTGGAAAACTATTCAATATTTTCATTTGAAATTTGAAGTAGTTTTGAGAGCATAACACCTATCTTCAGTCCAAATTTCAGCCAAATCGGTTGAAAAATGACCAAGTTAGCCTTACGCAAGATTCCTTGCATATATGAGTATATATATATACCTATTACGGAGTCGCATGGTCGCATTAACTTGAAATTCGGACTGAAAGTTCCTTGGACATTGACAATAAAACGGTTCTACTTTGGTTTCTTAATATTCAATACAACCAGAGGTATTAATTTTTTTTTGCTAAACTACCCTTAAAAATGTAAAAAAAAACCTTTTTGGCCAAAAAAAAAGGGGTTGCGCCCACTTTGGGAAATAGAAATTTCAGGGGGTTATTATTGGTACCACTTTCCACTGGGTCGCTAAGCATCGTAAAATTTTCGGCAACCTTGCCTTTTTTCTCGCCAGATTTACTCCACTATATTAGCTAAATCATATAGGTATCATGTAATTCGTCTACCCACTTACCATTGCATTTTTTAACCCCATTGAACACATCTGGGGTATAACTAAAAGTTACTACAGGAATTACATTAGTAGAGATAGTAGTCCGGCGGGAAAATCAGTGGTTTATGGAAAGAGGCTCTAGGAAAAGCAATACCAGAAATATAGACAAAGACTATTCGGTATTCGATATACAGACAAAGTGAATAATTTTGTGATATTGTTGATGTTCAATATTTAAAGAAACTATAGTGTTTAAAGCAGGGAAGTGATATTTATTATTTAAATGTGATTGTGCAGTAACCTCGGGTTACAACAGCAAATTTAACACAAATAAAAGCTACACGTTTCTTCTACCGAAGATTAATTTTTCATACCTGTATTTGAAACTTTTAGTTATCGAAATAGTTTCAATTTTTATACCTATTAATGAACCTCTTGTAAAAAATATGCAAGATGTAACCGAAATTAATTAATCGTCTCAAAAATATTTAATTTTCTATTTTAAATAACAGTTACTTTACGGTTTGTGAAATACGTTTATGATTACAAAAATCTGTAATACTTGATTTGATATAAGTAAAGAACTAATTTTGTTTATAACATCATTATTGAATCAAATTTTTAGTTGTATTCAAAAACATTGAAAACCTGGTCAATCTGACAACACTGTATCACATTCAGGTATGATTAATTTCTTTCTTACAGCGAATAGTCGATAGTCAAGTCAAACATGGAGGTGGCGTAATCAAACGAATTATTAGCCAGCAAGCATCAAGTCAAACATAGAGGTGACGTAATCAATTGAATTAATAGCGAGCAAGCAGTCACAGCAAATTTGAAAAAAAAATGGTAGACAGACCACGAGGATTTATTGTTATTTTAAATTTGTTTCAAATGCACTTTTTAAATATTTTTATCGTCATTTCTAAATTTATGTTATGTTATTTATAGAGCTGATGTATTTTTTCTTAATTTCAATTGTTTTAGAATAGATAAAAATAATCTACTATTGGAACATAAACTATATTTACAAGACTTTTGTGTTAATATAAAATGGTAGACAGACCACGAGGATTTATTGTTATTTTAAATTTGTTTCAAATGCACTTTTTAAATATTTTTATCGTCATTTCTAAATTTATGTTATGTTATTTATAGAGCTGATGTATTTTTTCTTAATTTCAATTGTTTTAGAATAGATAAAAATAATCTACTATTGGAACATAAACTATATTTACAAGACTTTTGTGTTAATATAATCAGTAGCTTTAACAGCATTTGTAATTTGGTGATGATACTTATTGTAGTTCTATGGGCAAAAATCTAGAATTACAACTAATGGTAAAAGGCGCAAAATATAACTACCACAATAATTATTGTCAATGAATCATTTCCAGTAAGATACTAATTTCAGAACACCCACATATGAATAAAGATACGTTTTAGATCATGGAGTAACCATGCTAGTCTCATCACTTGGAATATTTCTGTTCAATTTGTGTGTTTGGTGGAGCTTACATTCCTAAAACTTGACTCAGTTTTGGACTTAAAGAATAGGTCTCAAATATATCCGGAATATTTTAAACATCCACAAAATTTTCGCATGTTATCCGATATAAAAATAAAATCAAAAAGTGATATTTTGTTATACGACACAAAAGTATTTACATAACGATGAGGAAAATTACGTGAACTTAGAATGGTAATGACATTGTATTCTTTTTTTCATCTTTAGTAAATATAAAGTATCAGATAAAGAGCTCATACCTATTTTACTCTCGGCAAATCTTGTTCAACTGTTTTTTCATGTTATTGTATGAATCAGTAATGTTTCGTGGCAAACTGTTAGTAGAGATAATCATTTCAGTTAGAAATGCTTATCTTTACCCAATTCCAATGCTCGACATTGTCACTTTGTTATATTACAGTTATTTGAGTTTCACAAGCTGAATAAATAGGTGTGGCTGTAAATAGGGCAAAAAGTGTTGTTCCATGAAGCATGAAGTATAAGCTCGAGAGAAAGTCTGCAAAAAATTTACTTGTGCAATTTTTTTCTACGATCAATTTTGAATTTTTATTCACAAAGGATATTTTCATATTACTATTCACTTTTGCACTAGTGCAAAAAGTACAAATTTTGACACTGTCAGTAGTGTCAAAACTAATAAATTTTTGCACTATAGTAGAAAAAACTATTTCTGCATCCAGTCGCAAGATGTAGGAATTGTTAATATTTTTTTATTGATTACAAAAAGATAGCATTTATTCAACTCAACTATTTTACTCAATGTGTGGTTTTCCTTTTTTTATTAAATAGACCACTAGCTAAATGTGAACAGCTAATAGGTATATTATAATATCATGAAAGTTATTGCATGGATAAATTAACATCACTATATTATCAGCATGAAATGGGAGCAGCTTAACTAGTAAAAAAAATCTAGAAAAGGAAATCGCAATAGATAAATCAAAGAATTAAATGTAATATTTCAAAATTGTTGTTTTGCTCAAATAGATTGCCTTAAGCATTAGAGGAATATATTCTATATATTAGTCTAGGTTTTTTCCTTTTCCCACTGTATTTTCTACGCCTCTGAATATTTTCCAAAAAAGTTATTCTTGCAAAATTGACTAGTTGATTTTTCGATGGAATATTGCTATTATAAACTGAACTAACTTATGCTTCATAAATAATAACGTAATTATGTTTTGTCAACAACCATCAGACCCAGTATAGGAAAAATATACACAAGTCATTAGTTCTTTTATACCTAAAATGCAGTTGGAAATATACTAATCTGGTGAATGTTTCAAGATTAACTGGTCATTCATTATATAACATGATTTATCATCTCTTAGACAAACTAGATGAAATGTAATGCAAGATAGGAATTTGAACCTTACTGGATTCGCATGATTCGAAGATTTGACAAAAAATACACACTAGATGAAAGCTAATGCAAGATAAGAATTTGAACCTGCTTTGGATTCATATGAATCGAAGATTTGACAAAAAGTACACACTAGATGAACGCTAATGCAAGATAAGAATTTGAACCTGCTTTGGATTCATATGAATCGAAGATTTGACAAAAAGTACACACTAGATGAACGCTAATGCAAGATAAGAATTTGAACCTGCTTTGGATTCGTATGAATCGAAGATTTGACAAAAAATACACAGTAGATGAAATCTAATGCAAGATAGGAATTTGAACCTTATTGGATTCGCATGATTCGAAGATTTGACAAAAAATACACACTAGATGAAAGCTAATGCAAGATAAGAATTTGAACCTGCTTTGGATTCGTATGAATCGAAGATTTGACAAAAAATACACAGTAGATGAAATCTAATGCAAGATAGGAATTTGAACCTTATTGGATTCGCATGATTCGAAGATTTGACAAAAAATACACACTAGATGAAAGCTAATGCAAGATAAGAATTTGAACCTGCTTTGGATTCGTATGAATCGAAGATTTGACAAAAAATACACAGTAGATGAAATCTAATGCAAGATAGGAATTTGAACCTTATTGGATTCGCATGATTCGAAGATTTGACAAAAAATACACACTAGATGAAAGCTAATGCAAGATAAGAATTTGAACCTGCTTTGGATTCGTATGAATCGAAGATTTGACAAAAAATAAATTTGAGAATGTTTCATTTCGACCAGCCACAGTTTATATATAAGAAACAATCACCCTTTAAAATACTATTAAAGTACTGAGGACTTTTCAGTTACCAAGTAGTCATCATCAGCGTAAACTGCTACAGTTTACTAACAATCACCCTTATCCACTAAAAATACAATTAACTGTCAATACTTTAATAGTATATTTAGTGGATAAGGGTTATTGTTTCTTATTAATAGTGTTATAGTTATAGTATATCCACAATATGAACTCTAACACAGTTAAGGTCAAGGTTTCTGTACAAAGACGTGTGACTTTTAGATTATATCTTAGGTGATTAGCTACAATGAATCTTTTGAACTATTAGCTTGTAGTAATTTTTACTTGTTACATGTTTGCCATTTTAAAAATAAACAGGCCAAATCAACAGTCAATAGCTCAGATTTGAAGCTATCATTTGTATAATAAGATGACTTCTTTTTTAAATATTTTTCAAAAATAAAATGTTGTATGATGTTTGTATATTTACTACAATATATACATATAGTGACATTAAAATAATAACGTATTTCATAGTACTGAAAATGTAAAGTTAATGTTGATCACATAAATGGTTCATGATATATATATACCGTAAATGGCCAAAAAATGGAAGAATCGTAAAAAAAGTTTATAAGGACATATACTACATTAAAGTACATGAAATAACCTTTAATTTGAGCCTAAGTTAAGTACGCTTTGACTTTTTTGACAAAAGGGGGTACCATTTTAAACCTTAGCCGGAAGTCTAAGGGGTCCAAAAAAAAAATAAAACTCCAAAATTGACTTAAAAGTGCAAAAAAACAGTTTTTTGGAGGTTTAGACATGGTTCCATCCAATATTGGTAACAGAAATTTTAGGATCTTATTATTTTTACCATAAGACACCATTTTTTCCAGGTCGCTAACCTCTATCAAATTTTTACGAATCTTGTCCTATTTTTCCGTAGATTGACTCCACTATTCGCACATTGTATGTTTACCGTTCGCAAACTAAATATAGCAAATTTACAATAGAAACACGAGTCATTAGCTGAGGAATAAAGCATTTTATGTCAAACCAAGAGTATTTTCCGGAAATGGCAAACGTGCGAAGCACATCAACATTTTGGAAAATCGCTCTCCCTTTTGGTGCACAAAAAGACGGAACTGCCCATTGTGAAAATTAAATTTTCAACGTGGGATTCGTAATTAATTAGAGACCCAAAAAACATTTTCGCATTAAAATATAATGTTAATTTCGAAATATTACATTTGTGGTATATATTTGTTAATTTGTAATTAAATAATTAATAAGCCAATTCAGCAAGTACAGAGTGGGTGGCGAATGATCCTTAGGATATCAAAAGGTTTCAGACAAAATTCACCTGTACAAAGGTATTCCCATAGTCCATAGTATTTTTGGGTAAGTTCAATCCGGGGTTCGTGGTAGTTAATGTATTGAACCTACAAAGCTGAACCCATTAAAACATAGAAGAACTATCCGGAATTGCAAGTGAATGATTATTTTTGAAAAAAACTGTTTTCTTCTAATAATCATTAATAATGAAAAGTTCATAAGATACCATAGTGGATGCGCACTAGTAATTTATTCAAATTAACAATTTAATATGTTATCTTTGCAAATAGAATATCTTCAGAAATAAAAACTTCTTGGGAAATTCTGGAACTGGAACCCAAATAAATGTATAAACATGATGAGTTTTCAAATATTTCAAGAAATCGTTATAGATATTAAAAGTAATTTTCGGATAGTCACCACAACACACGATTTTAATGATGAATATGTGTGAAATGACCAATACCGAATACAGTAGCAACAGTAGCAATGTTTGCTAGACAAATTTGAGTTACAAAGGTTGTACATTTTGACGTTGATATGAATGTACCAACTCTTTCTGATCTAACAATCCAATTTTTTTAAATACATAGTTGTAAATAGTTATACACTGAGTATTGATTGATGTATCGTAACATTTTCCTGTAGTTTGGTTTTTCGTATGCGAAACGTCGAACTAAATACTATACGGACAGATTGATTGAGTTGGTGTTCTCTTACATATTGCCCCGCGTTTCTGTACAAACGAATATAATTTGAAAGGGAAATTTGGTGTCCGCAGGTAATAAGTTGTTGTTACTATTTTTTAATTATTTCTGTAAGCTATTTATTTATCTGTTTATACTAGTATAAAACCCACTTAAAAAGTTGGCAGATGAAATATACGCAGAATATCATTGACCCTTGCCAAAGGAAAAAATTAAAAATTTCGGCTATATTAAAGCAATTATTTCCGTTTGAATGGAGGTTGAAATACCATGAAAAAATTTGAAGAAAGTGTACGTTATTCAAAGTTTATAGAAGAGATTTTGAATTTCCCTTTCGACATAGTAACAGTTTAATTGATCCATAGTAGTACAATAAAACTGTATAGAGCAGAAATATCACTGGCCAAAGGAATAGGCAGTTGTGTGCTATTGAATTGCAAAAAAAAACAAGTTTTGTCATCATCACAGTCAGTGTTAATTAAGTTTTTTATATGCTAGCTATCGACATTTTCGATAAATAACATATATTATCAAGATCATCAATAATCAAAATATTTTGTCTTAGGATCAGATTTTTGTCAAAATTGGTAGTACAGCCAATACTACCATAATAATAAGACTCTCATCTGTTTATTTCTTATGATTTTGATAACATCAATGTAGTGCAACTGGATTTTTTTTTTCTGGGAAAATGTACATTTGGGCGTTACCTTAATAATGAGAAAAAAATTATTTAATTTGTTTTAGGAGTCTATTATAATGAGTCCTGTCTTAGTAAACCATAGTGTACCATTTTTAATAAGTTGATATAAGACAATAAAATAATATTATATGTAATAAAACAAGGCTAATGAATGCACTTATTGATATATGCTCATAATAATGATGGAATGGTTAAATCAGAAAATGTTCACGGGATTTCAGGGGAGGAGGGTCTCCATTACTCTATAAGTAAACAAATACCTGAATGTTCTGGATAGTGAAATGTGATCGATCAAGTAAAATTTAGATTTTTCATATGTAACTTAACATGAATTGTTCATGAAGTAGGGTTCAGATGTATGAACCCAGAAAAATGATCGAGCAATAAAATAAAAAGCAGCAAAAGGAGGAAATTAACTTTATCGAACTTAACTATAACAAAATGTATGAGCCTGCTACAAGTAGCAACGCTACATCTGGTATTTATTACATAATCTGAAAGCCAAGCTGGTACAAAATCATGTCTTGTTTGTTGGTGATATTACCAGATTCATTTGTTAATAATGGAGAAAAAGAAATTAATCACAACTAATTTGACAATGGGACAGTTTGGACTAATTATTTATAGTGCGAGATGATTAAATAGCTGTGCAATTGTGATAGTAACATAGCACTATCAGAAACAACACAGTCTTCAAAGCTCAATTGCTTAACACTAATACAATATAACAAAGAATGTGTAATTGCCAGACATTTAAATCCCCCCCCAACAATCCATTTCTCTTATAACCTTTCCACGTTTAATATTACATCACATGTAGTGGGTACCTAATTGACACAAACAAGGCTAGAAGCTCTCTATCAATAATAACTGACCAATTCAATTTCAGAATATCTCTATTCGAACTTCAAAAGGTTATCTTTAATGAAGGAATGTGAACCATCTCACTCCTTTGAAAATATGGTAAGATTTAAATCATGAGTTCCCAGATGTTGGGGTGTTGCTTACTTAAGTTTAGTGTTACACAACAAAATAACATGAGTCCGAGTAATTTTATTTTTGATCCAGATGAAATGAGTTCGGGTAATATTTTCCTGCAGTCAACTAAATGGCTTGAAAATTATGTAATGAACAACTCTAAATTTGAGACCCGTTTCAACAATTGAACCTACATATGGAACTGAATCTAAGCAGGCTACAACTTTAAATTACCTTTAAAATTAACAAGTAGGAAATAGGGAAGTGAGTCATTAGGGGATACATATTTTAACAGGAAGCTGAACAGATATTTCATCCAAATGATGACAGATATGCTATTAGATTTAAAAGAACGTAATTACATGTTGTAATGAATAGGAAAGTGAAGGTAAATAATATTAAGTGAGTGCATATCTGATATTGACTTCCTTATCAAATCATTTTGATGGATGAAATCGCTCAATCCTCATGGTAGAATTGCAGTGACTATATTGATTTTAAGGAAACAAATATTAGTTGAATTATAGGAAATTGGGTGATTCAATAACGGGAGTGGAACTTGCAATATCTACACTTCTGCAAATGTCATTATACTTTAATTTTAAAATGTCAGTAGAAAGGCCAATAAACTACTTTTACTAGATCGCAAATCACCTACCTTCTGATTATTCGGACATTTTAATTTCGGTCTCCAGATTTAATTATTCCACATAGTAATCATTATTTTCTCATTATATTCATGGGAACGCAGAAAATAGACGCAACAGAGAAAAACCCACTTCACTTTTTAGTTTCACATTCACACCTTCCTTTTGTACTTTACACAGAGATTAGTGAGAAGAGAACTATTTACATAGTATGTAGCGTAATACCAGAGAATACAAACTTAGAGACACAGATAGATCTAACTGTATATTATGATGTCACTAGCATATAATACAGTGACTCTATGTCTATAGCAAAGAATAAATTGTAGTTTCGTTTACTTATATAGTAGTTCTGTGCTATATAATCTTCATCGAATATGAAACATGTGTAATTTGATTATTATTACAGATTAGCTCCTCGATTCCGAAATCGCCTTCATCGCTGCTGATGGACACCATTTTCATAACTTGATAAAAAAAAATTGGTGGTGTCCTCAAACTGTGAGGGGTGTCTACCGATTCGATTAGAATATAGTAGCCCTTCAAAACCGATACATATCTTTTGCCCCACCCGGGTGAATAATTTCGAAAGTCGACAGCAGGTGTCAGTATAAAACATAATTGCAAAATATATTATGTAGACTATTTGAATACAATTTCAATTCAACAGTAGCTGTTTCTGAATCATATCTAATATATTTTGTTTCTACAATCATACATAAACGTTTTGATCCGCAGAATAAATCTAGCTCTAACAAAATTGAAGGATGATCTAACTCCGGGATGCCACTTGTGAATCTCATCGAAAATTTGTCTACGGAATCTTGTTGTAATGAAAGGTAAATACGAAGCCGTGCTAACATCGCAAAAAAAAAAAAAAAAAACTGTTTTAGGAAAATTTATAGATGTTAACGACAATCACAGCGTAGCTTTGAGGTGGTACCACCAATTTATTGATTTATTCAACATCTATAAATAAGAAATAATCCACTAAAATACTGGTAGCCGAAAGGTCCTCAGCACTAACAGTATTTTTAGTGGATAAGGGTGATTGTTTGGTTTTATAGGGTATCCACATTGTGAACTCTTTTATAGTTCATCAACATCTTTAGCTAAATCGAGGTTGAATTGATGACGAAAACTCTATTACATAGGCGTGATAATGTATCGGCTTATGATGAAACCGCTTTTCAACTTCATGCAGTCATCATCAAAGGTATGTGAAATCATGTAAAGCATGTTTTACATTATGACTTTGATAATGATGGCTGCATCATAGTTGAAAAATACTTTAGATAAGTTAAAATTGAAGTGTTAAAAGGGTGCTAATGTAAACTAAATCATGTTATATTCCACAGTGGTACCACAGATAGTACATTTTTCCGTTATTTATTATTTAGATTCTGTGAAACTCACACTTTCTTGCTACTTCAAGGTTATGTCACAAAACCCTTTGGATTTGGACCCATGTACCGACCACGGTTGTACATACAGGTCTGGGAACTCGAGGCTGTTTCCTATGTGAGTCCGGGAGTCCGCTAAGCGTCATCTGTTGCATAGGTGGCGCGTCAGTCGAAGAACGAATTCTGACACGTATACGACCGTGTTTTCTGGCAACTATCATAGTTGACTTGTAAACACAAGGAATACCAACGTTTTTAGAAAAAAATTACGAAACCGTACATTGTGCCGAAATGCAAAACAGGGTACAAAAGTCTAAAGCAAGAAACTTCTGTTTTTAAAGTGCCGAAAGATGCGGAAATGCGAAAAAAGTGGATGCTTGCGATTCCGGATAGAAATCGTTTTTAACGAGGTCTTTTATATGTGCGAGCATGTATAACGAAAAAGGGGAAGTTATTTTTAAGGTGAGTAATACATTTTGACAAGAGTAACAGTTCTATTCCTCTCTCAAATCAGAATAGTGAATATTGCGTTACGAGAAAAATTATTTTACTTAATGTGATTGTTGCCATACTTCGACCCAAGCGCTAGCTGGTGGCTGAGCAAGGGACTACGAGTTTGGCGACATGTAAGAGACTCATGTCAAACATACGAGTTCCCAGACCTGTATGTACGACCGTGGTACCGACTGATGTAAGAAACCGTATGAAAATATTCGAATTAATCGGAATATGCCGGTCAGTCTGCTGCGGATCATTCGGAACCAAAGAGTTCTATATCAGCCGTTTCGAGATTGGGTTACGCTTTCCGAAATTCCAATTCGTTCTGACGCTGGCGCGGTTCGGATCGGATTGACACGTGTTGTTCGGAAAATTGTACGTCAGTCACACTCTTGCGACCAATAGGGAAAGCGCAAATTCCTTGTAGAGTAAGCATTCGAAAAATGAATAGGGATTCAGATTAATATTCCGAATTCGTATCATCCGAATATTTACAACACTAGACCCATGGTATTTTTGAGACCGAACCTAACCGCTTGATGGTTATGAGATAGAATCAAAGGTCAAATATTTATAAAACCAGAAAATTAATATTTATTCATAAAATAAATAAATACAAATTGATTTGGTTAACATTCTGAAACGTAAAACTATAAAACATCAACTACATATAAACATGTCTTACATATTATAATTTATTTATAAAGAGATACAAACAAAGAATTTATTTTATTACAAAAATGTAACAACAAACAGTATTAACGAAATATTTTCAGAAGAAATCAACAATTAAAATGCAATATGCAATTTTACTTTTTTAAATGCGTACATGTAAATTCCTATTTAATCATAACATTCGAGGATTAGTGGTATCGACAGCAAGCTAAATTCAATTGGTACTACAATATATCAACTGAATTTCACATAATCTCCATAAATAACATTCAAATGTAATGATCTACAGAACATTAAAGCTTTAATCTAAATTTAAATATTTGATAATACAAACATCTAAGTCTAAACATATTATATTGACAAATAACATTCCATAAATTTTATTTCCATTTAATAAATTTAGAATAAAATTCGGTTTTGTAGATGTAGATTTTCAATGGAATTTAAACAAACCTTCAAATCGTAAATATACGCCGAAAATTGTTCTTATTCACAGATATATAATATTCTTATTTTAGTTTTATTTTAATAAAATATCAGAATCAATATAATTACGGGAGAAATTCTTCACTCTAGTTAATTAATTTTTCTTATAAGATTCATTTCGGGTTTCAGTTAATTCTATAAAATTTGTTCATCAATAATTCAAATAAAATATAATAGCTCATTTTGAATTAATCACAAATGACGTTTTTCATTTTATTATAAAATTCGAAGATCTGATAACATATCTATCAAACCAAGTAATTTCGTGATCAGCCGCCTGTAAAGTAACTCAAATGTCACTAATGTTGAAGGGGCCCATTTGTATGCAGAATTATTGTTTCTACATTAATAAATGTGAAAAACGAAAGAGTTCCAAAAAGAACTGGAAGTTTTCATTCAGCTAAAGTTCTGTTCATAGTTCCAACTAAGTTCACAATTTGAGTCATTCAAATGAAATGTAAAACGATGGGTTAAATTATTTTTATTTTTACTAGATTGGCAGCTTGTTTAGCTAGATTGGGGTCAAATTCTCACTATTTGAAATCTATAGATAATAAGCGTTATTATTCTTTTTTTATTATAAATTTTAGTCATCACTGTTTCATTGCCGCTTCATATTAGGTCAATACTTCTTTAATTTGTGGCTTATCAAAACTTATTTTCTCTGAATTTTCCTTTTTTCATGAGATTGGCTGATTAATGATTTGGAGTGACATCTTCCAATTACAATTAGTTATTAAAATCAATGAATATTCCTACGATTATGTATTTGTTACGGATAAATATTTAGATATGCATATATCTATTATCCACAATGAAAGATAATTCGGATATTCTCATATTACTTTCATATGAAATCAATTCATATACTGAAAAATTGGAAGATAGACACGTTTAATAAAAGTTGTTCCTGTTAGAGCGTTATTGACTGATGTACGACTACTTTGGCAGCAACCCAAGTTTGAGAATTCCAGGAACTTGATGTAATTTTGCAGTTTTGATTTAAATCAATGAATTATTATAATCATATATTGAAATTATCACAAAATTCTCAGTTTAAACTTCCAGATGATCAAAATCACCAAAACGCAAAAACTAATAGGTATCAGATCGATATAATTTATTTATCATTTTTCTTTGTGCACTTTCAACGTTCATTAAATATCAATGGAAAGTAATTTTGAAAGCCTACAATTTATAAGGAAAAAACGTTATATACGATGTTTGCCTGAAGGGCGAGTGGTTCGATTCGAAAGATGACTTCAACAAAACACATGGTTCACGTTTTTTTTACAACATCCAAACATTTTTCCTTTACCCAATGTTAATTCAACAACTACGGATTTTGCAGCAGTTTTATTTCTTTTCTATGCGCGCGCATACGTGTTACTTCTTGTCAACACCTGACTTCTTCCAGTTGAGTTTCATATCCTGGTTCTATCTGGTATTCATGGTCCCACTCGAGTATTAATATATTTCACTATTGAGTTTTTATAACCCCAATTTTGAGATGTGTCAAGTCACTATCGTACAGGAGTTTTATGAAAATATACTTATTTCAAATTGCTGGTGGTTTTAAGGGTAATTTTCAGGCCAGCCGAAAATTGGAAAAGAAGAATCACTGCAATTAGGTATATTTTTCCGATTTCAATTCCTTTTTATATATTGAAATCGTAGGTTACTGAAGCATGTTGTTTTCATAAGTATTTTTTTATGTTAAGTTTACGTGTTGTAATAAATAATTGAAATTGATAGATTTTCGAATATTTGTCTGCCGCGCTTAGCTGAAACGCGCATGACGTCACGATTCTACTCTTTGAAAGCGTTGCCCGATTAAGTGGTAATCAGCAGTGTTCCGTGATTTAATAAGTGCGAGCGAAAATCGATAAAGATGGGGAAAATGAGCTAGAACTAGAATTAAGTTAAGTACTGTAAATTTATTTCATCATTAGTAGCACTCAAATCAATGTATAACTGTGAAGATAGTTCTTCTGTCACGTGAGTCCATTAGTTTGCGCTCACGCATATTGTCAGATATAAGATACACTAAAGCGCTTCACTTGCCTCTCCTGTAAAACAATACAATGTGGCTGGCTCGGTCTAACTCATAAGTATTCTTCCTATACACCACTGATTTAAACTGTTTAATGAAATGAGTTCTCCGTTACTTTGTGATATTCCATTGTAACAATATAACCTAGGTTTACTGAATTTAATTAATTGATTGCAACTAAATAAGTTCAATTTTTATTATAAATTCAGTCATATTTAACAATAGTTTTAGTCTTCCAAATTTTTTAACGCATTTCCGAGAATCAACATTAAAGATGCAAAAAAATATATATTTTCAATACTTATATTAAAATGATTTTCTCCAAAAAATATGTCAAATTTGGATTCACGTCTTAGCGTAGAGTGATGTCGAATCCCTTTATCAGGCGGTTAACTTATTTTGGCAAATGAATAAAAGTTTTATTGGGACTATTTATTCGCGTATTTTTGAATAAGGGTGCAAAACCACATTTGTAACTAGTCATATTGAAATTTTGTCCTCAATATTGAATCATTGAATTTAAGTAATATATTACGTTCAGATGTTGTATAATATATTGTCAAAAGGTGAAGAGTAGAATCATTACGTCACAGCGCGTTGCCTTTTAGGCGCGTTTCCATTAAGTTGAAATTATCTTTTGAAACTGATTTTGAAGATAAATCAAAAAGAAAAAGTTTGTTACGTGAACTAGAAATTCAGAATAGGTGAGCGTTTTCAGAATATAGCTCAGAATCAAATCATATGCTGTCAAATCATCAGATATAGATCTACACTTGCACCAGTATGCTTCAAGTTACATTTAACGCATTTCACACTAAGAAACGATGTATCAGAAGCGTACGAAAGTTTTAGTTCTGAGGAAGACGAGAATCATGTCAATGTACAAATGACTAAAAAGTAAAAAGTAAATACTGAGATTATTTGGTCAAATATACCTCAAAATTTAAAAATCATTAGAAACATCAAAAAATACTTCGCAAAAAACTCAATAGAGGCGACAGAGTATTTTTATGTAATGAAGATAAGTTGGTGTTTTTAAAATGGCAAGATACCAAAGAGGTTATCGTGCTGACTAATAGTCATACTACTGATGTTGTATTTGTTAACCGCAAGCAAAGGAATGGTGAAAAGATCAATATATGGGGTGAAGTAGATTTAAAGTAGAGTAGATCGAACTTCTCAGTGTAGAGCAGCCATAGGCCTATTATCCTAAGGAGAAGAAAGGAACTGTGGGAAGTAACATTCTTGAAATGAAACCAACGGACCACTTTGGTACTCCCTAGTACTCCTTTAACACTAACTTCGAGGTAGTTATACAGGAACGGATGGAGAGTATACAGACAGGTCCAAAACCAGAGAAGGAACTGGTACTGGAGTATACCATAGACCTATTATCCTAAGGAGACAGAATTGTTTACATTTAGACACGATCAGACATTGCCAAAATTTCGAGCCACTCAGATCGCTGTATATTACGAGTATGGTCGTATGAAATGTGCTGTTGCCGGATTAGTTGTTCTGTGTGCCGGATTGAGATTTGTAATTATTATAAAAACGTCCATAGCATTATTTATTGGTTATATTAGAAGCAATACTGTTGAAATGTCGTTTTCTCTGAAAAATATTTCACAATTTATGGTAACCTGGAATGTACAATCGAATTATAGAATATTAAAATTTTTAAATATAGAACTATTCCGTTCCATTGAATCATTTGTTCAGAAGGCGACAACGCCGCGCACCTTTTATGAATGGGGACTTTGTTCTGTACTACGCAATCTGACAGCTTCCGTATTTATGGTAGCTATTTCGAAGCGGTGTTGCCTTACAAGTGGTACCAAGTTTTCAATCATAGTTACAGCGTTGCCAATATGACTCGACGACAGAGAGGTCCGTTGGTTTTCTTTGTCATAATTCATGTAATCATTGCCACAAGTCAAATGGAGTTTTATGAATGAGATGTTTCGTCTCCTTAGGATAATAGGTCTATGAGAGCAACCGATGATCTTCAGACAGAACATCTAAGTCAAGTAAAAAATTGTTTAATGCAAGTTATTTGTCAATAATTGTGGAAACAAAATAGCGTAAATATTTTTATCAATAAACATTTTTGTATATTTGTTAATAATGAATTCCAAATTTCTCCTATACTGATTTTCTGTGTTCACCATTGGCGTAAAATTAATCTACCAAAAAAAAACCATTGGGACATTTATGCCCCAGGGGCCTAAGGGCATTGTGTACAGTAAATTGCATACTATAGGTCAGTACATACCTGCATAAACTCCTCCTGTTATCTAGCAAATAAATAATATTGTAAGTAGTAAAAATAGACCCCAAATGGTTGAAAATATATGTTTCATTTGTTTATGTGGGTAAGCAAAAATTCGAGAAAATTTTTCGAAGTCTGAAAGTGCTATTCTGTAAAAACAGTACTCACTTCCATGAATGTTTGTTTATATGGCTACCAAGTCTGCATGAAACAGAAAAAAATACAAACATATTCACACTCTTCTAAACCCACAACTAATTTCATAATTTCCATTATGCCTTATAAAGTGTAAAATTTATTAGCTGCTATTACCTCCACTCTTTTCAGAATTCTGTGGTGTCATCTGTTTATTAACATCTTTTCTCACTTGCACTTGATTGAAACCTATCACAATCACAATTTTGCTAATATATTTTTTATACAAAGAAAAATATAGAAAATTTGATCTTCTCATTTTTCTTGAAGAGATGAAACTGTATAATTATTATACTACTAAGCATATATATTTCATTAATTAAATAAATTAACAAAACATCCACTAAATAGTTACTTTGTATTATCACTTATTTGTTTCTAAGTTGTAATATACTATACTATAATAAAATTGGAACAATTTACTAGAGATACATAGTATCAACTTACGAATAGACATATTACATATATACAGAAATGAAAATTTATCAGTTAGTACATCAAACTACAATAAGAAGCGTTTTGTTACATCTTCAATATGAAGTTATCGCCTTTCCTACATCTAAATATCAGTTTTCAGAGTACTCTTTCACTTATCTTATACATTAAAGATTACAATTAACCAAAAACTGGAGTAGCCAAGGCTTCATGCATCATTAATTATATCTTCAGCACATGCTATACAGTATCGGAAAGTATTCATTTTGGGTATGGTGGTTTCATGAGAGCGTGAAGAATAGCTTGCTATATGTTGAGAGAGCATTACAATTCCAGGGCGGTCAGCTCACGACGTAGGATGTCAGTATCATACCAGCACCAGTCGGGAGAATGTGCGAGTCGCTGTGTACGCGTCGGGTGAGGTAAGAGGAGGGGCGCACAGCAGTGCGTCTCTCTTGTTTATGTGGTTATTATCATATCATTGCGTTCCTTGTTGCTCTTGTAGATTTCTGTCTATACCACAGAAGAATTGTTTCCGATACTGTATACTTTTGGACAACATTTTAAGTTGAATAATGGAAGAATGTTCTATTAAAAAATAATGTATCAAGATGACTTGACCAAATTACGACTTCTATTAACCTAAGTTGTCCAAAAATATCACATTCATCACAAATTATTTCTCAAAAGAACTATTCTTGGACTACTACATTCCCACAATCAGAATGCGAAATAAATATTTGAAAACAAGAGTCACCAAAATATTTTCAAAGAAAGATTCATCGCTACTGTGCAATGTGCTGAATAAAAAATTAATTAATATATCAATAAACATCTCTTAACCAATACCTCAAATATATTTAATTGAATAAATACACAGAAGCATGTTTCCAGGAAGGTTGAATTCTTCGGAGTTATATATAATGAAAGAATAAACTGAGACTATGATTGCATGCAAATATTGACTATGTATATGACATATATAATGATGATAAATAAGACTTTGCTCTATATGTCTTGCTTTGAAAAACATTAATCGTATCCATACAATAATATCTCGGATTCGAGACAACAATTTTCATTTGAATATTCTACAAATCAAGTCATTGTGAAATTCAATACAATTATATCTTATTTTGAAATGTTCAGCATCAAAGATGTAGAAAATTGCCAGGTGTCGTCTTCTGTTAAGGAGGATTCTAAATTCAAGTGACAAACTTTAAGGGCTGATTCCTTGCGTTACTTTGATCAAAAAAGATCATATGAACATATTGTTCTGAAGTTTTACCCCTGAGGACCTTCAAAGTGTGGTTTCAAATTTCCAAAATGAAATACTATAACTTCGAACAACCAAAAATTTAGGGTATCAATTTAATGATGGTAAGTGAAAGTCAACTGAAGGATTCTAAGGGGTTGATTGGGGTTTATCCACCCTTCAAATTTTACATATACTAGTTTTTCTATTGGCAAATTTCAAAAATTATAGTTTTCAAGGAAAACTCGAATTACTAATAAAGGAATATTTAACAATTTTATGGCAAAAAATCAATATTTGGCTATGTATCAATACTTCAAATTTGACAATAATTAGCAATTCTGAATTGAAGTGTTACTCAAATATTTTTTTACTCATCATTTTTCAAGGGAAACTCGAATTACTAAAGGAATATTTAACAATTTTACGTCAAGAAGTCAATATTTGTCAATGTATCAATACTTCAAATTTGACAATAATTAGCAATTCTAAATTGAAGTGTTACTGAGATACTGATTTTTGTCGAGATTTTAAACTCCACTTTGAAGACATTATGTTTATATGAACTATTATGATCAAAATTACCCAAAGAATCAGCCCTTAAAGTTAATCCCATATATTTAGAATCACCTGTTTATCTAAAATTATCAAATTGAATTATTAAGTTTTAAGAATTCGTGTTCGATCGAGTCTGTTAACAGATCATGTATCACAATTATTCTCTACAAGAAAATTCCATAAAATTTTCTAATATCTAGTTTCGTTTTGGCAGCGTTTCAAGTCTAAAATATGGTCAATTTATTGGTATTTTTCTCATTTCCAGGAGTAATTAATTTATTGCCATTCAATGATCAGCGAATTCTACTGAGAAAAGTAATGTAAGATACAAGTTAGATAAGGAATAAGTTGAAAAGTTTTATATTGGGCGGAAACGGTTTATTTCCAGACGTAAAGAATTATCAGTTGCAAAGCAGTAGCTTTTACCCGAAGGAGGAAGCTGGAGGAAATAGGTCCTCGTAACTCTCCAAGCGATAATATCCAGCTGGCGGGTGAAGTTGAAAATCTCGTAGTAATCCTTCATTTTGAACTTACCTAGATCCAACAACAGCTTAAAGAGCAATGCCGTGGTCATGGGCTAAGTCCTAAAATGTCGTATTGAACCTACAATACTGTGGTGAAACCTATGATTAATTATACATCTTTGGTACGGTGGACAAAGATAACCCAAAGAGTAGATGCGGCTGAGTTGAACAAGATAGACATGCCTGTTTGTACGAAAACAACACCAACAGCAACCATGGCAGTACTATTGGACCTCCCCCCCCCCTAACATTACGAAGCAAGAATGAGACTTCTGAGATTACACTAGAATCAAGGGCATTGTGGGAAGTAACATTGTTTAAATTAAACCAACAGACCACATTATTACTCCCTAGTAACTCCAAAACCAGGGAAGGAACTGGTGCTGGAGTATACAGTGAAGGAAGAAACTCTCCACTGAGTATATTCCGTATTTCAAGCGGAGATATCCTGCAATGTGCAAGAGAAAACAAACAGAGGGAAAGGCGTAAAGCACGGATCAAAATAGACAGTTATGGAAGAGCCGTGTAGAACTCAACGCTCTGTCCCAGTACACTGTGGCATTGAGGGCAACGAAAAAGCAGATGAACTAGCCAGATTGGGTTCATCAGTCTCAGCCATCGGAGTGACAAAAAACGCATACGGTCAAACAACCAAGGGAGTGCAGAATGAAGCTCTTTGTATGTAACTCGGGAAAACCGTTGAAAAACAATACTGAAAAAGAAAAACTACTGAACATGAGAAGGAATCA
This sequence comes from Endomychus coccineus, assembly GCA_958510875.1. Classification (NCBI taxonomy): domain Eukaryota; kingdom Metazoa; phylum Arthropoda; class Insecta; order Coleoptera; family Endomychidae; genus Endomychus; species Endomychus coccineus. The sequence goes on from OY294070.1 coordinate 102,410,003, forward strand.
GGTCCGGATAATAGTAGGTCTCCTCACAGTCTACAAAACATGGGGCTGTTCAATGGAGACCTTTCCTGTAAACAGTACGACAAGGGTTACTGAAACAGAATGTGTAACATTAGATTGTAAAAGACAAGCAATATTTTGGCAGTCCAAGCTATCCCCCGAAGAGTACAACAATAAACCGGGGAAGAACCTACACAGACTAGTATAGGAGGCTTGAGATACGGCGTGGGTGTAAACTTTCCGACAACTGAAATGCACAAAAAGTTCTAGTGATTGAGATGGTCCAGTGAAAAGGACAAGCCTTGAACAACGGTGGCAATTTCAAAGTTTAGTCCTGCAAACCCAAATTAATCATTGTCGAAGGTCAATTGATTACAAAAAATCACAGATTTCGCAACTCTTTTAAAAAGAAACAAAATAATGACAACGTTTATTCATTGAATTTCTTTAGTTAAAGTTTAGTTTAATTGCTTATTCAAGTTACGACGGTCAGATCAACAGAAACTGCGTAAGTAGACCTTATTTCCAGGAAGTTATATTATCGTCATACTTTAAACAAAGTTGTAAACACATTAGTTTAACATGTTTTAGATTAGATCATTCTTGTTCTAACATCGACGAGATCACATGTAATAAAATAATTGAATTAAATGAAATAATTATTTTTTTTAAAGCGTTTTTGGAGACTACGTGATTTGCTACATGCACTAGTTGAACTAGTTTTCATTCGATCCCAATGACATTTAATTCAGTGGACATGACACTATCATTGTTCACATTATGTTTCCGTTGCTGTGTATACAAACGACACCTTTCAGCATTAGTAGATTCAGTAGATGAACTGACAATTCATTACCGATTGCAATTGCAGATTTTCCTCCGTTATTTTAGCAATTTCGCAGTTTATAATGGCTGGAAGTTATAGCGTATCCGCAACATGACCGATTCGCATATATGAGCCAGTAGGCGGGAAGCGTTGTGGGTTTAGATTTCCACTAGCGCTGCGCTTTGTGCTAGCCTGTCCGTTTCTCGGCGGGTAATCTTGAGCGATAGTTGTCTTAACAAAACCCACTCCTCATCAAGCGGATATCCATTGTATGTTGCTGGACTATGAATGTCACAAATGACAAGGAGGAAGTAGAGTAGAAATTTTCTGTGAAGGGCTCACCAGAGACGATCTTAAGGAGGTTCGGTAGTGTTAGCGGGGGGAAATATAAGAAGAGCAAACGGAGGTCTGACAACTCTGTAAATATTGCCGACTGGAGTTGTATGATAAACACAGTTATCGTCGACTTTTCTTGTTTAGACTTGTTGACAAATTGTCTTGTTAAGCTCTTTTGAAGATGTTATTCTAGGATTCGTTGATACGTTGGTTTTATTCACAAAAAAATTCCAGAAAGAAAATGCCATAAACTTTCAAATCTTGCAAATGATTTATTGCAACTATCAACTGAAAATGCCCATAATGCTACAATCGATACTGATATGTTGGAAAACTTAACGGTTGGATATATTTCTTGGGATGATCTTTTGAAACATTTACTGTAAAAGATGTTCTACAAAAAATTTAAATGACTGCAGATGAAAAAAAATATTAGCCACCTATGCACCTATGACATCTGTAATGTCAAATCTGCTTATTAAAAAATTAAGTCGTAAAGGAATTGCATATAACGATATTATTGACAAATATTTTGAAGGAAGTGACAAATTAAAATTATTATTTATGGGTGGTACATTCCTTGATCAAAAGAATAAATACCATGAATAATATTTTGAAATTTTTGAATACTCTGAACAATATTATTCTAGGGAAATATGAATAATATACTAATATACAACAACATATTATTTATATTATATTCTGGAAATCTTATATTATTAAATGAATGTTTAACGCATGTTTTTTATTTTATATGATTCAAAAATTCTAAAATAGATTTGTCACATAGAAAATTTTATTATATCAAAAAATGACACAGGTAATTGTTGTAGTAATTATTTTATATTGAAAAATTTACTATTTTGTTGAATAATAATAATAATTTTTGTTATAATAATAAAAATGTTACCGTCAATGAAGCGTTGACAAATTGTCTACATAAACCATATTTTCAGTTATTTATTCATAGAAATAATTAGTGGGACTCGCTCAAACTTGCACAGAATATTATAGTAATAATAATATTCCATTTAAAAAAAAAGCATTTCTATTTAGCCTTTTTTTTTTAATTTAAACATTTTAAATTTTCAAAAAATTGTATCATAAAAAACTATCTCTACCGAACCTCCTCAAGTGATGATTGGCCTTTAATCAGGTAGACTCTACTATATTTTGTAATTTAAATAAATCACAGAGTAATGGATATTGCATGAAATTTTCATTATTAGAGTTATAATAAAGATTCTTAACCCAGGTATGAATTATATATAAAATTCTCGGGAAATAGGTCACAATAACACTTATGTTTTATATTTTCGTCTTATGAAGAAAATATAAAACATAAGTGTTAATGTGACCTATTTTCCAAGAATTTTATATACCTATAATTATTAGTAAGTAATTTTTCTTTTAAATTGTTAATATTTTCGGAGCGTTCGAACAAGTAACAATATCTGAATTGAAGCGCATACAGGTGGCGCTGTTACTTAGTTCTGATTAGACTGGATTCTAATTTTATAAAAAATGGGAATGTTTATCTGCCAAATCAAAAGGCGGAAACTGATAACATTATCTTGAATTATTTAGCATTCCAATCTTCTAATAAACGTGAGATTTCATCTGACAACTAAAAGAGGGGAAACAGATAACGTTTGACTATTCAATCTGAAAACCCAAGATCAACAGTTGACCATAGTAACATAAAAGAACAGAATAACCTGTCTGCGATTATTCACTACGCCCTCTTTGAAATAATAAGATTGTGTTAAATCTTATACTCTTAAGAATTTTCTACATCTTACAGTTGAACTTTCAAAAAACATATTCCAATCACTTTGGAATAGGCTAAACGTATCGAATTTGATACTCTGTAATATCACTTAATATCAATGGTATCAACATCTTTTCTTAGGTTTTAGGGAACATAGACAATATCGCGGCGCAAATTTTTTGCGGGTTTGTTTCTTCGGGGTACAATTGCATAGCCTGTGTTACCTGTTCTTCGGGAAAGATGGCTGCCAAATGGTAGTGCATCTTACGTCTGGCGTCTTCGTGTAGCGAAGCTTGAGGAGGTCCGGACTGCGTCCACTGCGCGGGCCATACGTTCAACTGAGGATCCGAACAGCTGGACAATCTCCGCATGTGTCTATGCTGGACGGGCGCCTGCTGAGGCCATTGTCGGTAAGAATCAGGGGCGGAAGCGATCCTGGTAACGTGTTGATGCATCTCCCAGCCCGGATGATTCATGTACGGATTCGGTACGGTCGACTGTGGTATGGGATTACTGTTGGTGGGCTGCAAAGGGATGAAACGACGAACTAGGCGGGGATCGGAACTTGGGTTTAAAGTGAGCTGGCGTTGCAATTTTCGGTGCAAATTTTCCTGATTGTTTTGGTACGTGGTACCGACATTATCGACACTCCTACTTTTCGACACTATAGTGTGCTGAGTTTCTTTAGGCGGTGGTATGTTGGATCGCGTTCGACCAAGTGTTGTTTTGTGAATGTCACCTTCTCTTGCCTGGAAATTGGAAGTCATTAGCTTAAAATTATTATTGCAATTCGATCTTCGCAAGGCAATAGTCCTTTCATGTAAACAGGATGGAAATATGCGAATACAAATAAAGGGTATCACCTGTTTTAGTTCAGGGGGGAACTCTGAATTTTAAAACTCAAAGCTTGGAGACCCCTTATTATCATATAGCCAAGTTGTTATTAGTTCTGGTAAAATAAATATTGGAGATAGCAAAGCTATATAGCAAATCATAAATATCATAATAAAACAATTGCAAATACGCAGTGCCGTGTAAACGGGGGGTTTTAGATGTTCAAAAAGCACCCCATGAAATTTTTAAGAATTTCGCAGACGTGGTTTCCATATAGTCTACAAATTTCTGGGTGTCCAGCCAACCTGGAAATACTAGCAACAAACTGAGAAAACCCTTTGGATTTTATGCAAAAACCAGGCATTTCTCAAGTTCTTGTGATAAACTGTGAAGACGATATAATAGTTTTATTATACAAAATGAGGCACGAGAGTGCAAAATAGCTATTTTGTGCAAGTTGGATACTATACTTTTTTACGATGAATTACTACTCACGTTTAGAATATGCACAGTTAGGGCCTATTGAATCTGAAAGTAACATCGAGACTGATATGGGAATGCCGAGAAAATTCAGTGCTCTGGCAAAACACAACAAAATAACTTTGATGCGCCTTCCAGGAAACTGTGGCATCGAAGGTAACGAAAAAAACTGATCAATTAGCCAAAATAGGCTCATCAGCCTCATGTATAGGCTCAGAGCCTCTCATCCGAGTGACAAAGACAGCTGTCGGACTCCGTCGGAGGAGTGCATACAGCACTGGATCAAACATCAAAAGAGCGCTGGAATGGGGTTCCTAGCATGCATCACGGGCAAGTATTTCTTAGAGAACCGCGAAAGACATTACTGAAGAAGTAATCAAGAATAATAGGTAACCAGTGAGCTCACAACCCAATGATGGAACACCCGCACAAAATGAGGCTATATAATAAGTCGTTTCCTGTAGACAATACGACAAAGGGGCAGCTACAGTTAAATGCATACTGTCAGAATAAGAGGTGTTAGACCGCAAAATAAAATAAATATTCAGGCAAACTTTTTTATATTTTGGCTAAACGAGAGGAAACCTATAATGTTCGAAGATCATTGTGTGAGCCAGTATTAGAAGGTTGGGAGAGTCGGGAGAGATGGGCATAGGAATTATTCTTGAATGTTTGGAGGTTATAGGCATACGGAAAGTGTGACGACTAGGCAAAGAGTTGCACAACTTTGCCTTTCGATAAAAGAAGTCTGGTAGGAAGGAGTTCGGCAGGTCTCGAGTTTGACAATGAATGTGTCACTCAGTATGTGAGCTCGTCAAGTCCGCCTACCTGGAATCCCTCGTGGTGAAACAACATACAAGATTTCTGATGAACACCGTCCATGGAAATATCTATAGAAAAGGGAGATATCGCTCACAATTGTACTAGACAGGTCAGTGTATTCGTAAGCGTGGCATCACTGATGAATAGCTCTCTTCTGAATATAATCTAAGAGCTTCAGCATATGTTTGGTAGCCTATAACCTTCAAACTTTCAAGAAAAATACAAATGCCCATCTTCTCTCACAACATTCCACAGCTAGCTCACACGATATAATGTACTTCAAACATTATAGGTTTTCCTCTCGTGTAGTCAAAATTATTAGAAAAAGTACTCCAGGACAGGTCGAATCTGTACTTTGCAGATTATGAGAATGCTGAGATCTAAAGTAGCTCTTGGCACGGAATAGAAACCCAAGTGTTTGTATAGGTGTACCATCATCTGCAAAGCTGTGGATGGGACAAGAGGTCACTCACAAGATCATTGATATGGAGCAAAAACAAAGTTGGTGCCAACACAGCCACCAGCGTTAATAGCCACTGTATCGAGGGAAACTCTGTCAATCACCACATGGAGTGATCTACCTGAGAGAAAACTCGGTAGTAGAGGTCGAGATTCCCCATATTTTTCAATAGCTATCTGCCATATATGTATTACATAGGCAAGCAGGTCTCCTGTCGAACTGCCGGTCCTTCATAATTTTGGAGCTCTTTAGGTATTGGGGTATTGGATGAGGTCGATGTTGAATGCTTTCTCCATTACTTTAGAGAGCACAGGTAATAGTGCAATGGAATTGGTTAGACTCTAGCTGTCTTCCAGCTGGAAGGAAAGACACCAAGTTTGTAAGAAAGAGTAAGCAACTTGCAAAAAAAACTGGTGACGTCAGCTATGCTGGACCGTATATTCTAAGAGTCATGGACCGTATATTCTATGGGTCATGGTTGTTCGGTGTCAGATCCGTAGTTACCGCTTCTATTTCGAGGTTGTTCTGTGAGACAACGGGACGCCGGGAAGGAAGAGAAAATGGAGTTACTTCTGGTCAATCGTTCAAGCGGGAAGTCGTGTTGCTAGGTTATTTTCAACAGGGAAGTGATACCAAGCTTATGTTTGGAACCAAATTCTGGGAATATTCTTCCGTTGAAAGTAAAGACTTCAATTACCAATTTGGATTGGAATAATTGGAATTAATTGAGTAATTAATGTACCTTCGGGGATCAAAACTTAGTTTCAACGTGACTGGTTGTGAACGGAAGTAAAGTTTGTCTTACTGGAAGGAAAACCCTATCGTGATGGAGGTAAATATCTTTGTAATTCCATTTGATTTATTCACTGACTTCAGGAATTAATTCGCCTTCATAGGTGGTATCTGACAGAACATAGGCTAGTCCTAATTGTTCAACAATTGTTATGTATTTTGTTCATGTCTGTCTTCTGACGACAATAGAACAATAGAGGTTTGAACATATCCTGATTTCAGAGTTCCTTTTTTTGTCTATGTTGTGGAAAATTCAACAAGAAGGGTACTGCGGTTGGTTTGAGTCTGCTGTGGAAAAGATTACTTAGAAGTCGCTGATTTACTTGTGATGTACAATCGTGGAAACGGTATTACAATTGTGGCAGGGGCCCCTACATGAAGTGAAAGTGTTGATCCATAACCAAGCAAGTACAACATCCTGCTCTCACCAGGTCAGGCTACCGATTGTGGTTTTATGTAACAATTTAAATGATCATCGAGTATTGTATATTGTGTAAATTCAACTGTTCACTTGTTTTAATGATTTAAGTAATTAACTTAATCCATTCGCTTCATATCTCATTAATATAAGTTCTGTCATAAACTATATCAATATTAGTATTTCAAAGTAAATTTCAATCATTCTGGGTACAGGTCTTTTATTTCTTTTCTTTCGGGGTAATTTAACCTGGGGACTTGAGTATTTATATACCCTAGTTATATACACAATTCATTGGTTGGTTAAAATACTCTGGCGCCCGAATTCTTAACATCTAAAATTATAACTCACGACCGTCTTCACTGTAGCTGTCGGCAACCAAGTGATAAAATAGAGCTTTTAGTTTATCCTTAAGTAAGAGTAAATTGTAACCCTTACAACATTCCTTGAGGACACCGAAATTGTGCGCTGACGAAAGACAATTTCAGGCATATGGCTATCGATGGCAGCAATGTTAGGAGCCTAGGCCATCCCCCAAATAGTAAAACAGCCAACCGGTAAAGAACATGTACAGACTAGTACAGGGGACTAAATTTATGGAGTGAGAGCTATAAACCATCTACCTGGAATGCACAAAAAGCCTCAGCGGCTGGTGAAAAGGACAAGCATCCAAGGCGAAAAAATAGCATATATGGTTCACACTGAATTTTGTGGTTTACTAGCGTTTTTTTTTTAATAGTTACTGACCTGTAAATGACGTTGTGCGTGTTCAGACAGACGTTCCGTGACCGTTTTGTGCGGTAGTGGACCTCTTTCTGGATGATGGTATTTACACTTATTACCGTAAGTGCACTTCTTCCCATATGGACAAGGCGGAGGAGGTTCGCCCTTTTTAGGTTGAGTTCGTAGGAAATTATCCAACGTCGGTCCCGATCTTCCTAGCGGATCATCCGGTGGCATAAATCGATCATTAACGAAAGAATACATGAGTATACGTTCTTCGACCACTTTCCTGAATTCGGAGTTCTCCTGGCAGAGGTCTCTGTAGTTGTCGTTGCTAACAACTACACCATCAACTTCAGCGGCCAACTTGAGAATATACCTGTCGTCGTAACAGACCATGCGTTTCCCGCCGACCAAGCGCGACGGCGTGAACACCAACAGTCTATCACGTTCCAATTCGGCCAAAATATCCTGGTCGCAAATGGGATTATCCGATCTGGGTCCTTCCTTGCGCCATTTCGGGACGAACACGGTGATATCTTTGTGTCCACGGGCTTTGAACCAGTCGACGCATATTTTGATGCCCCGACACGAAAATATCTCTTTGTTGCCATGGCTCATGGCGACGTTGCTGCCATCTATAACTACCGCGCGTAACGTATGCGTGTTCGTACCCAAATCAGTCTGTTCTGAAATGTCTAAGGTGCTTTCAGACGGGCTACTATCACATGATCCCCCCTTCTGGGCGCCCAACTTGATCAGCTCGGCAAGGAGTTCATTTTGAGCTGGTGATTGACCTAATTTCTGTAATGCGGCTTGTACCAGTTTTTCTGTGTACCCTAATTTCAAGGCAAACTCCACTCTGAAAAAAAAGAAAATAAAGATGTTAAATTTCGAACTGATTTTGTGACCTCTCGATCACGTCATTCATGGTATTAAGAGTTCAACATATTATTGTAAATTTGGAAGTACATAATATATTGTTGACTTTCCTGAAATATCAATGAAATGAATGATTTCAATCAAAAATCTTTGGAATAGAGCGTAAAAGAAATATTCACTCATAATAGTCCAGTCTATAAAGTGGGAAAATAAGCCGACTAACTAACTTCGTTGGAGGAGGTCGAATCTGAAATTCGCGACCACGGTCGTATATACAGGTATGGAAACTCTATGTTTGACACGAGTCTCTTACATGTCGCCAAACTCGTAGTCCCTCGCTCAGCCACCAGCTGGCGCATGGATCGAAGTATGTTGTCAGGATGTCAAGTTTAGGCGCCATATCGTTCAAACGCGTTCGTATACGTGCCAAAGAACATCCCTCGACTCATGCGCCACCCTTTTGGTACTACGCAACAGATGACGCTTAGCGGACTCACTTCTCACATAGGAAACCGCCTCGAATTTCCAGTATCCGTGTTCGTGACTAAACCTATTATCAACACCATTTTTAAGATAATTTTTAGTTCATCAAAAAATGAAAATTATGCCTCCAAAATGGGTTCTATGAGGTTTATTGGGTCGCTGAACACGAATCCGAAGACATTTTCCCGGAAAATTCATTCAATGGACGAAAAATCGGTGAAATTGGGTCATTTTCACGTGATTAAGCATTTTCTACATAATAGGTTGACAGTCGCATATTTCGATCCAAAATAGCAAAGGAAACCAGGAAAATTTGTGGAAAACCGGAAAAGAAAATCTTTCCACGTCATCAAAATTATCGTGTAATAGATCACTATAGAGGGGTTTTTATGGTCGCTGATTACGAATTTGCTAATTTAAAAGTTCAAAAATATCATTTTCTGAAAAAACGCAAAAAATTCCACAATGAATTCTCCTTTCTTTAACGGAATTTTTTGAGTGCCGTGTTGAGTTACATTTATGTTTCCGATGTTCTATGTTAAATTATACAAAAATTAAAAATTCCGGAAAAATCAGAGAAAGTTACAAGGAAAAACACTCTAACGTCATCGAAATTACAGTGTTTTTTCTTGTAATTTTCTTTGATTTTTCCGGAATTATCAAATAATTATTTCTTGGCATTACTTTTAATTTTGGTATAATTTAATATAGAACATCGAAAACGTAAATCAACACGACACTAGAAAAATTCCATTGAAAAAAAGATTTTATAATGAAATTTTACACTTTTTCCGGAAAATAATATTTTGAACTTAGTAATTAGCAAATTCGTAATCAGCGACCACATAAGCCCTATAGTGACTTATCACACGATAATTTCAATGACGTCAGAGTGTTTTTCCTTGTAATTTTCTTCCATTTTTTCCATTTTCATTTTCCAATAATTAGTTTTTTGGCATTACTTTCAATTTTTATAATTTAGCATGGACGTCGAAAACATAAACGTAGCTCAACACGGTAATCAAAAAATATCATCAAAAAAAAGGAGAATTCATTGTAAAATTTTCTTCGTTTCTCCAGAAAATGATGTTTTTGAACTTTTTAATCAGCAAATTCTTAATCAGCGACCATAAAAACCCCTATAGTGACCTATCACACGATAATTTCGATGACATTTCCTGGTTTTTGGCTATTTAGGATTGAAATACGCGATTGTCAACCTATTACGTAGAAAATGCTAATCACATGTCCAAATCTCACCGATTTTCCGTCCATTGAATGAATTTTCCGGGAAAACTTCTTCGGATTCGTGTTCAGCGACCCAAAAAACCTACTAGAGCCCATTTTGGAGGCTTCATTTTAATTTTCTAATAAATTAAAAATTATCTTAAAAATAGGGTTAATTTAGCATATAGGGGTGAATTGGGGAAGATTGAAAGAGTCGTTCAGTAGTCACGAATTACCTTCATGGTCCATAGAACATCATGCAAAAAGAATTTTTCACATTCGACCTCCCACAACTATGTTAGTAAGATCCCCACTTTACAGACTGGACTATAATAAATTATACATGATGCTCTGGCGCAACAGTTTCTACGCAACACATCAACCAAACGACCTGAGAGTTAAAAAAATTACCTGGCGGTATACCCTGGAGCCGTGTCAGGTGTCGACTGTATGTAGTCCGCATATTCAGCTGCGAGTGTATCGCTGGTTGTTCGTGAGACATCTTGATGCCTTGCTGGGGTATCCACTTCGTAGTCAGAATCGTAACTGGAATCTTCCCCGGCAACTGCGCCTGACCATCCCTCACCACATATGTCATCGATATAGTTCTGAAAATGAGAGAAACGCATATTAGAAACGCCGTGGCAAGAAATGGTATTTCTTATATGGATGCCAACCCAAGGTTTACGCCAGATTCGCCAAACTGAACAGTTTCTCGAACAACAACTAAATTCTAAATAGATTGAGCGTTATGACGCAGGTGTAGTGGACCATTCAGAACAGTGTCAACTGTTTCACAAACCGTCGAGCAGTGACTTCTTTTGGCCGGTGATGAATATTATAAAATTCGCGTAACACGGAAGGTTTGGCGCACAGGACAATTCTGATAATAAATATCAATTTGTTGGAACCACGGTCGTACATACAGGTCTGGAAACTCTATGGTTGACTTGAGTCGCTTACGCGTCGTGAAACTCGTAGTCCCTCGCTCAGCCACCAGCTGGCGCTTGGATCAAGAGGGGGTAAGACGATTTCTTTCCGGAATCGCAAGCAGTGTTACTAATGCCCATTTGCACCGTTTAAGCATAGCTTAAAATTGTCGAAATATTAACTTTGAACCTTTCAAATGGTCATGATAGCCCCAAACTGGGTCGAAAACTGTTTTGAATTGGTTAATTTGAAAAGGGCAAATTTACGGTACATAGAACGTCTTAACGAGGACTTTTCGCATGCGGTTTTCGCTCCATGTCGTTAGTTTATGAACGGGCCAACTAAATAGCATAGTCTCGGGCCCAAAATGTCGATTAAATAGGAAAATTCAATTGAAACAGTTTGAGGTATTCTCAGCTATCAGCTACTAGCGTCTGACGTGCGATGTACCAAAGGGAATTTTCTAGCTACTAAAATATACTCAAAGCGGGTAAAAGCTAGCGGCCTATAGCCGAAAACACTTTATTACAACTGGCTCCGGCTGCACGGGGCATAAAACGGCCCCGAATTAACAAGATCGAGGTAAAAAGTATAAACCCTAACTGACGCGTAGCGAGCTCATCGAGGCACATGTCAAAATGATTACGTTCGTAGCTAATTACATAGGACGTCTTTCGTTCATGCAATTGTGTTTTTATACAATTCGAACCTTCTAATTTTGATAGGCCACGTGAAAATCCCGGAGCCGGAAGCGCTATCGAGATCTGAACGTTAAAACTTTCGTATAAAATTGTGTTTACAAGTCAACTGACACTTGTCACAGAATACTCTTCATAGAGATCAAGATGATACTCTTACGTGACGCCTTTTATGATTCCCCTAGGTGGCGTCTTTTGGTATTACGCGAAATTCGACGCGTCGCGGACTTACTGCTCACATAGGAAACAATCTCGAGTTTCCAGACCTGTGTATACGACCGTGGTTGGAACCTTTCAGCGCTTTTGTATCTCTCCATTATAAAATGTCAAGCTTCACTGGGTACTTACGTCAACAATTGACAGCAAATTTTTTCGATATAAGAACGCAATCGTTAATCAAAGATCTATCACGCTTAATGAAAAACTCTTTTTATAAAGTTATATTAGATACTATAGGATACAACAACATAAATTAGTTTCGAATCTCTCCGAAGAAATTTAGACGCGTAATACTGAATGTACAACATTTAATTAATTAATAAATCCAATTAATACTATAATTCATTCACCGGACAAGGCATTAGAAGCTTCTCCATATAGTAGCGAACTAATTTCAACGATATTTAATCAGAATATTCATGCTTTCCTTGAAATGTTATAAGTTGATTATCAAAAATGAATGAAATTACGAAGAATAATCGTGCACATACTATCATTAATCAATTTTGTTTACAGTTCAGAGTAACTGAAAATTCTTAGAAATGAATACGCTTGTAACTTATCCTAGAAACTACTGATAGTTTCCAGATACAATACTAATATGACTAATACGATCTACCAGTTAATATATTTTGCATAAATATTTACTCCTTTTGGTAAATATTTTGCTTCACACAAGGACGGCTATGTTGCCTGCAATGAACATCTGGAATTTTATTCCTGTTTTGTTACTACATGACCTACATTTTTTGCAGTTGTATGCAGAGCATGTTGCTGTGAAAACATAAACACAAATCATATTCCACCTTTTGGCCCTCACTGTCAGTGAACTACGTAGATTAATTTATAATTGAATTTCAAAGATACTACATTCAGAGTTAATTTTCCGGAAATTAATAATAATTTAACTCAATTCACCTTTTCATTATAACCAAGTTGTCTATTGTTAATTTGAACACACTTTATACGATAAATGCACGACGATTTGCGTAAACAATTATTTTCTACATCTTAATGTGATTATAGATATTTGCACACATTATTTCATTAAATTATAATTCATTTTGTTTAGTCCTTGAATATCACTTCGATTATCGATATCAATATAAGTATAATCTCTACTAATGTTGATCTTAAATGATCTTCTATAGTTATTGGTTTCGTCATCAAAAAGTCAAAACGTTTCAACTTGAATTCTTGGTTTAAATCAACTGATGCTTTGAGAAAGCAGTTGAATTTCCAAAAAAATATCTCTGACGCTTTATTAATACCTATAAATCCAGTTATGCAAATGCAGGCCTGTCAAAAATTGAAAAATTATATGCAAATAATAATAACAATCTAATTTTACTTAGTCAACTATATCTCAGCATGTAGAAACAATTTTGCCAGTTTATTTTAGCGAAATGACGGAACAAAAAACCCATCGACGTTATGGGCTACTTACAGCATAATAAAAACAATGATAATAAAAAATTGACATTTCCAAACATGGAAAACTGCAAGCATTTCTGATGCGCCAAAATGTAGGAATCAAGCCCAAGAAAAATTTTTTTTCTGATATTCGCGGATATATCAGTTTTTGGGCATTTCTGAATCGATGTGTGCGTAAAAACTGTGGAGATGATTGCGCCATTCCTATTGGTAGTATGAATTTGAAATTTTGCAAATTGCTCGAAAGTGGTGAAAATAGGAACTGTGTTGTTTTTGGGCGCCGTAGCCCCGACTCAAGTGGTATTTTTGACATCCATCTTCATTTTTTCAAATGGAATCATAGTATTTTATTGAACTGTGATGGTAATAGTGTTTCTGGTTATAATAGCTATTTGTGTATTAACAGCGCAAAGTGATATATTGTCGCTCGACAAAGAGAGTTACCGCGCGACGCAAAGCGGAGCGCGGCAATCTTTGGAGAGCGACAATGACACTTTGTGCTCGAAATACACACAAGATTTTTTCTACAAACGCAGTTTTCAGAAAAAAAAAGAAAAAACACCAGATGCTTTATTCAACAAAAGTACATCAAGTACAGTTTATAAATTTCTGATTAATGTTGATTTAATTCATCATTGACTTTACTAAAATTGAATGTACAATTGTGACACTCTTTAATTATTATTCCTGAACCTGATGGACGATCAGTAGATTTATCTAACATTAATTCCCCCGAATATTGGAAATCTACAGAACGAGATGTAGATGGTCTTGAGAATATTCTCTTGGTAGTTTCAATCTTATTGTTGATTGAATCATCTATGTAGCCTTCTGCTACATTGTTACTTTTCCATCCACCAATAAAGTAGCAGAGGTTCGTCGGAGACAGTGTCCAGTATATAAATTATGCTCGGGCAATTTCAAATATTCAGCAATGTCACTGGGAGTCTTGCCGATTGTATTCATACCCACAACTTGTTTCATACATCTACCTTTTTCATAACGTAAAAATAGACGTTGGACAGTATTGTTATTCAGACAATGTTTTCTGAGTGCAATATATTTGTTACAAATTGAAAGATAATCAACTGAATTCTCTTCATTATGACCAACAATCGTAAAAACACGGCTTATTCTCGTTTTTGAATCGGGAATTCGGACTATTAAAATAGAATCCTTATCTTCTATGTCACCAATCTCCATTTTGACCAACTCATCGCGCCTGCAAGCACCAGCAATACCCATAATTAGAATAACCTATAAAAAAAACTGCAATTAATAGCTATTCCAAATGTCTATGCTAACCAAATTGCACTAAATTCAAAAAAATACTAACCGCTTCTCAAACTACTAAGAGCATGAAATATTAAAATTTACCTTTTTTAGTAGATATTCTTCATCGGGCGCTTCTTGTAAAAATTTGTGATTATCTTCAGTGGTGAATGTTTTGGATTTTTTCGCTTTATATCCAACAGACTGTTTCTTTCTTCAGAAATGCGATAAGTTTAGGATACTTATTGATTTCGATGTTATTTTTAACATTCAAGCATGTCCGTATCATCGAATACGTAGACCAAAGAGTTGATGACTTACAAATCAATGATTTTTCTCCAAAATAAGCCAGTAATACGTTTTCTGAATACTTATTCACCTTCTTCGACTGGCACCACGTCATGAATTTACCGTATTGTAATTCATATTTCTTCCTTGATTTCTCTGGTAGGAGATTCAAAGTAACAATTTTTGCACTTTCTGCTACATCAGGAGGAGTGTTTGATAATTCACTGTCACTATCATCAATCATCATGCAGAAATACGTTGGAGAAGCGAGCGTTTTCGAAATATTTCCGCTTTAGAGCGCAAATGCTGTCACAAAATGACATTTCACGGAAAACGTCAACTTTGCGTTGAAATCTGAAAGCTTCAAAGGCTACTTTGTTAAGCGTTTGTAGAAAAATATATATCACACGCCTCCTAATTTTAAGATTCAAGTGACGTCATCGATGCCAGTTTATTTTATGCAGCAGGTGTCAGTATAAAACAGAGTAGTAAAATACATTATGGTGACTGTGTAAATTTCAATGCAAAAGAATTAAATTTAACAGCTTTCATCAGAGATTTTAAAATAATTTCGAACATATTTTCTGTTCCTATAATCATACATTTGATCCGCAGAAAGCTATTTTGGTAACAAATTAGAGGGAAGTTAGTGATCGATTGATCACAGTTAATTGTTAATTGTTTCAAGGGTTGTTAATTATTGTTGTATCCGGGGCATGTAGGTGCGATGTACTGTTTAAAATTAAGACAACTCATGTTAATCTCCTCGAATAAATGATTGCAATTGAAATACATAGCCTACAAAAGTCGATATTTTCTGATAGTGGATGAAAAATGGGTTAAATTCGTTCAAAAATATTGTTTATTTGCTAAAGCAGTTCAAAACGAACGATTTTTTACAATGGAGATATGGGGAACTGCATAATCAAGCTTTGGGATACCACTCCATTTCAGGCTTCCCTAAGAAGATCGCTACTTTCTTAAAGCTTTATGGGATGCAGGATCTAGGAGCGCAAAATTGTGAAATTTTCAATTTTTCCAAAGTACTCTCAATGTTTTTCTGTTGTTTTGAGTTCTTCGAAAAATTAATAAAAATTAATCTGGCACTACAGAACCAACGATTAGTTGTTGAGGAAGATGCATGATTTCTTCGAGTCTCTATTAGTCTTCAAAATCATTCGCTGAAACAATTAATATTGAACCAAATTTTGAAGAGAGGAAACAAAAAATTTAAAAATGCCGGGAGAAGAAGCTAACGATGAGGCGTCCTTTATGGATCGGAAATCTATTGAAAGAGGAACTTCTTCAAGTATTGGACTCTATATCAGTGCAACTTGGAGGAAGATATAATGCTTTGTCAGAAGTTACTGAAGAAATTTTTTTTAAAGAAATATCTATTAACAAGTCTCCACTTGATGAATTGAAGAAGAAAGCTGCGGATTTGTCATTGAAGTATGGTTCCGATTTGGATCCGAATTTATTCGTCAACGAATTGAAGAGCTTCAAAATGTTTACTGACTTGGACAAAATGAATGCTCTTTTGATATACTGTAAATGCTCGAATTGTCGCTTCAGGTAATATATTCAAATCTCGACACAGCCCTCAGGATATTCTTAATGTTACCAGTAACTACAGCAACATGTGAACGTTTCAATAGATTAAAATTAGTGCCATTTACTTAAAATCCTCGATGGGGAAGGAAAGGGTAGCAAAATTGGCAATAATATCAATAGAGAGGAACCGGTTTAGAATTTTACGAGGATATTGATGTTTTCGCAGAAACCAAAACAAAAAGAGTTACGTTTTAGTTTATTGATTTCCAAAGAATATATTAATGATTTTGTTATATTTTATTTTTAATTTTTTGTTTACGAGATTATTTATTTATTTATTTACTTGGTTAGAATATTTATTTCATTATTTTTCAGTTATTCGTTCATTCATTTATTTATTTTTTTAACTTTTTTTAATGTTTATATATCACAGTAAATAACATTTTGAGAATAAATAACTGACTGTTTTTTTCCATCGTTTTCCATTCATTTTATTGGTTGGGTTTTTGTTCATTACCTTATAAGAAATATGGGGAATTATTGTAAATAAAAAAGTTCATTATATAATCAATAAATATCAGTTAAGGAAAACATGTATTTATTGAAAAATAAATATCCTCAAGGGCACATTTTGAAAGTTCCCACAGGCGCTAGAAGCTACTATATTATTGCCTGACCATGGAGCTGATGTTTTGCAGCTAAAGCGACTAGGCGGATGTAAATCCAGCTCCGTTGGAGAGGGATATGTGGAATTATCCATGCAAAACCAAACTAAAACGGCCCAGATGAGCAAATGTTATTTTTACCGGAACCACCATTTTGCAGCACTACTAGCACAAGCCAAATTATTAAACACAGTGCCAATGAAGTACCTATACAAGATATAATAATATCAATCAAACATAACTCCAAGAGTGTGTTAACATTTTTGAAGATGTCTATATTAACGCAAATCTATCCATTAATTTTAACGAGTAAATTTCTTATTCTAGACTTTTTAGAAAAAATAATAACTATTGGAAATATATCTTTTTTATTAAAGTTTTTTGGTCGATGGATGTTTATATGTATTCTTTTGCCTTAAAAGTCAGTAATATCAACATTACATACAAGGTTGAAAATAAAACCATATATTACTAACCAATTGTGTATAAAACAAATTTTGTGTAATCGCTAATAACAATGAAAAATATGAGTACCCTTTCAACTAGTCGAAATATTTTAGCATTTAAATTGACCGATTCTTATTGCCAAGATAATAAGAGGGCAATGTGAAAAGTCCTTGAACAAGAAATGATTTATTTGGTCCAAACTTATTTTATTTCTCAACGTAATCCCTTTACTTGTAGCCCGATACAATTCGTCCAACGTTTTTATAATTTTTCGATCTCTTCCAAATAATACGATTTCGGCAATCCTTCAAAATAGGAGTTTGTTTCAGAGATGATCTCATCGTTGGAGCCAAATCCCTTTCCGCCGAGCCATTTCTACAAGTTTGGAATAAATAAAAATCGCAAGGGGCCAAATCTGGAGAATTTGGTGGATGACGAACCAATTCGTAGCGCAATTCATGCAATTTTGCCATTGCGACTATGGACCTGCGCGCCGGTGGTTTGTCCTAGCGGGAAAGCACCTTTTTTTTGCCAAATGGGCGCTTTCGCTTCAAATCGGCGTCGAATCGATTCAACAGCTCTGCATCATATACCATGGATTTTATCGCCGATTTCTGGCGTTGTAACCTCAATTGGACGACCAGAACGTTCGGTGTCCTTTGTGGCCATACTACCATAACGAAAAGCAGTAAGCCACTTGTGAATCGTTCCAATCAATGGTGAGGAGTCCCCATAACGTTTAACGAGCGATGCTTTGGTTTGCGTAATGTTTTTTTCACGCAGTAAATAATGTTTAATCAAGATGCGATTTCGATGGGTGTCAAAACAGAACTGAATGAATAGTTTGATAATTTTAATGCGTTCTAGTTGAAGATGGTACATCACAAATGTCACATGGGATTTTCGATTGTGGCACCATCTGTTTTATTTTTCAGGAACCTCACTTTGCCCTCGTATGAAGGAAAATGGTAGGTTTTCCCACTCTCTAAGTATTCAAAAACTATACACTTTGGACGATCTAGAATCTGAAACTGAGTTTTGTATAGTTATGTACTCCCAGGACCCTAGGGAAAACATGAGTTAAGATTCGGCCACACGACTTTCTTATATTCTCCTTTAGATTCCCTATAAGATGATTGGCGACTGTGACAAAAAACTTTTTCCTTTTTTATATGAGTTTCCAATTACTTTTAGTTATCGGAATGTTTTGAATCGATTAATGAACCTCTTGTAAAATTTATGTAAGATCTAACCGAAATGAATCCTCTCAAAAATATTTCAACTCCCACTAGATCTTCGTTCAACTAACGAGTGAATTCAATAAACGCTATTGATTTCGCTCGACTACTGTTTGCACAAAAGAGCAGATACAACCACGGTTGATATTTAGAAATCCAAATGAATAATAAGTGGAACAATAAAAAAAGGAAGAAATCAGATGCTTCCATTGTTCTACTGAAGGTGACAACTTGATTTTCGAATACGTATTTAGATTACCAAATATCGATGTGGTGCTCGGGTACGTTAATTTGATGCTCATTTGAAGAAGTTTATAAACATAAATTATTCGGCATAGCAATTATAAATTTCGTGAATCAAATATATCATATTCCAGGCTTCTGTTCGAACCAAATGAAATCGGGACAAAATGTTTTATAAGCAAAGTGGAATGTTGAATTCAACAACCTCAAACAATTCAGAGCAATCGATAAAGTTAATTAATTCGCTACGTTACATTAAAAACTCGATTAAAAAGGAATAAAAACATCGTTCTGAATGGTATATCTCGCACTTTAGACTATTGATAGGTTAATAATCTAGAAAGATCGCGTTCCGTATGGTATTTCCCCAATGTTCAAATACACAAAAACAAGATATTCATGCAGGTAGTCTATAATTAATTTTTTTATGAAATAATCGACTGTTGGATATGATTGACAGGTGTGGGTATTTTCTTTCAATAATTATTCTTCTGGGAATGCGTATGGTGAAAAACCAGGTGTATGCAAAGGATAGCGCAAATGTAAACGCGTAATAAGTAATTATACATAATGTAGCCTCCGTTATTTTCCAAGATATTATTGTGGTATAAGAATATTAATAAATAAAAGATGTAGGTATTGTATTGCATAATATTAAGCCAAAGATTTCATATAAAGAGAAAATAATATAATAATAGCAAATCTAGGCATACAAGGTGTTGAGAAAAAATACGGCATATATTCTAGGGCTAGGGGTTACTCCCTGGGTTATTTTAAGAAAATGTTTTCCTCTGGTGGTTTTCGGAAAGTCGCTTTGTCTCGAAGATACAGGGTGATAAAGGTTTTTCGACAATAACAATTTGTAAACACCTAAACATTACATATCAAGCATCTTAATCTACAACAACCATCAGCTAGGGTGCATTAATCCTTTGATGGTTTTCGGAAAGCCGCAACGTTTCGAAGATACAGGGTGATAAAGGTTTATCGACAATAACAATTTTTAATCACCTAAACATTACAAGTCAAGCTTCTTAACCTACAGGAACTGTTAAAAATACCACCAGCTAGGGTGCATAAATTCAATCTTCTTGTTATTGAGCGCCGATCTTTAAAAGATTCTAGTGTCGTTACTTATTAAATTACACCCATCAATTAATTGACCGATTACTCAAATCTTCCACATTTTCCAATGTAGTGTCAAATAATGACTTCAGATGATCTCCATATGTTGCTGTTAAAAACTGGCTGGCGTACCATCATGCATTAACACATTGCATCTTTTGTTACCAATGGCCCACCCTCCAGAAACTCAACTAGAGATTTCCAAATGTTATTCGATAATATCGATTCAATGAGTCAGTCACCCACAATTTCAACCCAAACATTTAATCGAAAGTGATTTTGAAAATGATCTTCAAGTACCTCAATGAGGTTAGGGTGAAAGTTCCTTGAGAAATTCGTTTGACCGGTAAAAGGAATCAGCGACAATAGTTGTGGAATTTGAGCCAATGTACACAGAAGCTTTCTGATCTATGAAGCAATACGCGGAGGAAACCACCAGAAAGGAGTGTCTGAACGAGTTGAATGTAGTAAGAGTATAATAAATTATTTCTAAAAATGTTCCGCCCAGTCCTTCAAACCATTACCAATTCCTCAAGTAGAAGTATCCGGATTTACCTCTATCAAGTTTAGCACATTTTCTTCCAATACTAATACATTACTGAACGGAGTTATTAACCAAGTTAGTTAGAAATGTCATCCTCAAATATGCTACAATAGTATTATATATGGGTTGAGGAGGATTTACGAAATAATTGATAATAGAGGAGTTATAAAAATCAAGTTCATTTAAAACTGAAAAAAACATGAAGATGACAGACACGATAGTTGTCGAATTAGGCCAAGCAATAGGGGTTTAATCGTGACAGTAATACTACCTGAAAACCGACTGTGCCATTATGTTCAGGTAAGTGGAGACATTAATTGTATCATGTTTTCAACTATCAAATGTGGTCACCCTATTTATTATAAACATTTTAATTAAAAAAAGGCACTTTTTTAGGATTTTTGTTAATAACTCAACAAATAATGAAGTAATCGAAATGGTATAAACAGACAAAATGTAGGTAATTGAATTACGAACAAAACAAGCTTTCGAGCGACTAGATCGGATAATTAGAAGCCGAGAAAACTACGGAAAAGCGGGAAATTCGACGTTTTTTTTTAAATTCATATCTCGAAACGGCGGATATATAGATATAGAGACGCGCTGCGCCGGGCTTCAAATTCGCCTCTCCATGCCTCTCCTTCGCTCCCTCTCGCCCCACTACTCGAGCGTTCCCGCTCGATCCGCCGTTTCGAACCGACTTTCCCAGCGTTTTTAAGGCACTTCCCATCATTTGAATTGATAATGAAAATATACGTTTTGTTGTTGGATCTTATATTTTTCAAAACCGTTTTAAAATTTAAAATCGGATTATCTCAGGCGCATCCAGCGATTTTGCAAAATATCGCTTAAAAAACTTTGAATTACAATTACACCCAAACTAATTGATTCACAGCGACAGTTTTTTGCACACGTGAAGTGCATAAGTACTAGAACATTTTTGCAAAGATTCGATTCTACAAAGTAATAAGCAACGGAGATATGAATTTTTAAAAAAACGTCGAATTTCCCGCTTTTCCGTAGTTTTCTCGGCTTCTAATTATCCGATCTAGTCGCTCGAAAGCTTGTTTTGTTCGTAATTCAATTACCTACATTTTGTCTATTTATACCATTTCGATTACTTCATTATTTGTTGAGGTATCAACAATAAACTAAAAAAAGTGCCTTTTTTTGATTAAAATGTTTATAATAAATAGGTTGACCATATTTGAGAGTCGAAAACATGATACAATTAATGTCTCCACTTACCTGAACATAATGGCACAGTCGGTTTTCAGGTAGAATTAATGTCAAAAAATCACTCATTTCATGTCGTATTGCTTGGACTAAATGTGATTTTTACTTCCCTCACTATACGTAGTATTTTATAGTGTAAGGGAAGTATTTTCGCGGATATATCAGTTTTGAGCATTTGTGAATCGATCTAGAGTTTTTTTGACGTGATGTCTGTGTGTGAGTAAGTACATGCATGACCAACTGTGGAGACGATTGCGCCGTTCCTATTGGTCGTATCAGTTTGAAATTTTGCAGATCGCTTTAAAGTCATGAAAATAGGAACTCTATTGCTTTTGGGCGCGGTGGCCCCGTTTCGAAAGGTATTTCTGACATACATCTCAATTTTTTCAAATGTAATGTTTTTGGTTATAAATATACAGTATCGGAAAGTATTTATCTTGGGTATGGTGGTTTCATGAGAGCGTAAAGAATAGCCTGCTATATGTTGAGTGAGCATTACAATTTCAGGGCGGTCAGCTCGGGACGTAGGACGTCAGTATCATACCAGCACCAGTCGGGAGAATGTGCGAGTCGCTGTGTACGCCTCGGGTGGGGTAAGAGGAGGGGCGCACAGCAGTGCGTCTCTCTTGTTTATGTGGTATCATCATATCATTGCGTTCCTTGTTACACGTGTAGATTTATGTCTATACCCCAGAAGAATTGTTTCGGATACTGTATATGATAAGTATTTAACTTGCAGAAGTGTCCGACATTCGCATTTTAATATACAAGTGATGTCATCGATGTGACGTCACGATCTATTTTGTTTTTGTTCTGTGCAAGAAATTCCAGACTTCTTTATTTTGTGGTATATTTCATAGTTCTGTTCATGCGACAGCAGCTGTCGGTAGAAAAGAAGGTTATATTACGAGGGCAAAGTGAAAAATCCCTGAAAAAATTAGACGAGGAATGATTTATTTGGTCAAAACTTATTTTATTTCTAAACATAATCTCCTTGTAGCCCGATACGCTTCGTCCAACATTTTTCTTTTCCATCCCTTCCAAATAATACGATTTCGGCAATCCTTCAACCAAATCTCTTTCCGCCGAGCCATTTCTTCAAGTTTGGAAATAGGTGAAAATCACAGGAGGGCAAATCTGGAGAATATGGTGGATGACGAACGAACCAATTCGTAGCGCAATTCATGCAATTTTGCTATTGCGGCTGCGGACTTGTGCGCCGGTGCGTTGTCCTGGTGGAAGAGCACTTTTTTCTTTGCCAAATGCGGCCGCATTCGCTTCAAATCGGCATCGAATCGATCCAACAGCTCTACATAATCTTCGCCGGTGATCGTTTTGCCCTTTTCAAGGTAATCGATATGGACGATACCGTGTGCATCCCAAAAAAATTGTTGCAATGACTTTGTTGGCCGATAAACCCACTTTAGCCTTTTTCGACTCGATTCGCTAGGACAAGTCCACTGTTTCGACTGTTCTTTGGTCTCTGGTGTGTTGTGATGGATCCAGGTTTCGTCCACGCTTACGAAATGGCGCAAAAAGTTCTTCTTATCGCATCGTCAAACACTCCTTTGAAGTTGTCACACTGTAGCGCTTGTTGTCAACAGAGAGCAAATGCGGCAGCCATCTGGCAGATGACTTTCTCATATTCAAAATGTTCCGTACCCGTTCGGTGGAGATGCCCATAGCCTCAGCAATCTCGTGCACTTTAATTCGCCGATCGTCCAATATCATACCATGAATTTTATCGACAATTTCTGGCGTTGTAAACTCAATTGGACGACCAGAACGTTCGACGTCCTTTGTGGTCATACTGCCACAACGAAAATCAGTAAACCACTTGTGAATCGTTTCAATCGATGGGAGGAGTCCCCATAATGTTTAACAAGGGATGCTTTGGTTTGCTTAATGTTTTTTCCATCCAAGAAATAATATTTGTAATAATTTTGCAATTACTTTCGTGTCAAAACAGAATTGAATGACATATGAGGCTGAAAATAGCGGAACGAGGATTCGCGTGAGGATTGCATCAGATGGAGGTTAATTTTTAATTCGAGTTAATTTTAGTTTTATTGAATCAATTTTGCAACTGCGAAGAATAACGTCAACGTCTGTAATTAAGTAATTGAAAAATAAAAATAGAGAAGAACAGGGATTTCGTGTGGAAATTGCATCCGATTGAAGTTAATTGCTTTCTTTCCAAAATTCAGGATTATCTAATATTTCAGTGCAGTTTTAATCAGAAAAAAAATCATTCATACTGGCTGAAATATATTCTTAAAACTAATTGTATCAATATCCAAGTCGCCGAAACGAACAAAAACACGAATAATCGAAATTGTAACACATTAATACTTTAAGTATATGAATAGTATCAAGAATCCACTGCTTAGCAATTTTCTTATTATATACGAACTCATGTCAAACAAAGTATGTATACGACTGAAACCAAAAAATATAACGCTCAAGTATCCACTTTCGAACCAGATGTTAAAGATTTATCAGGTAAGGTTGTTAGACCTTATTAGAAATATTGTTATTTGAGCATTCTACTTAATTTGTAATTTTAGCATTATAAAAACGCATGTAGGAATTTGCAAGAGTTTTAAAAAAACAGCCTTACAGATCGCTTAAATTGTCCCACTCAAAGAACCGTCCCAAAAATTTAAAAACTGTTTGTAATACACTGAAATGAATGGTTACCCAAAAACCTCCAATCATTAAAGAAAGAATAAACAAAATCTATAATGGAACGTCATATATAAATAACATAAACGGTAATAACTCAGAGGAAATTAAGAAATGTTTAAAAAGTATTATATAAATGTTGCGCATAAACCTACTAACTATGTTGGGGAATATTTCTCAAATCAAAATTCAAACCTGCGTGTACAAATTAAATTGTTTAGATTGCGATGGGACTTATACAGGAATCTCTAAGCAATATTTACAAAAAATAATGTATGCCCAAAGTATAGTGCAAGAAACAAAAACTTATAAAATTCCACCGCCCTTGCTAATCGCGGTTTTGATTATAACCATCAATTCGATTACAAAAAGGTTAATATTTTAACTAAGGAAACCAATTATTACAAAAGATCTATTCTGGAAAAGATTCACATAAAACGTGATAGTCGAGGAATTATAGCCAGAATGATCGAATTTTTTACTGGCAACCTGTATCGAGATGCGGTTTTCGCCATTTGCTTCAGAAACACAATAGAAAAAAATGTTACATATTTGTTTTACCAGGAAAAGCTTGGTTGCATTTGTGCATACAAAAAATGCATCTAAATCACGCAATTTGCTGATCTGTGTAAATATTATATTGTCGCTCATCAAATATTGATCAAAATTGGCCAGAATTTGTTACTCGAGGATTTTTGGGGTCGCTGATTACGAATTTGATGTTTTCATAATGCCAAGCTGCACCCTGGGGCAGATTTCAGGGGCTTGGGGTGGGGGATTTGCAATATAAAGCGGAAATCCTCAAATTTTCTCAATCATTCGGTATTTTATGGCAATTTTGGGATTTTTAAACACAAACTAAATGATGTTCGTTAACTCAAGTGCCCGGGGCAAAGTGGGGCAATGTGGGGCACTTGGGACTATTATCGAATTTCAACCATCAAACCTAAAA
The DNA here is from genome assembly GCA_958510875.1 of Endomychus coccineus. Lineage (NCBI taxonomy): Eukaryota > Metazoa > Arthropoda > Insecta > Coleoptera > Endomychidae > Endomychus > Endomychus coccineus. The sequence continues at coordinate 102,435,584 of OY294070.1, forward strand.
ACCTTGTTCTCTGGGGGTTTTTGTGGTCGATCAACACGAATTCAAGGTGCATTTTCAGCTCAGACGCTCCTGGGGCAGAGTGTCCTCTGGGGCAACGGGGGCATCTGGGGCAGTAAACCAATTTCAACTGTCGAACATCAAAACTTCGTTACCCATGGGTTATTGTGGTCGCTGAACACGAATTCAAGGTTCATTTTCAGCTCAGATGCTCCTGGGGCATCTGGGGCAGTTAATCAATTTCAACTGTCAAACATCAAAACTTCGTTACCCAGGGGTTTTTGTGAAATTGGTTTACTGCCTCAGATGCCCCACGTTGCCCCAGAGGACACTCTGCCCCAGGAGCATCTGAGCTGAAAATGAACCTTGAATTCGTGTTCAGCGACCACAAAAACCCCCAGAGAACAAGGTTTTTAGGTTTGATGGTTGAAATTCTATAATAGTCCCAAGTGCTCCACATTGCCCCACTTTGCCTCGGGCACTTGAGTTAACGAACATCATTTAGTTTGTGTTTAAAAATCCCAAAATTGCCATAAAATACCGAATGATTGAGAAAATTTGAGGATTTCCGCTTTATATTGTAATCCCCCACCCCAAGCGCCTGAAATCTGCCCAGGGTGTAGCTTGGCATTATGAAAACATCAAATTCGTAATCAGCGACCCCAAAAACCCTCGAGTAACAAATTCTGGCCAATTTTGATCAATATTTGATGAGCGACAATATAATATTTACACAGATCAGCAAATTGCATGATTTAGATGCATTTTTTGTATGCACAAATGCAACCAAGCTTTTCCTGGTAAAACAAATATGTAACATTTTTTTCTATTGTGTTTCTGAAGCAAATGGCGAAAACCGCATCTCGATACAGGTTGCCAGTAAAAAATTCGATCATTTGGCTTTTTTACGGCTATATCTCCTAGACTATGATTCCAAGTCTGTAAATCATAGAACAGACATTCAGTCAAGTCAGGTTTATACTAATTTAATTAATTAAAAACCTTGCAAATTCCTACATGCGTCTTTATAATGTTAAAAGTATAGTTTAGGTAGAATGCTCAAATAGCAATATTTCTGACAACCTTTTTCTATTATCTCATAAATCTTCCTGGTTCGAAAGTAGATACTTGAGCGTTATATTTTTTGGTTTCTGTCGTATACAGACTTTGTTTGATATGAATTCGTATATTACAAGAAAATTGCTAAGCAGTGGATCCTTGATACAATTCAGATACTTAAAACATTAAGGTGTTACAATTTCGATTATTAGTTTTTCTGTTCGTTTCGGCAACGTGAGCATTTTTAATTGAAATTGGTGCGATAAGGACGCTTTGTGCTGATACAATTAGTTTTAAAAAATCCCGTTTTAGACATAATACGGCTTTTGATGATGGTCGTGAGACCGAAACGTACGTAAAGACGAAAATAATAAGCATGTGTGTTGGTGTGATCTATTTCCCGAGAATTTATATATAAACCAATGGATACTTATGAGTTATGAGGTAAGACTGTGGAATATAATATACATAATATAATTTGGTTTACACATTCTTTTTCCATGTATAAATTAAATTATAATTTAAGTGGAAAAAGGGTTATAGTGTAATCTAAATTATATAACTAATGTGCGACTTACTAAAAAAAGGAAAAAATTTCATTATTTTCCTAATAGTATGTTTTATACTGCAAGGTGACTGGCCTTATGTTTCAAAACTGCAACTTTCTCTAATTTAACCAACATCAAATGCCTTACCATTTTAATCTCAATAGGTAGTTTGCTACACCTGGTGTAGCTTATTTCGTTTAAACTAATTTGTATAGATTTTGATCTTCGCGATAGTAAACATGTATTGTTCCTATACATATACATAATTATACACATAAATCATGAACACATTAAAATACCTACTTCTTCAATAACTATCATTTCGTTGCAGATAACCGGAACTATAATCCATGACGTAGAATACCCTTAGACCTCGATGGTATCGCATCCTGGTTCATATTAGCACATTAATCACCGATAGATAACCTTACTTAACTATCTCTCTAATAAACTCATGGATTAAATGAACGTCAAAGCAACAAACACTCGGCTTTCGCCTCGACAATAATAATCAAGAGGAGACCACGATCTACCGACAAGCGTTTTCGTGCGATCGCAACAATAAACAACTTGGAGTGAGCATCGCAAACGTCGCGAGTTCAGAAACTACCGCAGAGAATGTATAAATGAAACCGGATGCACTTGGCCCAATGCATTACTTAAGTGAACTGACGAAATTCGGTCGTCTGGTCGTCTCTCTACATCGAACTATACTATACGGCGAGCCAGGCCGAACCGGACCTAGATTCAGAACAACCGTTTACTAGAGACTTAATTGCCAGTTCCGCGATGATAGGGGGGTGAAAGTAATAGTTTTATGAATAAATCGCTGGGAAAAGCGATAAGTTTTAGAAAAAAATAAGTATAGCACCTACATTGTACGCAAGACCTGGTTGCTTAGTTGGTAATTTATTACACGGTCGTTCAAAAATGCAAATGCAAAACTCTAGACTGTCTAGTGACAAATGGAAATTCCCAGCTAAATTCTGACGAAAAAAACATTTTATTCCGCCAACCAAATACGTGCTTAGCAATTTCAATTAGCAGGCCAGTCACTGACGGTAAAAATGATGTATTACCTCCGAATTGTTCGCACCGCCACCGATTATTATGAAATTTTGGGAATATTTAGACCAAAAGGGTTGCTACCTAGGAGTGGTTGCCACCCATTCTCGTATGAAACATTTGAAATGTGACATGACTCCCAGTAATTTATAAAGTAGTAAATTCCAAGCCAAAAGGTTCCTCTACACTTTTTTCCTGAAGTCCATCGTTACTGAGTTATTTAAGTTGAATTATAAATTTTTGGAAATCTCATGTAGACAGTGACTTTTCTATTGCGAGCATGCAAAATTTCATTGGCATCGGTATTTGTCTGTTTTAAAAGGATGGGAAAAGGGGGTTGGAGTTTAAAAACTATGCATTTCTAAGCGCTTACTGCACGGTTTTTCAGGTGAAGTTCTACGGAATATTGACTAGTGTCATGGAAAACCTGTAAAGAAACTATGTAGGCGCATATATATTTGCACAGACAGTCGGTCGGCTCTGGGAGCTCTCAACCACCTAGAGTCACATCAAGGCTTGTTAAAGAATACAGAGATACACTAGCTGAACTGGCCAGAAAAAAAAATTCAACTCATCTGAAATGGTTGATTTTCTGGCCAAGACAAGGTCGTTCGGCGCCCTTATCGGAACAGAGCCAATGGTCGCTTTATCGAAATGCGTGGGGGTCTTGCCCTTTCGGGACAACTGAACAAAGAGTGGTCTGAACCACGCATGAGGCAGGCCAAGCTCTTCATCAAAGAGCATGTGCCAAGGCTCTCAAAGAAACTCCTTTCTCTGAGCTGAAGGGACATCAGAGAGATTACTGCAATCCTAACCGGTCACTGTCGTCTTAACAAACACCTTCATACTATGGGCATTGCAGATGACCTTATATGTAGGAAATGCAGAGAGGAGGAAGAAATTGCCTCTCACATCCTGTTGGAATGCCCAGCCCTAGCATCCCTCAGGCACCGACACTTCGTAGAATCAAATCTGCTCCCAAAAGAACTTATGGAAGTCAGCGCTGGCAATATTCTGAGCTTCTAGCGGGTCACAAACCTGCTAGAATAGAATAGACTTCTGACGACGGGGCGAACATTGGGCCCAATTAAGTGCATTTGGAGGCTAAACCTCCTCCCCTCAAACGATGATGATAGGAATATAATACATGGAAGATGAACTATTTTTCTCCTTGAATAACTATCGTGCCATGTTAAATTGAAATTTCTAATAAGAGAAAACTTATTTCTATAATTGATAACAATCTCAATCGCAGATAAATATATCTTTTCAAATAATCAAAAGATACGATAGATCCTAACGAGAAAATAGTAAAAACAGCTGCATACGGGCCAGGCGTCGATACCGATACCTGTAGCACATAAATAGAATGCTTTACCAACTACGCTGCGGCAAATTTGTTACTCCAAGTTTGGGGTACAATAATATAATAAACCGTCGTCATTCACTGTCATTGCATCTTAAAATGAGAATTTCTAACATTGTGCAGATTAAATATATACGTGTGTATTTATAACCCCTGTAGCAATTAGAGGCGGTACGACCGACAAAATCTAAAGGATAGTAAACTTTATTGGTCCAAAAATGAAGCACATACAGAAGGTTTCATGAAAATCCATACTGCTGCAAAAAATAAGAGGTTGAAGCATTAATTTCCTGTACTAAAATGACGAAAAGCGGCTGAATGTAAAATGGAGTATTTTTGGGAAAAATTTTAAAATGCTTAATTTTTTTGAGTTTACTCTATCGATTATAGAAATAAAACAGATGACACATCTGAAAGCTTTATTATCTAGCTATGGAAAGAAATAGTCCAAATACCCTGTAATGAAAATGTTCTTAACAAGAAGTTCATTAATCGATATGAAAAATAAAACTATCCCGATAACCAAAAGTTTCAAATACAGCTTTGAACATTAAAATAATGAATATCACTTCACTGCTTTAAAAAGTGCAGTACGTTTAAATATGGCACACTGACGATAACAGAAAATTATTCACTTTATCAGTATGTCGAATACTCTTTACCCATATTTCTGGTGTTGCTTTTCCTAGTCTCTTCCCGCATAGTCGCTGATTTTACAGCAGAACTTCCATCTATACCATCTGGGAAAAGAATTAGATCTGAGATGTTCGGTAAGAGACCAGAAGATTGAACTTGCTGGGTGAATTATAACTTAAATTTATTATAAGTGAGCCTCAGTAGATCCCAAGGCGCGATGGAAGGATCAATGTTCGGTCTACTCACAAGAAACTTAAAAAACCAACTGTACTAACTTGATCCTTGTTGTTACTTTCAGTTATACCCCAGCTGGGTTCAAGGGGGTCAAAAAAGTAATCGTAAGGATATATACTCGTTTTCCATATCTTTCAGTGATTTATACTGATTGTGGATTTTTATTTTTACCAACCCCAACAACTATGGTGTTAGAAGGTGTTATCATAATGTATAATATTCCTACTTAACTATTCTTGTATCACATTTCTTGGAGGCGGTTGTTGGCACTTTATTCATTATACACTACTGTGATAACTGGCATTATCCATAGAAATGGTGGAACGTTCTTCTGAATTCACTAAAAGTTGAAATTCAAACCAATTTAGGAAGTTGTTTTCCATTTCACATATTTTTTTTTCACTTAATGCTTGATACAGTATAATTAACTGTAAACTATGATATTAGAAGGTGTTATCATAATGTATATTATTCCTACTTAATCATTCTTGTATATCACATTTCTTGGAGGTGGTTATTGGCACTTTATTCATTATACACTACTGTGATAACTGGCATTATCCATAGCGATGATGGAATGTTTTTCTGAATTCACTAAACGTTGGAATTCAAATCAATTTAGGAAGTTGTTTTGATTCATTCAACTTATTTTTTTTTCACTTAATGCTCGATACAGTATAATTAACTGTAATTGTGTTTTGCTCGATATAATAATGAATAAATCAAGTAAGTAGCCTATTCAAAATACTTTGGAGTGGTCTTTATCCCTATGATTTTATTTGGGCTGAGAAATACAATATGTTATGTAACCAACAATTTTGAATCGCTGAAACACTATACTGCCAAAGATATGTAGAATTTTAATAGATTCTTGTTTCTACTTAAATTGGTCCCACACAATTTTGGAAATTTAACCATTTTATAGGTAGAACATTTTCCAAAATTTTCCTTTGAACAAAAAACTTGTGGTTATCATAAAAACCAATTAAACAAATCTTGACTCCATACACACGGACGCTAAAGATTCGAAGGAGGTTTCTGTAACAAGATTGTTATTTAGATAAATGCAACATTCAAGAAACCGTCCACTTCTTCTTGCATTTGCACTTTTCCAATCACAATATCCCGACAATTTCCTAAAATAATCAAAATGTTGATTCTGCCCAGGCGCGGATCTTGGAAGATTTTTCGGGGGGGGGGGGGGCTAAATAATTTTATCACTGAATCCTGAATCATTCGTTTATTTAAAAAATAACAAAAAACTCTTAAAACATAAAAATAAGAAAAAAAAATATTTTCTACTTATTTTTCAAACTTTTTACTTTCGACATCAAAAATGGCTTCTAGGAGGTTTTTCGGGTCGCTGATCACGAATCCGAGGAAAAACTTATTAATTTTTTTTTATTTTCAAGCAATTAAAGTTTTTAATTGTTTATTCACAGCTTCAATATAAAAAAAAAATTTTTAACAATAATTTTATTCATATACATATATCTTTTTCTCAAAATACTCAACTTTTCACCATGTTCCGCTCTCTGGTTGAGTTTTCCGCATAACTGACCTCGGATTTAGGGTCAGCGACCCAAAAAAAAAAACATTTTCGGTGCTTAATTTTCATTTTTTAATAAATCCTATAACGTCTAATATTGGAGGGGTAGAAATGGGCCAATTTTGAAGTTCTCGAGGTGGAGAGGGGGGCAAGGGCATATCGTTATCATATCACGAATTACCTTTGGGGTCCATAAAACATCGTGCAAATTTTTTGTTTTCAGATTCCACCTTCTAAACAAAAGTTATTTATTCAGCCTTTTCCACAGCTTACAGCCTAGACTATTTTAAGGTTAATGAGATAAGCTGTTCCACAAGTATCTTTTTCTATCAGGACTTCTGCGACTGACTGTAGACCGAACCGAATAAATTCTAGTGGTCGTTCAATGGTTCTGGTTCAATCAACACGATCTCAGTGTTGCCGACGTTGCCGTTCCGGTACAATTGTACTGAATTCGGTACGAAACGATTAGATTCAGTAAGTCAGTACAACTTAAAAAAAAAACACGAAATTCAGTACGAAATGAAAACATAAGAAAAAGAAACAAAATTTGCAGCATTTGGACGAACAAATCTTTATACAAATATTTTTTTTTCCATTTTTGTATTTTTTTTCTTCTATATATAAACTTGTGTTGTGCCGTGTGCCACCACCACTCGGGGGGGGGGGGTAATTACCCTATTACCCCCCACCCCCTTGTATCCGCGCCTGAATTTCTGCCTTTGTCAACTTATACTCCGCATAGTCAATTTCACGATTAGAGGTGTCTCGGTGTAATCTATTGTTACAGAAACAATGGTTTCCATACGAAGAGAAAATCTTCACAGAGCGTAAATATTCAATAATTACTGTACGGTTTCTTTGTATCACAATGGATTAGTTTATAGTATTGCTGCATTTGGAGCGGTCAATTCTAGAATAAAGCGTATAATAACCCTTCTAGAAAACATAACTCACGTGGTTTGTGGAAAAACTGTAAGTTGGTACCAAACTTAATGATAACAGCAAAAGATTTGAAACATTCTATACATCCAACTTACGTTAGGACAATCATTGTTTATTGTAATGTGTAATTTGTGTTCATTTGTGAAAAAAGTTGTCCGGTTCAGCCTCGGGTTCGGATAAGTAAACAAGTAATTAACAACAATACTTCTATAATTGAGGATTATTCACAAATCTAAAAATATTGGGTTGCGCAGGATCATTCGAAGCATTATTATATAAACAATTTTAATTTCTAAAGGTGACTTCTATCAGAATGCATCTTGACATTTGAGAGTTTTTGGTATTTCCCAAAACTATCCGTAACAGTTCAGTCTATTCTGCCTAAATTTCGTCACAGATATTGCTTGATTTATAGAATAAAATGAATCTGCAGATTTCAAGCCAAAGAAGATTCAATTTGGATTATTAGAACTGGAGATCAAGGTTTTCTTAATATCTGTAATTTTTTGTGGAATCATTAGCGAAGAATTATTAGAGTTTATCAGATTTAATGACAGTCGATGATGGCTCTACTTAATAATTACTGTAAAAGCTACATTAACAGTCACCCACAGATAAGCGATAAGAGGGTTAATAGAACACGCTATTACCACCAGCAACCTCAAGAGAACCTCCCTTCAAGTTTCATTCCATTGCAAAGATAATTTCACTAATTTTCTGGAGACAACGTTAGTGGATCCCCAGAACCGCATGTGCGACGCTGTTTGAATCTGGCACCGGAATACTGATCAGCGACTCCAAAATACCCCGACACGATTTTGATTGCGTGTCTGAGCTTATTAAAAAATTGTCTCTGGAGAAGATTATTTTGACCACCAGGTGACTATTAAGGGTCATGGTCATGGCCGGACACCCCAAGAGAACCTCCCTAACAAGTTTCGCTCTATTGGAGAAGGTATGTTGATGAATCCCCTGGAGAGGACTTGGGTTCCAGGTGCGACGTAGCACGAATCTGGCAGCGGAATTGTGATCAGCGACCCCAAAAACCCCGAGTCTTTCAAATAAATGCATTTTCCTCTACGGAAATGCAAAATTGCACGTCATACAAAAACGAACTGGTACAATTTTTTTAAATGACTTTCTGAATCGATTTAAAAAAAACGTCAAAATCGGTTAAGCCGATTTTTTTTTACGTTTTTTGTTTTATTTCCTCGACTACTAAGCAAGAGATGTAGACATTTTCAATTGAAATTAATGCGACAAAGACGCTTATAGTGCTTTGTGCAATAAATTTAAAAGAATTGAAATTTTTCCTATACGTGGGCATTCATTTTTACCCTCCGACAGGGTCTTTAATACGCTAAGGAGTTAAAATGTAATGGTAAGCTCTTCCATCAAATGTAACTCCACAGTTCATCTAACAGATCCTTCACATATCAGAACGGAATTAGTGGAGCAAATATGCAAGAAAGATGTAACTTCAGTGGAAACATCCGCCAAATCAGTACCCAGAAGTGCAAAAGATTGCTTTAATAAGATTTCATTACTGCTTGTTCAGTGTATAAAATTGAAAATGAGTTATTGTAACCAAAGTTAATAATTGGAGGACTATCAACAGATATTCTTCCACTGCTGGCAGGAGTAACGACGATTGCTTTTCCAAAAGATCTTGCTATTCGATTTTTGCGAGGAAATGGAGCAAATCAAAAACCCTCATAAGTTTGTGGACCAAAATGAAGATCCTCAGCAATTTTGGAGACATTTCAAGCTGACCCACCGTTGAATATGTTGACGATAATTCCAATTTTCTTTCACGCTTTATAAAGTTTGTATTTCAGCTTTCAGTTTCATTTTTGCTCATTAACTTACATGTTTTGTTTTCCTGTTTTAGTAATAAAATTTCGAACAATTACATAGTCGCAATTAATTTAATGCAGATACAACCAGTACATGTGAAATTTCACCTTCTGACCTCTTTCAATATGAGCTACTGCCACTTATTTCTTTATATTTTGTTAGTTATCATGTTGCATGCCGTCGTAAATTTCGAGATTCACTACAAAGCATTCAGAAAAGTTTTCTTTAATTATATCTAAACTCTCTATTTGCGTATTAGGGTCATTTAAGAAATAAGTACACAAAAATCGCCAAATTTTGACGAAAAGGAACAGGATCCTGCAACAGTTGTGCAGTATGCCATATCTCCATTTAGGAACATATTGTTAACTAATCTCTTTTGAGTTTTTATTTATTTTGTATTATTTGATTTGAATATTTCAATGTTTTGAATTCTACCGGCTAGCTTTCTTATTGTATCTTATGTTTGTTTTGAATTGAATAATGAACTTTTAGCTTTTTATTTTTATATGGAATTATATATGGAATTAAACACAATGTTCTTTGAATGTTAAAACTTTTAATATTTACATTTCTATGACTCTAATTTATCTCGGGCATCAATTTTACAATGTTATGTTCACATAGATCTATGATCTAACCTCAAAATTATTTACTATTTATCATTGTTTACAAAGTTATAATGTGCAATCTTTCTTTCAGATTTACAGACAGATAATAATAAAATGGAGAAATAATAAATGAACTTACGTTTAGTTTATATCCAAGAATATGTTTTAAAATGTAGGCAATGTTCAATTGGCTTGATCTTCTTATTAATTTGATAATTCACTTTAACCGTACACAATTTCTCTGCTATACACAATAAACACAGGTAAACTATGGTTACTTCTTTTGAAATCAGGAACTGTTGAAAATTGTTAACTTAGTTTTATTATTTGTATTAAAGATATAAAACTCTTCAATGATGGATTGGAACTTTATCGAAGGCTGGCTATCGTTCGATGTTACTTATGAATTGTAGGTTATTGTAACCTTTAAGCTTTGTTCGGAGACTTGGAACACTACTTGACTTGTAGAAATTATTTACTAACTTCGGTTACTTTGAACTTCTCGAAGATTGGAAAACTTGGGTTCACCGATGTTTATCCAATAAACTAAGGTTATGGAAAATTTTATGAGTTGCAGGAGTACCTTAACTCCTCAGATGTATTTGCTGACTGACTTGGCTTGTCTTCAGATGCCTTTTAAAGGCCTTCAAAACCGATGCTACTTGATGCCATAATCCACCTATGAGGTGCTTTGATGATTGTTGCAAACTGACAGAAGTTTTACATTGTTACCCCTCTGACGTTTATAAAACCGCCTCGACCAATCAGAATTTAGTATTCTATAAATTTTGAATTATTTGAGATTTTCAACTTATTTTAATTGATGATGATTCCTTCTTTTTAAATTAATATTGCCTACATTTTTCCACACACTTTGGTATAAGATAACCTATGATTAGGTTATTATTAATATAGTTATTCCAATATTTATCATAAATTTGACAGTTGTCATTCTTAAAAACTAATACATAATATAATATAACATTTCTTTAACATTATATAACTACCCCTTTAAACTTTGTTCGGAGACTTGGAACACTACTTGACTTGTAGAAATTATTTACTAACTTCGGTTACTTTGAACTTCTCGAAGATTGGAAAACTTGGGTTCACCGATGTTTATCCAATAAACTAAGGTTATGGAAAATTTTATGAGTTGCAGGAGTACCTTAACTCTTCAGATGTATTTGCTGACTGACTTGGCTTGTCTTCAGATGCCTTTTAAAGGCCTTCAAAACCGATGCTACTTGATGTCATAATCCACCTATGAGGTGCTTTGATGATTGTTGCAAACTGACAGAAGTTTTACATTGTTACCCCTCTGACGTTTATAAAACCGCCTCGACCAATCAGAATTTAGTATTCTATAAATTTTGAATTATTTGAGATTTTCAACTTATTTTAATTGATGATGATTCCTTCTTTTTAAATTAATATTGCCTACATTTTTCCACACACTTTGGTATAAGATAACCTATGATTAGGTTATTATTAATATAGTTATTCCAATATTTATCATAAATTTGACAGTTGTCATTCTTAAAAACTAATACGTAATATAATATAACATTTCTTTAACATTATATAACTACCCCTTTAAACTTTGTTCGGAGACTTGGAACACTACTTGACTTGTAGAAATTATTTACTAACTTCGGTTACTTTGAACTTCTCGAACATTGGAAAACTTGGGTTCACCGATGTTTATCCAATAAACTAAGGTTATGGAAAATTTTATGAGTTGCAGGAGTACCTTAACTCTTCAGATGTATTTGCTGACTGACTTGGCTTGTCTTCAGATGCCTTTTAAAGGCCTTCAAAACCGATGCTACTTGATGTCATAATCCACCTATGAGGTGCTTTGATGATTGTTGCAAACTGACAGAAGTTTTACATTGTTACCCCTCTGACGTTTATAAAACCGCCTCGACCAATCAGAATTTAGTATTCTATAAATTTTGAATTATTTGAGATTTTCAACTTATTTTAATTGATGATGATTCCTTCTTTTTAAATTAATATTGCCTACATTTTTCCACACACTTTGGTATAAGATAACCTATGATTAGGTTATTATTAATATAGTTATTCCAATATTTATCATAAATTTGACAGTTGTCATTCTTAAAAACTAATACGTAATATAATATAACATTTCTTTAACATTATATAACTACCCCTTTAAACTTTGTTCGGAGACTTGGAACACTACTTGACTTGTAGAAATTATTTACTAACTTCGGTTACTTTGAACTTCTCGAAGATTGGAAAACTTGGGTTCACCGATGTTTATCCAATAAACTAAGGTTATGGAAAATTTTATGAGTTGCAGGAGTACCTTAACTCTTCAGATGTATTTGCTGACTGACTTGGCTTGTCTTCAGATGCCTTTTAAAGGCCTTCAAAACCGATGCTACTTGATGTCATAATCCACCTATGAGGTGCTTTGATGATTGTTGCAAACTGACAGAAGTTTTACATTGTTACCCCTCTGACGTTTATAAAACCGCCTCGACCAATCAGAATTTAGTATTCTATAAATTTTGAATTATTTGAGATTTTCAACTTATTTTAATTGATGATGATTCCTTCTTTTTAAATTAATATTGCCTACATTTTTCCACACACTTTGGTATAAGATAACCTATGATTAGGTTATTATTAATATAGTTATTCCAATATTTATCATAAATTTGACAGTTGTCATTCTTAAAAACTAATACATAATATAATATAACATTTCTTTAACATTATATAACTCAAATTTACTAATCCTAACTCATATCTATAACATTTTTCAATAGTTTGTGCTATCTCATGATAGTTTTTGTGATCATTTTATTTATGATTTCTGCCTTCGTAACACTGTACGTTTATTCACTTTCACTGAAGTTCTTGTTTTACACTTCTAATTCTAATTACATTGTTGTTGTTTATTATGTTTTACATTGTTTATTATATTATACTAACTATTATTCAACTTTTAATATTGTTTTTAATTCCATATAATATCTTTTTATTAATATTTTCTGATTTTCAATGTTCGGTAAGTTCTAATGTTTATCATTTTTGTTGTTTAGGAAATGAAATCATAACAATATAGAAATATAATTTTCTAGAATGTTACCTTATTTGTCGAGGTCTACAAGGTAAAATGTTTAACGGTCAAACAGGATGGTCTATTTCTTCTGGGCGGGTCCCAAGTTTATTCTAAATGACAACCTATATTTTTGTATCAGTTTTTCGGTATCTACATGGAAAATAAAAGGTACTTTTTGCATAACTTTTTCGAACATATTGACGGTTTTCTCGGATATTTCTCATAAAACCTGAAATATATAAAGTTGTGCAAGTCTCAGTAAAATTGATTTTTGGTCAAATAGCATTGGTGATTCTCAAACAATATGTTTAAAATCGATCTGTGATGTACAGGGTGCGAAAAAAAGCTTGCCACACATTGTTAATAATTTGCAAAATCTCATTTCAAATTGAACAACCTGTATATTATCCATCCATAAGAAACTCCAATAAAGGCTCTGCAAACTGATTCTACATAAACTCAATAAACGGCTCAAAATGCATATGCGACATTTCCCTGAATAAATTCTTAAACTTCTTGATGTTTTTAAATAACAATAATTTGTGTTAATTTATGTTAATTTTTGCCATATTTCAATAAATATAAATTTTACTACTTAGGTAGGTAAGTAGAAAAGTCTACATTACTGCTGAACTTTGCTAGATACGCGAAAAAGGCAAGAGATGTTTTTTGTCCAGTGTAAAAATCTGTTAAAAAATGATAATAAATTTTATTTTGCCCAGGTTCGTAATATCATTTTTACCAATTTGATTTGACAAGACCCCCATTTCTCCGCCACTCTTTTACTTTAATTTAGAAGGAATGAAAATGTTTAACCGAAAAAGCAATTTATTAAATTCCGATTCATTTCCAGCTGAGGGTAACCCCTTGTTTTCATTATTATTATTATATTATTGGATAAGGGTGATTATTTCTTATCTATAGTGTTATAGTGTAACCACAGTGTGAGCTCTTTTATAGTTTATTGGCTACTTCCCTCGGTCTACCATCGACTACTAATTTTCAGATGGTGAGTGAGAGTACTCCACCTTCTCTGCAACCGTTTTCCACAGAGCCACTAATCGTGGTGCCACTTCTGGAGACATGTAGGTCCCCGTTTTCCAGCATATCCTGAAGACAGGTGCTTACTAAACTAGGACTACTTTATCTTTAAGCACTTCACAGATACTGTCGTTGGTGGTATTAGTGAAGGAGCCCTCGATATCTAGGAACGCTCCTACCACAGATCCTCCATCCTTAATTTAATTTACAATGACAGAAACTGCAGTCTGTAAGACAGATTTTCGTCTTTGATGAATCGATCGATTAGTTGAAAAATATTTGAGAAATAATATATTTTTTTACATATTTCAACTCCCTCCCTGTTTCTCAAAACAAAGCATTTGAGAACATACTTGTATATTAACTTTTTTGAATATTTTTCGATGTAGAACCCGAGGTTAAATTTTGTTAGCTTACTTCTGTTACACCATGTATAAATCATTTTTTAATATTGCGCCAATTATTAAAGTAAATTGTTGTATGATATTCTTCATTCTCAACTTTTGTTTTATATTCAAAAAAATAATTTTATTTGAAAATTTTATTTTTATTAACAATAATTTTTTTAGTATATTATAATATACATCATTATTTTTACAAACTTTATTAATATGATTTACTTTCGAGTCACATTGAGCAAATCAATTATGAAAATTCTAAATTACATTTTACCATAATATCATTAAAGTTATAAGCATCGTCCTCATTATCATTATCATCACAATTTTATGGTTCATTATTATCAGCCTTTTCTACATTTATATCATCATAATTAATATCATGGGATTCATCACTTTCATCGTTCCAATTGAGATAAATTAAAGCAACAATTGATACAAGCCGAAGTGCAATTTAGACCCCTTTTCAGCAACCTGATTTTCACAAACAAAATATTAGTTTAGAATAAATTCAGATGCCATGGGTATTTACCGGCGGCACTAATCCGTCATTTAGTATTTCCCAGCAGTGGCGGCTCGTGAACTTTTTGAGAGAGGAGGCTGGACATAAAACGTTTTTGTAAAAATATACTATATTCAGTCAATTAATTTAACCTTCGCGCAGCGACCGTACCAGCTACTTCAGTGACAAAATTAATTGTTACCCAGTAAGAACCAACGTGGAGGTATAGAGTTTCTCTTGCCCACAAACTTTTTTTCGTTCGTTTTTTGTTTTTTATTTTTTTTTGGATTTTTATTTTTTTTCTTTTTTTTTGGAATTTTTCATATTTTGTTTTTTTTTATTAATTTAATCAACTTTTTTATATATTAACGAAATTCTACGGTCTTTAATTTGCGAAAAATGATCAATAATATTATCATAAAATGTATCATTATGTTTTAAGTGTTTTACTAAATCTTTTTCAATAGATATTAAACTAACATTGTATAAACGATTTTGGCCCATTGTATTTCGCATGTATGTTTTAATTCGTTTGAGAGTAGAAAATGTTCTCTCCACCGATGCCGACGTGACAGGAATGGTGAGTGTCAAACAAAGTAGTTTATAAAACCGAGGTAAGACTTGTTGCAAATCATTATCTAACATATATTTTATCATATCGGCGTGACTGTCGTACTGGCCTAAAATATCTTTATCCCAGTATACAACGCATAATTCATTTATTTTATCAAAAAAATTATATTTTAGAACTAAGTTATCTGAAAGTGTATTGAGAAACTCTTTTGAAAAAGATTCGAAAAATCTTCTATTCGTCAAATCGAAAAACTTCAATTCATGTAAATCGGAAAATCGAATCTCAATATTTGACCTGTAATAGTAGTTGTTTCTTGTCTACCAAATTATATGTTTTCCTCCTTTTCACGGGAGAAGCCTCATCAGTTGAATAATTTCCAAATAAAATATTAAAATGAAATTCTGTATAACGGAAACTTGAAATTTTATCAATGAGATGTTTTAAACGATCTCTTCAATGAATTATATTAGTGAATTTATGTTGTAAAATTTGAAAAATGAGATCAGTTTGTTCAAATATTAATTTAAAAGTATCAAGAAAAAACAAAAATTCTTCATTTTCTAAATAAGATTTTAAACCAACAGCAGCATTTAATGAAACCTGATCTGTTGAAAAGTCATCACTGTTTAATATAAAATCAAATGTTTCAATTAATTTGTCTTTATTTTTATGGATGGTAAACTAAACATTGCACGTGATGTAAAATTCCATCGAGTTCGAGCATTACAGGGAATTCTGTTTCCTACTATGTTATTTAAAACTTACGTTCGTTTGTTTGAGGACCGTTTAAATGTTCCGCCATTACAGATGCCGTCGTAATTCTGATTTATTCGCAAAGTCGAATCGTTGAAATGTTTCCATTAAAAAATTGAATAAATTGACCGCTGTTCTTCCCGAACTAACATCGTAGAACCCTAAAAATCTGTCCACTAGTTGTCCATTTTTACAATTAATAATTTACCGAACAGACGAATTCTAATCTAACCTTATTTCGCGTGGTGTCACTCAACCATTATACCCGCATAAAACAAAACAAGCACCGACGCAACACGCATGTGTCGTATTCCGTACCACACCGACTGTACTGAACTTAAAGGCGGGCTGCAGGCAAGCCTCCAGAGGGTGTTGCCATTTTCGCTGTTACACGCTATTTGGCGATTGACTGGTCGGAAAAACGGCAACTGTGTTGAACAACACATGCTCAGCGTTTGAGATATATAGAGTCTAGCCTCAGGGAACTGTTGCCAGATTAAAAATAACTACTGAGAACGGGGAATTAATTGTAAAATTTAAAAAATTATTAGAGAAACAGGAAATAAAATGAAGAATGATCAACAAGATAAATTTATGAGGAGGCTGAGCCTCCTTAGCCTCCTTCGAGGAGCCGCCACTGATTCCCAGTCTTCTGGGTTCAAGTTTATATACTCCATTCATGTATGCAGTTGGTAATAAACTTGCAAAGTTCACAGTTCCACGAATAAAACTTGAATCGGATTTGTTGAAGGAGTTTGTAGGTATAGGCGGCTGTGGTTTCGGAGGCTGACGCGCACTCAATAGCCGCATCCAAATAGATCCGCATTTTGGATATTATTTTTGAATAATTGGGCGCGCACTTTTGTGTACTTCTCATTGACCTCCCCTTTCCAATGAGATCTTTCCTTATTAGAAACGTTTTTTTTTTGTCGGATATTTAGACTATTTTATTCAATTAACATGACAGTTCATATACGTTGACGGGTATCTAAATTTGAATAGGGTTAAACTCCAGAACTACGTAAGCAGTTCTTCTCAGGACTGTAAGTCTACCTACATTTACGTCGTGTGTTGTGTGAACTGCGAAAATGTCGAAGTCACTATCTTCTAGTGATCAACAAATAGTATCCTCAACAATAAATTGTTTCTTTCTATCACTACCATTAGAGATAGAGTTGCTGCAGCTTTATAACTGAGTGTCGTTAACAGTCAATATAATTTTTTTTATAGGAAACCTATAATGTTCGAAGAACATCGTGTGAGCCAGCAGTGGAATGTAGGGAGAGGAGTTAGGCATTCGTTTTTTTTAGAAGTTTTGGGGGTTATAGGCATAAGGAAAGACCTCACAACTTCCCTGTTCGATAAAAAAATGAGGTCTGGTAGGAAGAAGTTATGTAGGTCTCCAGTTTGACATGCAGTGGTGACTAGTTTGAGCTCGTCTAGTCCGCCCATCTGGAATTTCTCGTGGTGGAACAATAGACGAGATTTCTGATGAACACCGACCATGGAAATATCTATAGAAAAGGGAGATATGTCCCACCTTTCTACGATATTCTAGAGAGGTTAATGAACTCGTAAGTGTGACATCATCAATCAAACGAATAGCTCTGTTCAGGATAGAATCCAAGAGCTTCAGCGTATGTTTGGCGGCAGAACTCCAAACATGTGAACAGTACTCCAGGACAGGTCGAATCTGTGATTTGCAGATTATAAGGAGCTGATGGGATGTAAACTAGCTCTTGGCACGGAATAGAAAACCATGTTTTTGTGAAGCGGTTTTCGCAATGAACCTCACATGATTGTCCCATGAGAGGGGCTGTTGGTGGTGATGTCGAACATTGTTATGGGAGACTTCATAGGAATAGTTAAACCTGACATCATCATATTAGGGATTGTGGGATCCATCTTCCTGGAGAAGACGCAAGCTTGAGTTTTGGTTGAATTAAACACTATCAGATCCACATTTCAAAATATTTGCCAGATATCCATTAATTGCGTCAACATGTCCCTGTATCGCTCCTCTGGTTTCAATGGATGGCATAGAGGCTCTAGATGAGAAAGCGGTATGAAGCGATGTACCATCATTTGCAAAGCTGTGTACGGGACAGGTGATCACTTCCAGCAGATCGTTGATATGGATTGGAATAAAGAGGTCGTAAAGTAGATGATTTTGAAAAGAGTGTAACATGGATGTCATTTTACGTACACAAACAAGGAGCATATAGTTTTAAACACACTAAAAGAACTACTTCTAGAACATAAAACTCTGGTTGTATAGGTTTTATTCCTGATGCAGAGCTCATATTATCTTCAAACCAAAGGATGTAGGTAATCATGGTGAAATAGATCTGAACAACTTCCTACATTGGTTTGAATTTCAAATGTCAGTGAATTTAGAAGAGCCCTCCATCTTCGTTATGGTTAACGCTAGTTATCACGGTGTGCGGAAATTTGTTCGAGAACAGTTGTCCGACAGAAATTTGTTCGACAGCATTTGTTAGTAGAATATTTGTACGAGCGGAAGTTTGTTCGAATGGAAATTTGTTCGACCAGTACTTGTTCGACCTACATTTCGTCGAAAGTTTGAGAATTTCATAAATTTCATTTCAAAAAAGCTGCAATGGAACAAATTAATATTGTTGTGCGGTCATTGTACCCCTAATTTCTAGGAATAATTCCCAGGTACTTATCGATATTTAGCAGGTAGATATAATAACGATTCAGTTGTCTTTATTCCTGTTATTCCATCAGTTGTGTTTGCGTCTTTGCATTGAAATGGCGTTAGAATTTGTGAATAGTTCTAAAGGCAAACCAAAACTATGTTTGGACGGTTACTTGTATGTAAAAGATAAATAATGAAGTGAGTAAGCAGATACAACAACATAATCATGCCGGTGATGGTGCACAGATTGAAGCAAATAAAATATTGAATAAAATAAGAGAAGATGCTATAAATTCTCGCGATGCACCCCATTATATTTTGTCCAGTTCATCGATGAATATTAGTCAAGCCGTAAGTGCAAAATTCTCTTCAGTAGATACAATGGAAAGGACAATAAGAAATATTAGAACCAAGCACAATGATGGTCCAGTCATTCCAAGTCATAGAAGAAACATTGTGTTCCCGGATAACTATACCACTACTGAAAACGGTGAACCGTTTTTATTGTTCGATTCTGGGCCCGTAGAAGACAGAATGATAATATTTTCCACCAGAAGAAATCTCCAGCTCCTAGCAAGATCGGATCACTGGTACGCAGATGGTACCTTCAAAACCGTTCCACCACTATTTGAGCAACTCTACACTATACATGGCTTACGTGGACACATTGCTCTGCCATTAGCATTAGCATTGGTTCCTAGGCCACATTTGGAGGATTATTTTGATGCACTTTGTGATCTAAACATTTTACCCCCTCATGCACAAACGGTGATAGATTATTTTGAGGACACTTGGATCGGTCGGCCAGATCGACGCCACCGCCGCCGCCCGCCACGTTTTTTCCGTGGAAATGTTATGATAACGTTCAACATGGCTTACCGAAAACCAATAATGCTATCGAAGGTTGGCATCGAGGCTTTCAAAATCAAATTTCAGCTGAGCATTCAAATATATGGAAATTCATTACCGCAATTAAGAGGGAACAAAGTTTGAACAAGCTTCGTATAGAGCAATATATCAGTGGACAGGAACCTCCTGCTGGAAGTAAAAACTATAAAGACTGCGCAGAAAGACTGGCGCGTGTTGTGAGTACTTTTGAGCCTAATGTTGACGTAGCCGATTATTTACGTGGCGTGGTGCACAATATTAGCTACTAATAGTTGAAATAAAATTAGTAATACTTCATGTTACTATGTGTATATTTTGCAATTACCGATTAATTTTTTTTTATTCAATATTATTTAGTAGACTGGTAAATATTATATATTACGAATTATGTACCGGGAATTAAATCATTTTGTATTGTTTTAACAATTACTTACATAAAAACATTAAAAGTATTTTCTAGTATCTAGCTGTTTATTTTTTTCACTTATATTTAAAAATTTGTCGAACAAATTTATGTTCGAATAAATGCGAGGCGATTAGCTTTCCTCTCGATCAAATTACCAGGGTGCTAAATTTCCGTTCGAACAAATGTTGTCGAACACATTTCCGTCGAACAAATTACACCGAGTTAACACAGTACGGTAATTAACAAAGTATTAGCAACCGCCTCCAAGAAATTTCATATATAGCAATGATGGAGTAGGAATAATATACCTCATGATAACATTAACAATATACAACAATTGTAATGATACAAAAATTTTTTTTACCGATTTTTGCGGATATATCCTTTTTGAGCATTTCTGAATCGATCTACATCAGTGCGTAATGCACTCTGGGGACAATATCGATCTAAAGCGGTGAAATAGGAACTGTATAGTTTTTTGGCGTGGCAGTCCCGTTTCGATTGGTATTTCTGACATCCATTTTCATTTTTTCAGATGGAATTATGGTATTTTATTGAACCATAAGGACAACCGAGGTTTTCTGGTTATAAATATATATTACACGTATATATTTAACCTGTAGAAGTGTCTCCGAAATTTTAATTTTAAGATTCAATTGAAGTCATTATAAAACAAGGTTTAACATCTTTCATTACCGGTTTCTAAATCATATTCAATATATTTTCTGTTCCCACAATCATTTACATTTGACCCGCAGGAGTGTCCGAAAGCCATTTGCTAACAAAAGTGAGGAAGGTCACTTGATCAATTGATCAGTTTCTTTTTAATACCTGACGGTCTTTTACATACCCATGTTTGTGCTGAATACGGAAACGGTTCCCTCAGTGTTTCGACAACATTTTTGTCGATAGTTGCTTCATGGAATTTAACGTTACCCTATTAGATAATTGATGGGTTCTATAGTTCCAGAAGGCTTGTAGGTTTGGTTAGTTACCATATAACCAACAGAATACCATTGGAATCATAGCGGGTAAAGGTGCTGCATTTTTAATATTTTAATACTGCGGAAATACATACGAATTTTAGTCATCAATAACATAACTTTAGTTCTTGCTCAAAATATTTCCTGATATGATTACATCAATTTTTGTTTTAACTTCATAAGATGAATTCTAGCTACAATTGAATAGCAATACTACCTGATTCGATAGAAATAAAAATCGTCGGGGCCGATTATTATAAGAAAGTAAGTTTTGAAAATTTTTCATATTTTTCTCGCAATATACTATAGTGGTATTCGAGAAAGTAAAAATGAAGAAAAAAAACTAAATTTAGAATCGTTCGGAACCGAATTTGAATTCTGGTTTTTCGGTGTTATTCTGAAATAATGAATTGACGAACTTTGCAACAATACCCAGACATTGTTCATGATTTCTAATGGTGGATATGATCATTCCTATATACAGATTTCCAGTCAGTCAATTAGGTATGATTGATGAGGTCATGCCTACGAGAATTTTAAATGGGTCAGCTGTGGGAAATTTATGAGAACCTCGGAAATATATCAACCGCTTGATCCACATTCATTAACATCCCGGTTTAGCCAATTAAAAAAAATTATTATGAACAACGGAAGTGAACAAATTTTATATTCCATTTATAATGAAAAACTTGATATAGCAAGCTTTAACTTTGTGTATGATGATATATAAGTATAGATCAATAATATTGCTGCTGTTCTTCAGGGTGCGATATATACGTTGTTATAGAACATATCAAATAAAGCTATTTACAAAAATTCTAGACATCTGTAAACTTCACATTTTAAAATTATTTTCATATGTACAGGGTGTGTAGTCCATATTACTAGGGTGAACCAAACAAACATTTTCTTAAATGGAACATCCTATATATTATTTAGAATTTAGATTTTGCTCTTATTCCCCATACTTGTAATATAAGGTTTCATATAATTATATGGGGTATTTCAGGAAGTTATGTCCAATTCTACAACAAAATCATTAAGTTCAATGCGTATTGTATACTCCAAATAAAATAGCCTGACATTAATTGTTTGCAGACACAGCTTTTTGAAAATTGATTAGCCACTTGTGGGACAACTGAAAAGTTTTTAGATTTATCAGTAGTTTACAACCTTTATAAAATTCATTTATGAAAAAGCAATAAACTAAATTTTTAGACCTATATTACGAAAATTAATAATAAAAGTGATTTCTCAATTTATCGTATACCTACTTATACTGAAGCAACAATAAACTCTAGTTCCAATCACCCAACTCTCAAAAATTAGCAGCTTATAACAATATGGTACAGAAAACTTCAATGTGAACTTAAGGTAGTTGTCGTGGTACAATATTGTAAGAAAGTCTTGTATCATGCGCGCGGTCAGAGAGCACACGAGGTTGTAGCAGAATGTGCTATAATTTTTGTGTAAGACTGTACCCATGGAGACGTAACCCACACAGTACTCATATGCATGTATACACCAATACTTTCTCAATTAATATTTCTTGACAATGAGACGGTCAATATTTTTTTTTTTTTTTAATTCAGAATACAAACATTAAGTGACTGTTAGTTTTTTAAAAATTTCTGACAGTTAGTTTCTTATAAAAACTGATAAACTGGTACAAACTCTATGTAGTGCCTATACTCTCCATGTTAATGGACCGATTTTTAATTAAGTGTATCTTGAGTTAGAAACGGTCAATTGACTTCAAATTTTAATAGTAATTGTATTATCATGTCCTTATTAAATATACAAAAATTCAGAATTTTCTGACTGTACGCGTTTTTCACGACAACTACCTTAATATTATAAAACAAACAACAATAAATAAAGGTTACATAAAAAAAATCAGTAAAACTAATCTACCCAAATATGAAAGGAATAATTAATTTTACTTTTAATTCTACCGGCTAGCTTTCCTTTATTTTGATTTATTTTGATTTTTATTTATTTTGATAATAATGAACTTTCTATTATTATCTTTTATATGGAATTATATATATGGAATTAAACACAATGTTCTTTGAATGTTAAAAAATTTCTATATTTAAATCTCTCTATGGCTCTTATTATCTCGGGTTTCAAATTTACAATTTAATTTTATGTTCTGATAGGTCTATGCTCTAACCTCAAAACTATTTAATGTTAATATTTGTTTACACAGTTATAAATAACAATCTTTCTTTCAGATGATTTACAAATTAACAATACAATGGAGAAATAATAAATAAACTTAATTTTTAGTTTATATCCAATTATGTGATTAAAATGTGGGCAATGTTCAATTGATTTAATCTTCTTGTTGATTTGTTTATTCACTTTACAAAACACAATTTCTCTGCTATACACAATAAACACAGGTTAACTATTTGGTTACTTCTTTTGAAATCAGGAACTGTTGAAAATTGTTAACTTAGTTTTATTCCTTTTTTAAAGGTGTATTGGAACTTTATCGAAGGCTGGCTATCGTTCGATGCTACTTATGAATTATAGGTTATTATTATAACCTTTAAACTTTGTTCGGAGACTTGGAACACTACTTGACTCGTAGAAATTATTTACTAACTTCGGTTACTTTTAACTTTTCGAAGCTATTGGAACACTTGGGTTCACCGATGTTATTCTTCAATAAACTAAGGTTATGGAAAATTTGGTGAGTTGCAGGAGTACCTTGACTCTTCAGATGTATTTGCTAACTGACTTGGCTTGTCTTTCAGATTCTATTTATAGGCCTTCAAAAAGGACGCCAAGTATTGTCAAAAGTACCCAATCAGGTGCTTACTTTACTTATCAAGGACGCTTAGTTGATGGTTGTGAACTGACAGTTCTTCCCTTTGTTGCCCGTCTGACGTTTATAAACCGCCTCGACCAATCAGAATAGAGTATTCTATAAATTTTGAATTATTGAAGATTTTCAACTTATTTTATATGATGATGATTCCTGCTTTTTAAATTAATATTGCCTACATTTTTCCACACACTTTGGTATAAGACAACCTATTATTAGGTTATTATTAACATGATTATTCCAATATTCATGGTAATTTTGACAGTTGTCATTCTTAAAAACTAGTACATAATATAATATATCAATAACATTTCTTTAACATTATATAACTCAAATTTACTAATCCTAACTTATATCTATAACATTTTTCAATAGTTTGTGCTATCTTATGATAGTTTTCTAATCATTTCAATTATGATTTCTGCTTTCGTAACACTGTACGTTTATTCACTTTCACTGTTTTCTTGTCTTTACACTTCTTATTCTATTTGCATTTTTGTTTATTTTGTTCTACATTGTTTATTACGTTATACTAACTATTCCATATGATATATTTTAATTAATCTTTTCTGATTTTTAATGTTCGGTAAGTTTCTAATTTTTATCATTTTATGTTGTTTATGAAATGAAATCATAACAATACATTCAGCGGTTGGAAATGACACAAAGAAGATTTACTCGTTATCTGTTCCTCAGAGTACCTGATTATGGCACTTATCCAGAAAGGTTACGGATGTTTGACTTACAGCAGCTTAAACTCAGGAGGGCAGTCTCAGACTTACTGACGTTATTCAAAATAATAAGACACAAATATGATTTTGAACTGCTGACAATAAGCTCAAGGGCTGGGTGTACGTCCACAAGATCAACCGATCTTATTCACAATTTAAGCGCAGTAATACGAATCTGGGTTTATATGGTCCGCTTGCTCGAATGTGTGGTGAATACAACCGGGGGTCTCTAATAGCCTAGATATATTTCACGATTCATTCACAGTCTTCAAAAATAATGTAATTCATATTATGTTTCATCCCACTGTAGTCTGATGACGGGATGTTATAGGTATAGGTATTCTATGTTGAATAAACTCACTGGTTGTATGCGTATATTGACTACTGATGTTTATTCTTGAATGATATATATCGAAATACATTTACTATTCAACGTTATACAGTCGGTTATTGATATTTTTGTTTAAATATGTACTTTTTATATTGTAACAATCTGTTATTGGACACATTGTGTTGATTGTTCTACTGTTCTAATAAATAAATAAATAAATATAAATGATCAACATAATTCTAACTATGTTTCCCTCACATATATCAAATAATCATCAGAAAAAAGTGGCTATATACTTGAAGAAAAATAATAACATAAAAATATGTTACAAAACTAAAAACAACAAAGATAAGTTATCAATCAGCCGGGAGTTTATAAGTTGACTTGTGATGATTGGCAGGGCGTTTATGTGAGTCAAATAGGTAGATGTTTTTAAAAACGAATATTGGTACATCAAAAAAGCTTCATCAATAAAAACCGAATTTTAAGTTATGCCAATCCCCTACAAGAACCTGCATCATTTATTTAATAACAATTTTTAAATTTTTCATTCATAGAAAATAAAAGTTATAAATAATTATCCTTGTTAGAGTCTCTAGATATTAATGGATATAATAAAGAAAATGTTTTAGTCGATGAACAAGCTGATGTTAACTCATCACTATTGCTAAATATTCCACATTTTCTTTTCTTTGTTATAATCAATTAGTATTACTCATTCATCACATCTTACTTTCAAATAAATGGTGAAATGTTCTTCTCCTAAAAATTAGAAATAGATCTGTTCAGTGTATGTTATCTCATTCATCATTATCATAAACTACCTACCCACTAATAACCTCATTCCGTTTACAACTTAGAATAAATAGTTATTAAGACGTGTTTCCATGTAATTTAGAAAAGAATAGATGACTATGATTAATGAAATGCGTCTGCAGCCGACTTGTTTTAAAATCCAATTAAAACTGCAGAAAACATTGGATCGGTAGACTGTGAAAGAGTATTATAAGAAAATATCAATGAAGCATATGGACAATTATCAAATTGATGTGCATGAAATAGTTTAAAATTCCCTAATTAAATACCTAAGATACTATTCCACTCCTGAATCGGAATATGTCCCGATTCGTGAACTTTCAGCAAGAAAATATACTCAACGAGATACAAAATCTGACACCAGAAAATATAGAGAAATTATGAGCAAGAAAAATGGGAAGAATACTTTGTGAAGACAATGTGGAACTGCTAAAATGATGCAAAGTATATATTTTGAGAAATTCAAAATAGCTTTTTTGTATTCAATAATAGCATCTTTCATAATTGTTCTTTTTAATGAGGGATGACGGATGCGTTTCACTTTTTTTGTTTTTATTGTTAATGTTCGTAGCTTTATAATCGTAACTGAAATATATAATTTTGATAAATGCATTGATAATTTCATTACCTCATGGAGTTTTCTCAACAAATACCACTCGGCGTTCGATTTTTTGCAGGATATTTTATCGCTTCTCACTCGAACTTAGGGTTTTACTAATTCGACTCAAAGAAATTTGGAAGGAGAAAATCACTCGAGGTATTCTCCTGATTTTTTCGTCGAATTAAAACACAAAACCCTTAATGCTCATGGGTAGCGCAAAAAGTATCCAGCTAAATCGAACCTCTAGTGGTATTACTTTCGAATATTTCCCCCATTATGAAATAGATCAATCAGATAACATCATTTTTTGAATAAAATTTGTTTAGATAAGTGATTAAATCCTTTGACCTGCTTAACCGCGGTTAAACTTTTGTCCTCCATATTGTTGTTCGTTAAAAAATTGTTAGAAAATGTCAAATTTTATTATCAGTAAAATTCTGTGTTGTTGGCTTAATCTAAGTTCCTCATTATGAAATAGATCAATCAGATACCATTATTTTTTGAATAAATTTTGTTTAGATAAGTGATTGAATCCCTTGACCTGTTTAACAGCGGTTAAGTTTTTGTTCTCCATATAGTTGTTTGTTGAAAAATTGTTTGAAAATGTCAAATTTTAATATCAATAATTAATCATAGTTCTTGGCTTAATCTAAGTTATTCAGGAAATCATCTAGCTATATACCACTCGACCTATAATTTTAAATGGATTAAACTATCCAAATATTTTTGCATGATTGTGCTTCTTGTCAAATAATTTATTAAATTATTGTGCATTCAACTATTTTCCAAGCAAAATCATGCTCAAAATATGTTGAATAGTTTAATGCATTAAATTTATAGGTTTTGTGATATAATATTTGATAATTCCATCGAGTTTAAGATAAATCTATGGCAGTTAATTTAAAAGGTTTATCAGAAATGTCAGATAATACATATCTTCTGGGTTAAATTAAATAGACAAGACAAAGTGATAATTTGAAATATCTGAATTTGTTTATGTTTGAATCAGATTATTGTAAAGTTTTGAAAGATTGGAATCTATTTTATCATTAACACAATTGTTTTTCTTAATTTAGATACTTTAATAACATATTTTTCAATATTTTAAATTTTTGTATTGTCATAATCGAAGAATGGTATGTGTCCTTTATATGTTTATTAAGTATAGTGGATGAAGTTCTTGTATATCTATATCCATTCAATCTTTCATCTATGTATTGGGAAGATTGGCCGATTTATACATTCTCGCCATCTTTACAAGGGATGGAATGAACAGTATGTTCAATTCAGTAAATACTTTTCAGGTTTAAATAACTCTTATGGCATATATTTAGATCATACGGTTTTACTGCATTATTCCATTTGTCTGAAAGACTATTAATATCGGGATATCAAAAATTATCTTGGTCAAGGGTGGTTGTGGAATCTAAAACGTGTGTCTTACTTTACGTTATCAAAACTTGTGTCAAATTAATTAATTTGAAGTTTCTAAAAGTGAGAAATTTCGCAATTTTATACGAATGTTATAACACTCAGAAGTCTCTAGCGCTTTAGACTCCGGGATTTTCACGTGGCCTATCGAAATTAGAAGGTTCGAATTGTATAAAAACACAATTGCATAAACGCCAGACGTCCTATGTAATTAGCTACGAACGTAATCATTTTGACATATGCCTCGAGGAGCTCGCTACGAGTCAGTTAGAGTTTATACTTTTTACCTCGATCTTGTTAATTCGGGGCCGTTTTATGCCCCGTGCGGCCAGCGCCAGTTGGGATAAAGTGTTTTCGGCTATAGGCCGCTAGCTTTTAACCGCTTTTGGGTATATTTTAGTAGCTAGAAAATTCCCTTTGGTACGTCGCAAGTTAGACGCGCGTAGCTGAGACCTGAGAGTACCTGTTTCTATTTTAATTGAATTTTCCTATTTAATCGACATTTTGGGGCCCGAGAATATGCTATTTAGTTGGCCCCGTTCATAAACTAACGACATGGAGCGAAAACCGCATGCGAAAAGTCCTCGTAAAGACGTTCTATGTTCCGAAGATTTGCACTTTTCTAACTCGCGAGCTACGCGCTCCTCACGTGAACGTCATTCGATTTATCGGAATTTTAAAACAGTTTTCGACCCCGATTGTGGCTATTGCGACCTTGCAAAAGGTTCAAAGTTAACATTTCATTTTACATTCCACAACCACCCTTGACCAAGATAATTTTTAATCTGGAATAAATAGGTATGAAATTTGTAGGTTATTGATGATGTCAGTGTGACAGTGACATAATTATTTCAAACGTAAAGTAGGACACACGTTTTAGATTCCACAACCACCCTTGACCAAGATAATTTTTGATATCCCGGTATATGGTTATGATATGTAATCTGGTTTTCATTGTAGTAGAAGAGTTATAAAATTTATTAATTTTATCCTTATAACTATTGTTTACTAAAGTGTCTTTTTTTTCAATCGATATAGCTCTTAGTTAAAGAGAATTTACTTTAATAGTTCTATTTATCAAATTTATAATAACGTTCTCTGATATTGTTTATCTATAGCAGAATGTGTATGGCCGATCATAAGAATTCAGAGTCCTTGAAATCCATCTTTAAATAGAATTGAAATCCAAAGTATTCTTACACCTTATGCCAATCACAGAACTTATATTATAATATGTGACATCTTCGATAATTGGTCTGGACAGCTGTCAGTAACATCGTTTTATCTCTGTTATTATCTTACGAATACAAACATTTCACATTAAGCTGCAATTCAATTTTGTTACTTTTAAATAGAATTTAAAACTAAATATTTATCTAACCTCTTATTTAATCGGTAACACAGAATAATTTTCTTAGCAATATAGTATAAAAAGCATATCAAAAAAATAATGAAAATAAATTATCCGATGAAGACAAATATTCGATTTACAAGGTGACATGTGGGTGTCCCCTAAGATATACATTGATCAGGCAGGAAGGACCTTTAAATACGGATCAAAGAACATATGCGTAGTTTCATTAATAATAAAACTGATGCAACCATTGCACAATATTTAATTATGGGAAGCCATTACTTTAATGATAATTTTAAGATCTTACACATTCAGAATAAAAGAAATAAATTAAATTGGTGGAATCCTTAGAAATTAATAAGTATAAAAAGTTCGATGTTCCGATATCCTGCTGAGCGATAAAAAATAATTAATAATTCTATACGCTATATAGTGTAGTCAAAGGGGTATTAAAATAGGCAAAACCTGTAAATCCTTGGTAAAAAGTTTGATTTTGATGGGACAAAGTGCATTCTCTTCAGAATGTCATTAGAAAAAAGTTGACCACAAATAAAGTTGCGCAAATTGTTTATATTGTTTATAAACAATTTAATTAGCTCATTTTTGAGATTACATAAAAATGCTAAATTTGACCATTTTTGATCTGGTATAGACTATTTTTGGTCGGTGAATATATGATACTAGGTAAACAAATAGTTGAAATAACTTAATTTTTTTTAATTTATATAAATTATTTATTAACAAATAGATGTATTCGACCAAAACTCCGAGTTTAGGGTCGTTTTCGGATAATTCTGACTTCTGAGTTAGATTTTATCGTCAATATCGTCGAATGTATACCCACAAATTTGCTAATTTGTTATAAACAAATTATATTTATTAACAAATATACGAATTTGACCAAATTGTCGAGTTCATAGTCGTTTTCTGATAATTTTTTCCTCCTTAGTACTATTTTATTGCTATTATGGTCTTTAAATGCTGATGTGACATTTTTATTTATTTTTTTATAATATGCACACTCAGAACCTGATTTTTTTGCCAAATTGATGAAATGTATCAAGTTTTAATATAATAAAAAAATGTCATGCTCAAAAAAATTGTTTAATTCATATATCTATATATATATATATATATATATATGAGAAATAATTGGTTTTATTCAAATGTATCACGAAAAATACTTCAGAATTACCACTTTAATGCCGCGCAAAGAATTTTTTTTTTCAAATTGTCACATCAACGAATTTCAAACCGTATTAACCCTATGATGAACATATAAATGATGAGAATACGCAGGTAGAAAAAAAAGAAAAAATCCTGTACCGCAGCTGTTCACAAAGACGACGCGTCATCTCAGTATATCAAAAGTCGTGACATCGTCGAAAATATTTTCATGATGGTACGAATGAATAAGATGACAACATAGAAGAAGATATTAATGATATTTATTTTGATTCTGATGTTAGTGACGATGATATATTATTTAATTAAATTTATTACTAAAATATGAAATTGAAAACAATTGTTTTTTCTAATAATAGTAATAATAATCCTTAAATTTATTTCAACAATTTGTTTGTCAAAAATTGCTTCTCTGAAACATTATTCGATATTCATGGTATAAATCTCGTGCACTCAACTCCTTGATAAAATATTTTGTATTTGTTCGTTTCAAAGTTGATTTTTCTAGTAGCATACATATCTATTTGTTTTGATTTTTTTGATATAATTTAGTTGATTATTGATAGATTAATTTTAAAAACTACGTTTCTACACTACTAGAAAGCGATTAACATCATCGATAAGAAATTTACGTGAAAAATTGTAAAAAAAAGCAAAGATGTTTATTCTTAAATAAGTTAGCGACAAATAGAAGAGGGTATCGCATCACAAGGTGACAGAATCACACATCCGGGTCATTCTACAATGTAGCGATTGCGACGGTCTCCGTCCAGTCGAGCCGGTCGGTGAACCACACACACAGCCTCGTCGATCGTAGACCGTACCGTACAGTTGTCCGTTAAAAAAATGACGCAGGAGGAACTCAAGGATGTACACCGGATCTTCAAAAATGACCATCGTCATAACCTAGTTACTACGCCTGCTACTATATCGGACCGTAAACAATGTTGTCGCACGTTGTTATACAACGATGTTATCTCTGTTTGGCATAAATAATGTGTGTTCTCAATGAACTACTCTAAGAGCAAGATAATTGCACCTTACAATTATTATTATTAGGGAGCTCTAGTCTAGACATGAATAATAACGTCTCACTTACGGTGATAATCTATATCTATCTATATAATTATATAAAAGGCAAATACCACTCACCGACTCACTCACTCATCACGAAATCTCCGAAATTATAAAGTGGACGGGCTTGAAACTTGGCAGATATGTTCCTTACACGAGGCATCCGCTAAGAACGAATTTTTCGAAACTTAATCTCAAACGGGGTAACAGGGATTCGATATACGAGGGCAAGGTGAAAAGCCCCTGAAAAATAAAACATATGGCGCCACAATCGGAAATTCCAAGTGGCATTTCTGATGAACCATCTTTAACTAGAACGCATTAAAATTTTCACACTGAATTGGTTCGTCATCCACCATATTCTCCAGATTTCGCCCCCTGCGATTTTCATCTATTTCCAAACATGAAGAAATGGCTCGGAGGAAAGAGATTTGGTCATCGCTAAAACAAACGTCTATTTCGGAGGAATTGCCGAAATCGTATTATTTGGAAGCGATCGAAAAATTTGAAATACGTTGGACGAATTGTAACGGGCCACAAGGAGATTATGTTGAGAAATAAAATAAGTTTTGACTAAATAAATCATTTCTTGTTAAATTTTTCAGGAACTTTTCACCTTGCCCTCGTATTTTGACGTTTGTGACTGCTAATATAATTACGGACAATTTTTATGACAAACATATCCATAGATTAATGGATCACAGTTCAGACTGTCTATGACATGACAGCTGATACATTGACAGTCACATAGTCATTCCATATCATAGCTATACCTGTCAATTGAAATAAACTGTCACAAGACAGAGTATAATTTTACGTTTTTCCGCAGTTTTAAAAAGAAAGTGCTAGTTAATGGCTAGGTTATTTTAGTTTATCACTTATAATATCCCATGTGCAAAATTTCAGGAAATTAATTTGTGCACTCGGGATATTCGGTAAGAGAATTTTACACCGAAGGAATATTAGTTTAAAATAATTTCAATGTGATATTATTTGACATTTTGTCATGAAAATATGAGACATTACGAAGGAATGCCATAATTTATTTATAGGATTTTCAGAGTTTGATGTATGCGAGTCCAAACGTCAGTTGTGATTCTTGATTCACCCACTTTAGTTGTTCAAAATTTTAAAAAGTGGATTAAATATAGTTTATTACATGTTGTTGAATTAAATTTTATTTACTAAAAGTGGTGGAAGTATGTGTTTTTAACTAATGGTTTTCTTTCGGCAACTGATTTATAATAAAATTCAAATATCAATAGTAATTTTTGAACCACCCACTTTAGTTGTACAAAATTATTAAAAGTAGACTAAATATGGTTTATTACATGTTATTGAATTACATTTTATTTACTAAAATTGTTGGAATTATGTGTTTTTAACTAATGGTTTTCTTTTGGCAACTGATTTACAATAAAATTCAAATATCTTTTGATCCACCTACTTTAGTTGTGTTAAATTATTTTAAATAGATTATACATATATAGTCTCTTTCATGTTTTTGGGTTAAATTTGATGTACTAAAATTGGAGGAATTATATTCGTTTTTAGCAAACGATAGTTTCTGTTTTTTAAGCGAATCAAATAATTATGAAATAGTAATATTGCTTAATGGAAATAGGCGGCCATGGCTATGATACCATGACAAATGTCATTGTACTTTCTCCATATTTTGTACAAAATCAATCGCCTCAGATTATATTGTAACAATGAGTTGTTTTAAAAATTACGCTTGTTCATGTTGCGACGAATTAAGTCATGTGAAAATGTTCCATTCCAAACTAACATATTTACCGAAGTTAATTGAATATTGTTCACCAGAAATGTTAAATGTGGCAAATCGTAAAGGTTTATTCAAGAAAATCCAAGAAAAGTTGTTGCAAAGATCTATAAAATTTTACAGAATTGACAAGAATAAATTGAACAAAGTGGTTTCAAAATATTACATTTATTTGCTTAAGCACAAACATCTTAAACACAAACATTTGGTAAATTTTGAGTCTTCTGTCCTTTGCTATTCGCCATTACGAAGAGAGGATTTTCAAGAGGAATATCAAAAACATTTAAATGTTGTTATGAAATTAAATAAAATATAGATTTTAATAATAAATCGAATGAATTTAAATATTTAATTTATTTTTGTGAACGGTTGTTTTGTTATGTATTGTATCACTCTCAAACTCATTTGTTAAACGTCAAAAAATATCCACTATAATTTTGCTCCTCTACCCTAAAAGAAAAAATATCCGACGAAATTTTTTGTTGGCATGGCAACAAGTCAAAATAAAAGTATTTCATTGGTCGAAAATTGTCGATGTGAAATTCTCAGTGTTATTGCTTCTTCGCACGCAAATGTTTCGAAAGTCTAGTACCTAACCATAAAAAATATTTTATTTGGTAATTGTTTAGATACGGGCTTCTACTAAACATAGATGATTTTCGAACATTTCTTTTTGTAACGTATTTAGTTACCTCTAAATATGAAAAAACCTGTTGCGGAACTCGAAAATTCCATCGAAAAATTAAAAAATACATGATTTTGGTTGAAAATGTTGAGGTTCATATCAACGAAAATTGAATATTTTAGCAAATTATTCAGTCCTTACGGTGGTAAAATGTCTTTAAATAGATTAATACGTAAATTGCGTTACTTTATATCCATTAATAGTTGTTTATTTTCATTGTACAATGTTAATTACTTTCAATAAATAAGCGTCCATTTAGTATTTTTAATGTACATTCTGAATATAGGTCAGGTGTAAGTAATTAATACTTTGAAATGTTGGCAGTCTCACCATACATTAAAATTTATAATACACAAATTCGAAGACAATCATAGACGTACATTATCCTTATTACTAAATGAAATGAGCGCAGAGCATGGCCTTCTGCTTCTTCGGGAAACACTGTATTTTTTTTTTCGAAGGACTAATTTCGAGTTGGTAAGGTTTAAGAATCAGATAACGCCGTAGTTTGAGAGGAACAGGTTACCACATAATCTCGAATTAGGAGCATCACCTGACGATTGTTCGTTCTTTGAAAAAAGTGGATTCAATACGTCGCTATCAGGGTCTCATTTAAAATAAAGAGCACTATCTTCATGTGGTATGTCTTTGAAAAAAGCGAAGAACAGACAAAGCCATTCAAAACATACACCTATTTTTCGGCTCTTACATTTAAAAAAGGATCAACTTCGAGGATGTGTTCCTTCTTCAAACGATTGTTCCTTCCTTGAGGAAATCGAAGGACAGTCCTTCCTTGAGAATATCGAAGAACAGATTGAAGCCACGATATAAAGCGTGTAAAGCCACGACAAAGCCTCTTACAGGGCATTCGTGTATTCCATAATCAGTCAATGTTCTCGTATCGAAATATCAGGAGATCTACAGATTTCAAGATTAGTCTACTTCTAAATTATCGAATAAAATTAAGCTGAAAAACAAATCTGCATTCTATTCAATGCATTATTTACCAAGCCTTCTAGCTGTGAATCAGCCAAGCGCTCAAGCTCAGATGGCAATGTGATGAAACAAGTCATCGAAATCCTGATGAGATTGAAATAGCTCATAGAATAGTTTAGTCCAGGCAATAAGCCCGGAAAAAGACCATAATAAAAAAATATATAGTAAGCTAGAATTACAATTTTTTTTTTCATTTTGTTCCTAATACCCCATAGATCATTCATGACTATCAAGACCGCGGGGTTCGACCTTCCTACCCCCTCAAAACGGGGTTTCAACCCCTCAGAGGAGCATTCTTATAAAAACAGTCCAAAATTAATGAATTAAGAGCCGAAAATGACCCCTAGTATGTTTTTTGGGTCGCTGATCACGATTCCGCAGTTAGTTTTCTCGGAAAACTCCCTCCAGATGGGAAATTTGGAAAATTTATATATAATATATAACTTATAATTTTGTTGCAAAAATGACCTAGTACATTTTTTGGGTCGCTGATCACGATTTCGCTGTAATTTTTCCCAAAAAAGTCTCTCCAGGTGGAAAATTCGAGAAATTTGAGATTTTCCTGAGACGTTTGTGAATAATAAAGTATAATTTTGTTGCAAAAATTACCTCTAGTAAGTTTTTTGGGTTGCTGATCACGATTCCGCTGTAATTTTTCCCAAAAAAGTCTCTCCAGATGGAAAATTCGGGAAATTTGAGATTTTCCTGAGACGGTTATGAATAATAAAGTATAATTTTGTTGCAAAAATGACCTCTAGTCATGACCTCCAGTCATTTTTGCAACAAAATTATACTTTATTATTCACAAACGTCTCAGGAAAATCTCAAATTTCCCAAATTTTCCATATGGAGAGAGTATTTTGGGAAAAATAACAGCGGAATCGTGATCAGCGACCCAAAAAACATACTAGATGTCATTTTCGGCACTTAATTCATTAATTTTGGACTGTTTTTATAAGAATGCTCCTCTGAGGGGTTGAAACCCCGTTTTGAGGGGGTAGGAAGGTCGAATCCCGTGGTCTTGATAGTCATGAATGATCTATGGGGTATTAGGAACAAAATGCAAAAAAAATTCTGAAATTCTAGATTACCATATTTTTTTTCTGGTTCGTTGCCTGGACTAGTTATTATTTCTGATAATAAAATAGTCTATGATATTTGAAATATAAAATAAATAAGATGTTATTCCACTAAAATTGTTTCTAACCTGTTTTTATGTAAAACGTCAAGTTAATTTCTCATGAATTTTCATTATTAACCATTTCTCCAGATTTTATTCGATTTCATGTCTAGACGTTTATCCAACCGGATTCTACGGTTCTTCATTCATTTAACAAAACTCAACATTATATTTCAAGAACTACGTCAAGCCCGGAATTACCGCCTAATGACTTAGTTATATGATATTCTGGAAGTTTCTAACCACTGAAGCATAACTACCTAATAACGAGAATAATAATCAGTAAATGAGTGTTATTAATCACTTGACTGAATATCTCACAATATGCCAATAGGAATAGCACTTTGGTAATAGAATAATTACTTCAGATGAGTAACAAAATTTAGCAAACAGGTTAATAATAATTAATAATGATTCTGGACCAGGTATGAATGAATATACAAGGGTGTCTCAGATTTTAATCGGGAAAATTTAATAGAAATAGAAAATTTGATTTCGAGAAAAAAAATTCCTGCTAACATTATACAGGGTGTCCTCGAACTGCGTGGCTAAAATAAAACCGAAGATTCTTTGATTCGAAAAAAATTTGATGAGCCTTTTTACTTTTGTGTCTTGTTTAGCCGGTAGAGGGCTCCAAAGTTGCAAAAATAATTTTGTTTTTTCGGTATAACTTGAGAACGTGATGGAGGACTTTTACAATATTTGACAGGTGAGTTACTGTCAATAATAGCCGTTTTTGAGAGTGGAGCATAGAGCCTTAGAGACCATAGAAATGGCTCAAACTTGAGGATGTAACGGGAAAAGTGTCCAGAACTTTTTTGTGGTCGATGTAATTCACTCTATATTTTTTATGTAGATAGCTTATCTAATTTGAAAACTTTTCTTACTCTTAGAAAATTTTGGTAAAATCAACGGATTAGCTTGAAAAAAATAATTTTCGAGTCTCTGCAATTTTGGCTTACTAATTTTACTCGATTAAAATACCTTAGTTGCCTTTGCTTTTCTAATGTCATTTTGGCATTTGAAGAATTTATTCTCAAAACTGTCAGTTTTTACTTTGCTTTCCGTAAAAATTTTATAAAATTATGGCTCAAAATTTCCGAAATGGTTAATATCTCGGTAAAACATGAATAATAAAAACAATAGAAATGGGGAAACGATGTGATTATTTAGGAAAAACAAATGCTAAATTAAAAGAAACAACAAAACTTTTTGGGAAATCGCTAAGGCATCAATTGTTCGAAATGTTGCCCATTTTCCTGAATACACAAATTAATTCGTTTCAAGAAATTGGATTGAACTCTGGCTAGTACTTCAGGATCATTCTTCAATAAATCCGCTTCATGATTAATTCGTTGCAACAATTCCTCTCGTGTGTTCACTGGAGCTGCATAAACTTTCGACTTCAAAGCGCCCCATAGAAAGAAGTCGCAGGGCGTCAAATCAGGGGGAGCGGGCCGGCCAGTTCACTGGTGCATCGTGTCCTCTACCTATCCAGCGATCTGGATATTCCGCATTCAAATGTCGCCTCACAGCTAATGTGAAATGAGGAGGTGCACCATCATGGATAAATCAGGCCACGACGAATGTGTAAGGGCATATCTTTCAACAGTTCAAGTAGCCTTTGTTCCAAAAAGTTCAAGTAGTTCTCCCCGTTCAATCGATCGGGTATAACGGTAGGGCCAATAATAAAGTTATCCAAAATTCCAACCCAAACATTGATTTTAGTTTGATTCTGAAAATATGTAACTTCCGTTTCATGAGGATTTTCATCACCATAGAAATGTTCATTATGGAGGTTAAAAAGACCACATCTCGTGAAAGTATCTTCGTCCGTGAACAGAATTCTTCTACAAAAATTGGGGTTTGCGTTTTGTCTTTGGACAATCTAGCCGATGACCTGGATCCATGGGCAATAAGTCTTGAACTGTTTTAATATGATAGGGATACAACAGTTCTTCTTTCAGTACATTATGAACTAATGATTTTGAGGCTCCAATACGAAGTCCCAAACGTAGTGTGCTTATCCCAGGTTCAGTTTCAACCGCTTCCAGTATCGCTTCTTCGAGCTCTAACGTCCTTCTTGTCCGTCTGCGTCCAGTTTCTCTGCGATTTGCTTCAAATTTGCCAGTTTCGCGAAGGTTTGCCGATTTGGAATTCTGCGATGCGGATATCTTTCCCTTCTCCGGCCATTGCAACGACAAAGTCCATAAATCAATAACATATCAACCATTTCAGTGTTAGTGAAATTTTGATCCATAATTTTATAAAATTTTTACGGAAAGCAAAGGAAAAACTGACAGTTTTGAGAATAAATTCTTCAAATGCCAAAATGACATTAGAAAAGCAAAGGCAACTAAGGTATTTTATTCAAGTAAAATTAGTAAGCCAAAATTGCAGAGACTCGAAAATTATTTTTTTCAAGCTAATCCGTTGATTTTATCAAAATTTTCTAAGAGTAAGAAAAGTTTTCAAACTAGATAAGCTATCTACATAAAAAATATCGAGTGAATTACATTGAGCACAAAAAAGTTCTGGACACTTTTCCCGTTACATCCTCAAGTTTGAGCCATTTCTATGGTCTCTAAGGCTCTGTGCTCCACTCTCAAAAATGGCCATTATTGACAGTAACTCACCTGCTAAATATTGTAAAAGTTCTTCATCACGTTCTCAAGTTATACCGAAAAAACAAAATTATTTTTGCAATTTTGAAGCCCTCTACCGGGTAAACAAGACACTTGAGGCAAAAGTAAAAAGGCGTAGAAGTTGGAGTTTTCTGAGTTTTTGTTTCTTGTGCTATACTTATGGCCGTACATTCTGTTTTGTAAATATTGTTTAGAGATTACAGTATAAGTCTCATCGCAATCTAATCAATTTAATTTGTATACTGTGTTAGTTTGTTTATCTTTAGATATTGAAGTTTTCAGACTTGAAAAATATTTCCCAACACAGTTAGTGAAGGTTTATGGGCAACATTTATACTTTTTTAAACATTTCTTAATTTTCTCTGAGGTCTCCGGAACGTATGGTAATGTTATAAAATTATCTGTATTACCGTTTATGTTGTATATATATGACGTTCCATTATAGATTTTGTTTATTCTTTCTTCAATCATGGAATTGAAAAATGTTTTTGGGTAGCCATTCATTTCCAGTGTATTACGGACAATTTTTAAATTTTTGAGACGGTCCTCTGGGTGGGACGGTCCTCTGGGTGGGACAGTTTAAACGAGCGATCTGTAAGGCTGTTTGTAACACTTTTTTTATAACTTGTTGGTACAACAGAATTGTAGTGAAGATAACGTTGAGACCAAACTTCTTTAGTAAGCCACGAAGTTTTTATTTTTCCATCTACATCATGCCTAATGTTCATATCTAGGGAATTTATGTTTTTGTTCACTTCTATTTCACAAGTAAAATTGAGTTTACAGTGGATTTTATTAAATTTATTAATCTCGTATTGAATTTTATCATTGGGAACACATATTAGGCAATCGTCTACATACCGTTTAGACTTTAGAGAATATGGATTGAAAATCTAATGAATTTATTACAGATTCCTTAAGCATTCCATAACTAGGTTAGCAATAGTAGATGAAATAGGAGGTTCCATTGCTGTACCGAATATTTGCCAAAAATATTGCTCGCCATATTGAAAATAAGTGCATTCTAAACAAAACTTTACTGCATTTATAAATTCAGATTGTTCTATAGGTGTGGTTTTTAATCCTTGCCCAACGTTTTTTGATGTCGTATAATGCCGAAACGACTGGTATATTTATAAATAAACAACGTCCAAGGAAATTAATAGATGATCTACGGGTACGGATTGATTTTTTATAAATTCATTAAAATGCCATGAGTCTTTCACATAAAATTATTTTTTTCCAATTATATTGTGATAGATTTTGATAAATTTTTGGTAGGCGCTTCCAATATTACTTACAATGGGTCTTAAAGGTTTATGTAGTTTTGGAAGCCCATAGATGTGCTTGCCCATTAAGGCAAATTAAATTATTTTTCAATTCAATGGAGATTATCTTATTGTTGTACTATTTATTAATTAATTTATTCATGTCAATTTGTACTGATAATGTAGGATCAGATTTTAATTTTTGTAAGTTGTTTCAACATTTAATAGATTTCCTATTTTGTTTTCATAGTCATTATGGCATTATGACAGTTTTATTACATTTATCCGCGTTTAAAACTAATATTTGAGGGTTAGCATTCAAAAACTCTTTTGTCTTTTTTGTGTGATTACATTTTGGTATTAGATTCGCTTATTAAAAGACGAAGTAAGTCAGTGAATGGCAAGGGAGTATTT
This sequence comes from Endomychus coccineus, assembly GCA_958510875.1. NCBI lineage: Eukaryota > Metazoa > Arthropoda > Insecta > Coleoptera > Endomychidae > Endomychus > Endomychus coccineus. Next base: position 102,476,088 of record OY294070.1, read on the forward strand.
TTCATAAGATTCATTCCTATTACGAAATGCTTAATTTTTATCGAAAGTTTACTTTATCTATTATTAAAACAAAAAAAGATCCTAGATTTTGAGAAATATATGGAAAATCAACTACCAGATTCGAGTCAATAATATTATTAATACATATTGTGATGTTAAAGTAAGCATTATTATACTCTTCGCATACGAAGTCCTAAAAGTATATAGCATCTACTCAAGCTATTTCTACCATTGTTAAAAAAAGGTCGGCAATCCTTCAAAATAGGCGTTTGTTTCAGCGATGACCTCATCGTTGGAGCCAAAACTCTTTCCGATGAGCCAATTCTTCAAATTTTAATGCGTTCTAGTTAAAAATGGTACATCAGAAATGTCACATGGGATTTTCGATTTTTTTTGTAGGAAACTTTCACCTTGCCCTCGTATAGTGTCATGATTTTCAGGTTGTTCCTGCTTAGCGTTATACTTTTCAAAACGCCCTTTTTCCTAAATTAATCTAGGAGGGTTTTAGATTGTCCCAGGATGTTGCCAACGGTTAAAATGAAATATTCCTGGTTTGACGAATATTTCCACTTATTTAGATCAATTCAAATGAATTGGTATAAAAATTACTAAATACGACGTCATTTATTTTTTATAGCGAAAGCGCATGTATTACCAATTCTACGAAAAACGACAGTTTATTAAAAACAGACGTAAACCAATATGTTTCGAAGAACATTTGGTCTGGCCCGATTTCACGGTTGCTTATGCTAAATTAGATAATGAATACAAAGTTGAAGCGCTTCCAATTCAGAATCTCAGGGTAAACAACAGCACGTGCGAATTACTAGTACGTGTTTGCTTACTTTGAATTCTATTGGTTTAAAATGTAAATTATTTTTTAAAATTCTCATATTGAGTTTTATCTTACATACTTATTACTGGCTAATATTTTATGCTTCTTTCCCAAGCAATTTATCATTGATAATTTAAATATAGTAAGCAGCAGTTAATGTTTGTTACCTATATTATAATAATAATCTACCAATTTACAAATGTCGTTTGGAGGTATTATGACAAAAGTAGATCTGAAAAACTACATACCTATATATCAGTACGGCTCGTGAATTTTTGAGGAGAGGAGAGGAGGCTGGACATAAAACGTTTTTGTAAAAATATACTCTATTCACAGCCATTTAACCTTTGCACAGCGACCGTACCAGCTACTTCAGTGACAAAATTAATTGTTACCCAGCAAGAACCAACGTGGAGGTATAGAGTTTCTCTTGCCAAAAAATTTTTTTGTTCATTTTTTGTCTTTTATTTTTTTTGGATTTTTAATATTTTTTTCTTTTTTCTGGAATTTTTCATATTTTTTTTTTTTTTTAATTTTATTAACTTTTTTTTATATATTAACGGAATTCTACGGTCTTTAGTTTGCGAAAAATGATCAATAATATTATCAAAAAATGTATCATTTTGTTTTAAGTGTTTTACTAAATCTTTTTCAATAGATATTAAACTAACATTGTATAAACGATTTTGGCCCATTGTATTTGGCATGTAAGTTTTAATTCGTTTGAGAGTAGAAAATGATCTCTCCACCGATGCCGACGTGACAGAAATGGTGACTGTTAAACAAAGTAGTTTATAAAACTGAGGTAAAACTTGTTGCATATCATTGTCTATCATATATTTTATCATATCGGCTGTCATACTGGCCTAAAATATCTTTATCCGAGTATATAACGCATAATTCATTGTGCCGTGCTATTTTATCAAAAAATTTATATTTTAGAACTAAATTATCTTAAAGTGTATTGGGGAACTCTTTTGAAAAAGATTCGAAAAGTCTTCTATTCGTCAAGTCAAAAAACTTCAATTCATGTAAATCGGAAAATCGAATCTCAATTTGACCTTTAATAGTATCTAAAATTTCATAAAAAAGTTGTTTATAATGTAGTTTCTTGTCTACCAAATTATGTGTTTCCCTCCTGTTCGCGGGAGGAGCCTCATCAGTTGAAAAATTTTCAAATAAAATATTAAAATGAAATTCTGTATTACGGAAACTTGAAATTTTTCCAATGAGATGTTTCAAACGATCTCTTGAATAAATTATATTAGTGAATTTATGTTGTAAAATTTGGAAAATAAGATCAGTTTGTTCAAATATTAATTTAAAATTATCAAGAAAAAACAAAAATTCTTCATTTTCTAAATAAGATTTTAAACCAACAGCAGCATTTAATGAACCTGATCTGTTGAAAAGTCATCACTGTTTAATACAAAATCAAATGTTTCAATTAATTTGTCTTTATTTTTATGGATGGTAAATACTGCACGTGATGTAAAATTCCATCGAGTTGGAGCATTGCAGGGAAATCAATGATTTTTTTTAAACTTCGTCTTGTCAATACTACTATTAGTATTAACACTGATCGATTTTGATAGTTACCTGACATTACTAATCCTTTCAAATCCGGTAAATGCCGTTTATTTAAAAGAAAAACTTTTATCATATGTTAATTCACTAAATGGATTTTCTAAAAGGCAGCAACTAACTCACTAACACTCATTTTAAATTTACAACAGACAACAATCTAACCTTACTTCGCGTGGCGTGACAACACATAAACAAGCACTGACTGACCTACTCAGCAGTCGGCAGAACGCACGTCTCGTATTTCATAGATTTCTAGCGGCTGCCGCAGGCTAGCTTCCAGAGGGTGTTGCCATTTTCGCTGATTTACCCAGTTGGCGTTCGGACTGGTCGGGAAAACGGCAACTGCGTTGAACAACACATGCTCAGCGTTTGAGATATATAGAGTCTAGCCTCAGGGCACTGTTGCCAGATTAAAAATAACTACTGAGAACGGGGAATTAATTGTAAAATTTTAAAAATTATCAGAGAAACAGGAAATAAAATGGAGGATGATCATTAAGATAAATTGGTGAGGAGGCTGTGCCTCCTTAGCCTCCTTCGAGGAGCCGCCACTGCTATATATTTTAAAGAACAAATTTCGAAATACCATGAATTATGTATCAGTGCTATTCAATTTGTAAAACTAGTTTCATACCATTACTTCAAAATTGCTCCTATTTTTGCGTATATTTTTTTGTTTGTATTATTTCATCATAATATACGTAAAATAATATATAATTTTTTCCTTAATAAATTACCTACCTTCGTACAGTTGATGTTATTGCATCCAAAAATAAACTTACAAAAAAGCAATCTACTTACAATTTCCGCTTGGAAGTATTATCAGAAAGAAAATTGCAAACAAAACAGAAAGATATTGAAAAAGAATTGTTTGGTATATTCCATTTAGATTTCAGAATAATAGTTCCAAAAAAACGACATAGGTATGTAACTAAAAGAAAGAAATTTTGAAATACCAAGAAAAATCCATCAGTGCCATTTAATTTTCAAAAGTAGTGTCATACCATTACTAGTTCTTAAAATTATTCAAAGGTGCTGATGTTTTTTCGAGTACTATATATAAGTATTATGTATAATAATATATTTTTACGTGAATCAATTTTTGTATTAATATTTCCCCAATAAATTAACCACCTACAATTGATGTTATTGCATCCAAAAATAAGCTTACAAAAGCCTAATAACAAAGAATTGCCGTTTGGAGGTAACATCGCATGAAAACTGGAACCGCAAATTAAAGATATTATAAAAGAAGTCAGCCTTTTTGCAATGTCATACATCCTTTTAAAATTATTTAGCTTCCAAAATTTGGGCCCAATTTTGTATATGTATTGACTGGCAAATTTTGGGTCCGGAAGCCATTTCCTATACTTTCTTATCGCCGTACTGGACGATATTTCGAATCGCCCTTTATGTCAGTGTAATATGTAGCGCCCACTAATAAATAGTAGACTATGATTTGTCAGCAACTTCTTCTATTACTTACTATTTCTTACTATTTCAAATTTAGTGAATTTTTTTTGAACGTGTGGAGGTTATAGGCATAGGGAAAGACCTCACTAGGCAACAGTTTATTTCGAATTCGAGTAAAAACAAAATTTTGACATTTATGATTGATTAAATTGCCATCTATAAATTTTATAAAAGTGTAGAGGATATTTTGCAGTAACCACGCAATAATATTTTATTATTGTCAAAAACTCTGGACCGTTAAGCTCATTTGTGTCGAGTTGTAGAGAAAACGTTTGAAGGTGAGAATATTTCTGAAGACTTGTTGTTGAAGTCTCCATAAGCGGCGGAGGCACTTGTGTGTTTCACAATACAAAAGGTACTTCGAAAATTATAGCTGACATTTAATTTATTTGGAGATCCCCGGCCATAATATAACAACCACCTTCGAAAACTTTGTCTATTGACTTCTAAGACGAGATGTGTTTGTAATTAACTTGCATTATATTGAGATGTTAAGAAAGGTTCCTTGATATCTATGTTAAAATACATTCATCGCTAAAGTAATGCGATATAAATCTATTTTATTACCTAGGGTAATAAAAATGTTCGTAACACCCTAAGGCATTATTTATAATGTAAGGTATCTCGAAATAGGTTGGTTATTTAAAAACAACATAATATTAGGATATTAAGATAATTAAATCAGGCAATGCTTCGATATTTGATATCTTGAAAGTTGAGAGACCAAATCGAATTTTCAATATTATTAATTAAATCTTCCGTAAGTAATTTCTTAGAATCAATTGCAAAATTTAAACCTCTATTTAACAAACTCATTTCAAATAGTATTTAAACAGGCACATTTTGATTTATAATTTAGCTTACTCTGATGATGGCTACTTGGTAGCCGTAAGGTCCACAGTACTTTAATAGTATTTTTGTCCTAGTGACCTAAGGACCAGCACTCAAGGCAAAACCAAAATTACTATTTCGGAGTCTTGACAAGAATAAACAGGGAAATTGAGATTCCATCATTCAATACCATTGCCTATACTGAATGGATTATAATGGATCAGATTTAATTTAACTCAATATAATGTGTTCTAATTCTATACATATAGACATATGTATATATACAAATTAATTATTATTAAATAGACCACTTAAATACTGAATAAATTTATCAATTCAATAATGAGGTATGTCTTGTATCGAGCAACAATTTGACGTAACACTAACAATAACTGTCTGAAAATTAATTGATATGCATCAGCGAACATTGCAAAATTAGAGCAAATAATTAGCGAAACAAATACAATTGTACATGTTATTAAACAAAAGACGCTTGACGCATTATCAAGGAAACCTATCACTGTGGACCAGGATGCGCCTTTTTACACACAGATTCAACCTTCGGATTGTTCACCTTTCACTTGAAAACGTAAATCTAAGCGATTGTATTGTTAATCATTGAATTTCTCGACGAATCGAATGGAAATTGTAGGAAAGTGATAATTAACGCTGCTAATGAATAAACGAATGATTAACTAATTAATCTACAGTCTTATAACTTGATTCGTTCACAATGTGGCTGTCGAGAACGACTAGAACTTATCCACATGTTATTGAAGACTGAAACTTACTTTCTACGTATTAGTCCCAGCCAATTTAATTTTCTTTGGTCCAAATCATGGTGGCTTTTCAATTACCATAAGATATTTGAAGTAGTGGGATTTTTTTTAAGTCAAATCTCCAGTTTACTAATACAATTATAAGTGCCAGAAAATTGATTTGAATGAATATGACTGATAATAGAATCAAATGAGACCACTTTGAACAAAGTTCGTCGTTTCCTACAAGTCATATTAATTTAGATGAATATTTAATTATATGTTCTACAAAAAATTAAATCTTTAAATTGCAGTCGATACTAAAACCTGAAATAATCTTTGGAACATCAATCATAAATAAAAAAATAATAATAAACAAATGCGGTTTTCAGAAATTTTATGAGAAGATTCACTTAAATGTTTCTTCTTGAATTTTGAAATAAAGTCATTATAATTTAAACTATATCTTCTTTGAGCCAGTTTTGAAATCAATCTCATCACGATGTTCTAGAGACTAATATAAAGGTTGATTTGGAAAAATAGAAGGTACGCAAGTTTTGGAATCTTTATAGGACACACAAGTACAGCACACTAATGGCATCATCAGGAAAATATTTACAACATACGTATGAATTTTTATAGGAAACGAAAGAATGTCTAAGAATTGCTCTAATCCATTTTTGCTTCTAACTCTCGTCTCGTGGAAAAGCAAATGTTGAATAATAAGTCTCATCTGGATTACGGGCATAGTTGCTGTAGCAGTTCGGTTCGCAATACTTAGCTAGCATTCTGATATAAAATGATAATACGATTATAAAACAAATTATTTAAAAAACAAAACACTGTATCGGTTTAATGGAATCAAAATGGGCGTCACACTAGGTACCTAACAAACAACACGCTATTTTATTGCCACAGTTATCACTTCACTCAATCTCTTAAAATATACTTTTGTTCATTGTTTGCAGCGCAAATGAATTCAATTATATCTTTACTATATGCCTATAGTTACTGGTAATTAGCATGAATATATTCACCGAATAATAAAGAATTCTTCACTGCACTGACTGAAATATATTGAAGTTTGTCTCAGCATTCGAACGCGACACCGCAGTTCTATAGGGCCGAGTACGTACGTACGTCTGTACCCCACTGTGGAGACGATTGCGCCGTTCCTATTGGTCGTATCGATTTGTAATTTTGCAGATCGCTTCAAAGTGGTGAAAATAGAAAATGTGTTGTTTTTGGTAGCGCTGGCCCCGTTTCGAGTGGTATTTTTGATATCCATTTTCATTTTTTCAAATGGAATTATGGTATTTTATTGAACCTAAGCACACGCTTTACTGGATATAAATATCCACACTTATACAGATTGAGTCAGTTCGAGCGGTGTATAGGATTAATGTGAGATTATGAGAGAGAGGCATTGTGTTGTTAATAAGATAAACAGAAGAACTTGTGTTGTGCGATAGGTAAAGAAGAGTGTGCATTGCAAAGGTCGATTTGTTAGTTAGAGATGGGTTGCTACTCAGCGACTGTTATAATTTACCTACTGTTGTTTCATAAAAGCTATTTGATTGTAAGATATTTTGTCTAATATCAAATTGCAACTGCTATTTTATACCTCTTATTTGAAATAGTTATTTTGAGATTTGAGATAGAAATAGCAGTAATAGCCCTTCGTATTATGATTATGGTATTTCTATTTTAGAAATAACAGTTTTGTCTATAGTCAAAGTATAAAGGTCTGCTGGAGCCTCCCTACCATCGTTTCTCGCGCTAGGTGACGTCACCTAGCTCCTCCAATCACAGCCTTGCTCTCATCGGCTCGTCGCCGGCACGTAACAACATCATATTATGTCGTCGTCAATAACATTAAATAAACGAAATAAACGAGCAATCAGCTTGCACTCGAATTTTAAAAAGAGTAGAAAGCTACAGCAGACCTTTATACTTTGAATATGGTTTTACCCATTTCTAGTAAAAATACGGGTCTCTGTCTTTAGTTAACGGGTACTGACATGCGCCTTATAAATCACGTCCATTTTGTTTCAGGTTGGGGATACATGCTATTCTCATCTGCGTCGATTCTTCATCTCACTTATTAACCGGCAAAACCCATCAGACTTAATCTGCATATTTAACCAACATAACTGTCAGAAATTCTCATTTTAAGATTCAAGTGACGTAATCGATGTGACGTCACGATCTATTTTATGTCTATTCTATGCAAGCAGTCCTAGACCTCTTGATTATGTAGTACATTTTATTAGTTCATGTGACAGCAAGTGTCAGTATAAAAGATTATACCGGGATATCAAAAATTATCTTGGTCAAGGGTGGTTGTGGAATCTAAAACGTGTACTTTATGTTATCAAAACTTGTGTCAAATTAATTAATTTGAAATTTCTAAAAGTGAGAAATTTCGCAATTTTATACGAATGTTGTAACACTCAGAAGTCTCTAGCGCTTTAGACTCCGGGATTTTCACGTGGCCTATCGAAATTAGAAGGTTCGAATTGTATAAAAACACAATTGCATGAACGCCAGACGTTCTATGTAATTAGATACGAACGTAATCATTTTGACATATGCCTCGAGGAGCTCGCTACGCGTCAGTTAGAGTTTATACTTTTTACCTCGATCTTGTTAATTCGGGGCCGTGTTATGCCCCGTGCGGCCGGCGCCAGTTGTAATAAAGTGTTTTCGGCTATAGGCCGCTAGCTTTTAACCGCTTTTGGGTATATTTTAGTAGCTAGAAAATTCCCTTAGGTACGTTGCACTTTAGACGCGCGTAGCTGAGACCTGAGAGTACATGTTTCTATTTTAATTAAATTTTCCTATTTAATCGACATTTTGTGGCCCGTGACTATGCTATTTAGTTGGCCCCGTTCATAAGCTAATCATAAACTAACGACATGGAGCGAAAACCGCATGCGAAAAGTTCTCGTAAAGACGTTCTATGTTCCGAAGATTTGCACTTTTCTAACTCGCGAGCTACGCGCTCCTCACGTGAACGTCATTCGATTTATAGAAAATTAAGCAATTTAAAACAGTTTTCGACCCGTCTGTGGCTATTGCGACCTTGTAAAAGGTTCAAAGTTAACATTTCGTTTTACATTCCACAACCACCCTTGACCTTGACCAAGATAATTTTTAATTTGTAGTTCATTATTGTTTTGCAACTGAAATAAATAGGTATGAAATTTGTAGGTTATTGATGATGTCAGTGTGACAGTGACATAATTATTTCAAACGTAAAGTAAGACACACGTTTTTGATTCCACAACCACCCTTGACAAAGATAATTTTTGATATCCCCGTATTACAGTGTGAATAATTGCGAAAGTCAACCAGACAGCGGTCAGTATGAAACATAGAGTTGTGAAATACATTATGTAGACCATTTGAATAAAATTTCAATGTAACATAGAGTATAATTTAACGTCTTTCATTAGGGGTTTCTAAATCATTTCCAATATATTTTACGTTCCTAAAATCATTTACATTAGACCCGCGGGGCTGTTTGAAAGCTATTTTGCTAACAAAAGTGATGGAAGTTACGTGATCACAGCTTTTTGTAGTAACAGAGTCGCTCTATACAAAAATCAACATTTGCCCACAGTAAAGCTACAGACTAGAGTGTGATACTACATCCTCATGGGAGATAATATAATCTTCATTAAGTTATCATACAATTATTGGTATTAGAAAATTCTAATAGGACATCCAAATTATCAGAGTAATTCTGAAACTGACAATATTTTGTTCCAAATTGGTACCTACTACCTAAATTGTTTCTTCATGCAATCTTAAGAGAAATACAAATATTGCTATTACTGGTGGAAAAGTATAAAAAAAAAACTCTAGTACATCGACATAAATCCGAATTTTATATAAGTGTCGAATTTTACCTAGCAGTATACAAAAGTTTGTCTTCGCTACATATTATTTCTTAAATATACATCTTCCTAGTGTCAAAAATATTGTTGGTGCTCACGATTAACATTTAAAATAAACTCACTATTTGTTTGAAAACATCAAAATTATCTCTTCACTAATGAAAATATGATTTTACTTGTATAGCGAAGAGATAATCAATAGTTGACTAAGATTGCATGGTTAAAGCAACATTTCTTATTTTGTGTAGCTATGTCTCATAATTGGCCTAGTGAATTTGTACTTTCCATAAATTCTACTTCTACAGCAGTATAGATCACACCAGAAATGTTACTAAATCAAATATCTATATCGACAATACAACAAACATCCAAAGAATTGAGTATCTCAGCAAAGATTTAATTTCACAATCGAATGCTGGAGTATTCATACTTCTTTTTACTGAAAATTGGAAGAAGATATAATTGAGATTTTGCAACAACAAAAATTTCCCAAAACTGCAGTTCTATAAGCTTGAAAGAAATTCGAGAAGTAAAAACTTGTATCTTCATTTTGTGTAGGATTACTTAGCACCATTTATTATATACAACAGCTGAATTTTTGTTACACAAACTTGACACCTTGAATGGAAAATAAATGTTTATTAGATCTTAGAATTACCTTAGCACTCAGGTAACCTCTTTATGTAAATCAGGAAATTATACAAATTCAAAGTAGTTTAGGAAACCAATTAACCATGGCAAGACTGAAATGGATTTGAAATGAGACCTGATATTTGAATTACCTAACACCAAAAATAACTGGAACAGTTTGCAGAGTAATTTTAGATTTTTGTTGATAGGTAAGTATCTGACAATGAAATTTATAATGTCCTAAACATAAACATACTCTATTTTTCAACAAGCAACCTAATCACACATGTTTTTATGCTGCATTATATGTTTTGACAAAGGAATTGTAGACTAATTTTGTCCAATTTCATTCTCATACATTAAATTAATTTGAGCTAGTTTTTAAACTCTGATTTTAGAAACAATAAAATTGTGTATGTAGGTACTTGAACGAAATCATTTCTGACAACGGATCTAAACAAAAGTAAAAGTTTTGTTCCCATTTAACGTGGGTCAAATCCGCTTATAAAGATTGAAATTCTCGTCCTAGATATCAAGAAGTGGGTATAACTTATTTTTATCTACATACCTGCAACCTGCTTATAAAATCAGAGCTGACAGTACGATCAGAGTTACTCGAACTGGAATAAACATCGAACTGCAAAACATTTTCATCGCACTTTTGTTCCGATTCAGTTTTCTCACTTAATTTGGCTGAGAACAAAACGGATATTCTTTCTAGGTTTGCCTTCAATGATGGGATAGATGCGGACTTAATTTTCACAGTTCCTACAAGTTGCGTTGACATTTTTTTCCAATTCCCATGCTTACATGGTGGTATTTTGCTGTTCACATTAGGTGTAAATACGGATTAACAAGGGGTACACTACAGCGATTGAACAAAAATTCTGACATTTGGTTGACATCGACATTTTGATACGAACCCTTGAAACTACATGAATGAAAATAGACTACAGTATTGTAATACACTATTAAGTTGTCAACTTATTCAGTGATTAGTTTTAGTTGGTATTACACTCAGATTAAATATAATATTCCTTCGAGTTACTATAACCACAGAATTAAACTTATATTCAATGAATAATTGAATACAACTGAAACTGAAGAGTATATCCGTTAGATATTGTGCTATCTTATCTCTGAACAAATTGCCATATTATTTAGTTGATTAGATTTTTCTAAGAACGTAACAGTAGGAGTTACAGTTACAGTGCTTACACACTGCGAGGGAACAGAGAACACAATAATAACGTAGCATCAGCATTGAGCTATATTCTCAGACTAATATTAAATATTAATATTATTAGTCTGAGACTGAGACTATATTATATAATAGAGATCGGTGGTGATACGCAGATGTTCTCTTCTCCTTCTCGCTCTTAAGTAACATCATTACCATAGAGATCAATAAGATCTTATGCTCATTAGCAACATTCATAGCCGTAAAGAAAACTTTAAGATTCAAGTTTAAAGTTTGAAGATAAAAATGACTTAATACGTTATAATAATATTTACGATGTAACTCATATGTCAAATTTTAATTAGGGCCAAGCATTTCGTTTAAATGAAAACTTTCTCATGAACATGGGGAATTATTTTCAGTTTAGTAAGTATTGCTTACCTACTTTTTGCGCTCTTACCAAGAAATCTAGAGGATAATACTAAAAAAACGAAATAATTACCCTTATCCATTAAAATTACTGTCAGTACTAAGGACCTTTTAGCTACCAAGTAGCATTCATCAGAGTAAACTAAATTAGAAAACAAAATCAGCCTGTTTAAATACTTTCTGGGATAAATAGTGCAAATAAGGAATTACCCTTAGCTGGAAATAAATCTGAATTAAATAAATTGTTTTTTGGCTTATACATTTCTTAATTTCCTAGAACATTCTAATGTTATTTTTGACCGGTCGTATAAACCAAAGTCGTATGTGTGGTGTGGTGGTAAGCGGCACGCGAAACTGCTATGAATTTCAGAATACAGTCTTTTGATTTTAATATTTGTGGTTGAAATTATGAAAATTCCTTCAATCCGATGATATATAAGCTAGCGCTTGGATCGAAGTATGGCAACAATCACATTATTAAGTAAAATAATTTTTCTCGTAACGCAATATTTACTATTCTGATTTGAGAGAGGAATAGAACTGTTACTCTTGTCAAAATGTATTACTCACCTTAAAAATAACGAAGTGATGCTCGCACTTTTTTCGCATTTCCGCATCTTTCAGCACTTTAAAAACAGAAGTTTCTTGCTTTACACTTTTGTACCCCGTTTTGCATTTCGGCACAATGCACGGTTTCGTAATTTTTTTCTAGAAACGCCGGTATTCCTTGTGTTTACAAGTCAACAATGACAGTTGCCAGAGAACACGGTCGTATACGTGCCAGAGATCATTCCTCCACTCATGTGCCATCCTTTTGGTACTATGCAACAGCTGACGCTTAACGGACTAACTTCTCACATAGGAAACAGCCTCGAGTTCCCAGACCTGTATATACGACCGTGCCTCAGACCACGGTCGTATACACAGGACTGGAAACTATTGTTTGACATGAGTCTCTTACATGTCGCCAAACTCGTAGTCCCTCGCTCAGCCACCAGCTGGCGCATGGATCGAAGTATGTTGTCAGGTAGGCGCCATATCGTTCAAATTTCAAGCCCCACAATACAAAGATTGCCAGAGAAGATCCCTCGGCTCATGCGCCCCCCTTGTGGTACTATGCGACAGTTGACGCCTAGCCGACTCACTTCTCACATAGGAAACAGCCTCTAGTTTCCAGACCTGTGTATACGACCGTGCCTCAGACTAATAATATTAATCTGAGGCAATTACGAATAGGAACCATTCGCACATCGTGCACGGAATACATCGAGATCGTGCACGTACCACAGATTAAATATAAAGCACCTATCACATGTTGGGGAAAGTTAATCACTCCAAATAATAACATATTTCATTCACTTTTAAATCAAGCCCAGGCAGTTAACTTCGATAAATACCATGTCATTTTTGACTCGATACTATCGATGAATACTATCGATAATACCGATAATGCATTACTATCGATATTATTTATTTTCATATTCATCCGATTATCAAACGAATATCCAGGGGCTGTACATATTGCCCCTATGACTGTAACAAGGCAAAATATAAGTATTTTTCATGAATATAATTTCTATGAATGTTACCATAGATATTATATATTATATAATATCTATGAATTTAACACGAACCTAACCTAAAATGTCAATATCCTTCACAACAAAACCAAATAACTGTTCATTACATTTAATATTTGAACAAAGATTCCCATGTAACCTATAACAACCAATAGTTTTACAATAAACTTCGAATTAGTTTCAAATATATAAGTATAATAAAAGATGAAAAATGGCATCACACCCGACTATAGTCAGGAATGTACCTCATCAAGATTTATTGAATGATTTACACTCTTTTGTTAGTAACGTTAATAGACTGGACAAATGTAATTTAGTAGAAGTTACAAAAACGGCACTATCACTCCTGAAGTCTCTGCCTGCAACTCGCAATGCAGTTTTTGAATACTTCAGCAAAGTATTCACGTCTGCTTCGTTAAAATATATTGAAGGAATAGAAGTAAGTATAGATATTGAAATGAAAGTTTCAACTAGTGAATTAAATTTATAGAATGAAATCAAAACTGGAAAAGTTCCCATTCCTTCGGAAACAGATGAAGCAGTAGCCTCTGAAATTCATTCTGTTTTAATTACGTTAATCAATGATTTTCCAATTGCCTGGGCCCCTATTATAAGCACTTGGTCATTGGAACTTTTAGGAGAAATTTCTACCAAATATTCTGGGAGAGCACATATAAACCTAGGAGGTGTGTCAAGTAGCTACTATTTTCAGTAATTAATTGAATGAAACTTCAAATTTGTTTGGTTTTCTATCTATTTTCAATTTTAGTTTTGAATGAGACTCTTCAATTGTGGATAGGATGTAGAGCTACAAGAACACTAGTGGATATAAACACCAAATGTTTATCAAGTTTAATGTACTCTGACACTGAAACATGCATTAATGCTTTATTAGGTAATCGAATTCCATATTTTATTAATGTATAGGTGAAGTTCATTTCATAAATAATATCTGTCTGTCTATCTTGGACCCATAATAAACAGATTAAGGGCCAAGCATAATTTTGCTACATTTTATCACAAGACTATAAATTATCATGGACTCTTTGGCAGTACTGGGCATGTTTTTTACAAAGAAGATTCATAAGGGTAGTAACATGAGACATGTGCCTCTTTATGTTACTTCACTATGCTAATATGAAATAACATCTAAAATGTGAAAGTGGTAACCTTCAGATTGATTTATTAAATATAAAGTCATGATTGATGTTTAAACCTGAGAAATATATACTCCTGATTCATGTTTTACTTTATATAATATAATAAATTATGTAATTTGAAATTATAATGAAGATTCTTGACCCAGGTATGAATTATATATAAATTCTCGGGAAATAGGTCACATTAACACTTATGCTTTATATTTTCTTGTCTTTACGTACGTTTCGGTCTCACGACTTTAGACTTATGTCTAAAACTGGATTACTTAAAACTAATTGTATTAAACAAAGCGTCCTTATCGCACCAATTTCAATTAGAATGCCCACGTCGCCGAAACGAACAGAAACACGAATAATCGAAACTGTAACACCTCAATGTTATAATTATAAAATATGAAGAATCCACTGTTAAGCAGAACTTTTAATAAATGCGTGTTCATGTCAACAAAGACTGTGAACTACTAGAACGAGACCATTAGTTTTAGTATTCACTTTCAAACCAAATCTGTAAATCATAGGACAGATATTCAAACTCTAAGTCATATTTATACAAACTTAATTAAATAAAAACTCTTGCAAATTTCTACATGCCTCTTTATAATGTTGAAAGTATATTTAGGTAGAATGTCAAGTATATCTCCAGTAACTGACAAACCTTTTTCTATTAGCTCATAAATCTAACATCTGGTTTGAAAGTGAATACTTAAACCAATGGTCTCGTTCTAGTAGTTCACAGTCTCTGTTGACATGAACACGCATTTATTAAAAGTTCTGCTTAACAGTGGATTCTTGATATTTTATAATTATAACATTGAGGTGTTACAGTTTCGATTATTCGTGTTTCTGTTCGTTTCGGCGACGTGGGCATTTTAATTGAAATTGGTGCGATAAGGACGGTTTGTTTAATACAATTAGTTTTAAATAATCCAGTTTTAGACATAATAAGTCTTCTGATGATGGTCGTGAGACCGAAACGTACGTTAAGACAAGAAAATATAAAGCGTAAGTGTTAATGTGACCTATTTCCCGAGAATTTATATATAATGTAATTTGAAATTTAAACATCCAATGTTTCAGACACTTCTGTTAAACACTCGCCTAACTTTGACTGGGTTGTTGCACACGTTGGTAGTTGTTTTCCAAATACAGTCATAACAAGAGTATTATCATGTGGATTGAAGGACTTTTATAAAAATAAATCATATGAACAAGGCTATGATTCTCCCAAATTAAAATCAGTTGTTGGTATATTAGGACATTTAGCTGGAAGTCATTCACCTGAAATTCGAGCAGCTATATTGGAAATTTTTCAAGTAAGTTGTGACTATTTATTTCCATATTTATTTTGTTTTAGGTAGCGTTTTAATTATAGAACCATGATGTAGAATTTTACATGTGACCAACCAACTACTCGTAGCTCGTTGTATTCAAATTTTTTTTGACTTCGACCAAAATTTTAATAATTTGTGACTTCAATTTTACTATACGACTTTTGTGATAACAGGTTGTTCTTTTCAAATAGCTCGAATTGAATGAATTTGTATGACTAATAACAGAATAAATTGAGACCACTTTATACAAAGTGTGTATTTTTCTACAAGCCAACCAAATTTAGATGAATGCATTATTTTATCTTGCCCAAAAAATGGAATTTTTAAATTGCTTTGGACAGTAAAACCTGAAACAATCTTCGGAACATCATTCATATTTTCATTAAAAAGATTTACTTAAAAAAAACTAGATGAGCTCAAGCTAATCATCCCTTCATAGTCAAGCTCGAGACCTGACGAACTTATTCCTACCAGATTTCATTTTTGTGGGACTCTTTGCTTAGTGAGCTCTTTCCCTATAACCTCCAAAACTTGAGAAAAATTCGAATGCTTCTCCTAACATTCCACTGCTGGCTCACACGATGTTCTTCGAACATTATAGGTTCCCTCTTGTGTAGTTAAAGTATTTAAAAAAAATGGTGTGCTCGGAAGTTTTATGAAAAAAAACACCTCAATTATTGTTGTTGAATTTTGAAATAGGTATAAGTCTTTTGAAATATCTTTGAACCAGGTTTGGAAATCAATCTCAACGCGATGTCTAGGGTTAATCGTATTTCTTCAGATGACGTTTGATTGGATCTTTTTTTTGACAAATGAAAGGTTGATTCTCTAAAATAGTAGTTAGGCAATCTTGAACAAGTTTTGGAAGTTTTCTAGGAAACACAAGTACTGATCTATTACGTTTCGTCTTCTTTAATAATGTCACTGTGAAGAAAACGTTTACAACATACTTATGCATTTTTATTGAGAACGAAATAATCTATGAATTACTTTAGTCCATTTTTGTTCCAACCTCTCGTCTCGTGGAAAAGCAAATGTTGAATAATAAGTCTAATCAGAATTACTGGTATAAATTCTAGTGCAATTAGGTAAACATCAATTGAAAGGCTGCCTGGAATAAAATAAAAATAAGAAAATTTCCATACCAAAAATATTGTCAAGAAAACTGATGAAAAAATACATAATAACAATTTCTGGAACTTTCGATACTAGTTTCTAGATGTAAAGACAGCTGAAAAGAATCACTTTAAACCGCTTGCTAGTTTGAATTGTCAAGGGAATTGTAACGAAGCTCACAAGTTTGATATAAATATTGTACATTGTTATAGTAGAAAAGCGTATAAGGTAGTATACAATAATTCCGGATAATTTCAGTACATTATTGTAAAGGAATATAGCTCGCACGGGGAATATACATTCATGCAATATAAGAGTTGAATTTGCATAGGTCCATTTCATAACCGTATTCCAGTAGTTGATTTCATTCGAGCAGCGAATAAAACCTAGAATATATCGTGTCACCATAAATTACCGAAACAGGTGTCATATATATCACAAAATGTTGGAATTGGTGGAGGATCATGAGCGTCAAATGAATAAAAAATAGCTCTCTTAAAGGCACGCTGAAAATGAGTATAAAAGACGAACCGCAGACTGAAAGGATTCATTATTTCACTCGATTCACTATTCTTCGGTTAGCAAATCGAGTTTGAATTAAGTTCCAGTAGGTCACCAGCCGCGCCGTCATAAAAATTGGAAAGAGTATAAATACAAGTGAAGTGTTAGATGAGATTGCAAATCATTTAATATTGTTACAATTGGCTTTGGTACACAAGAGTACATGTCGTTCCGGTATTTGCTCGCAATTGCGATCATAGAATATCAAGTACCAATTAATAAATGTCGCAATTGTGTATAATACGTTTACCCTGTCTCCACTTCAATAAGCGTACCGATGAACATCGTTCCGGTATCGGGAATTACAGTATTGAGTAATTATACTTTATCAGAGGGGGTGAAATAAGTGAATTGAAGAGGATCTCACCATTCTTTTGTACACTGTGTCAACCGGAAGTAAGAGTATGTTGTAGATAAGCTAACGAAGGGGTCTGCACGCTTCAACCGAAAGTAGGCGCTGAAGGTGGCTGTATGTTTCAGTATCGTAATACTGTTGTACACTGTGTCAACCGGAAATAGGGGGTATTGCGGATGTAGTGGTTATAGTTTTTGCACACTGTGTTAACCGGAAGTAAGAGCTATAACTGTCCGATATATTTTATGTAAGTGTGAAGAACATATGAATGACCTGACGCAATTGTCCATTTACCGGGAGACCACCGTTAGAAGGGAAATAGCGCGTACTAACCTGAAATACGGCAGGATTAATGAATTGAAGTGATCAATTTGAAAATACCGAAATAGTACTGATATTGTGCGAACGTGGGCCGAGCAAAGACTGATCAAGGACTGCTAAAACGCTTACACTTGCACTTACAGAATATTTCATGCACGGTAGATTGTTATTTCTGCAAATATTAATACCGCTTGAATAATGACCTTTAATAATTGACAATCATTGCTTGCGCTTCATTGTTGCATTTAGCTAGTTTACTTTACCGCTTAGTTTGTTTCTATGAGCTCTCTTGCATTCTTCCTGGGTTGTTTATGATTTAATTGACTGTTGTTCTTTATAAAATTTATTATTGGAATTTTCTGTGTTTATTTGCAAGGGAGTGTACATTTCTGCGACATCTCAAAATTAGCCGAAAAATAACCAAGTATTATTTGCAATTAAAGCCTTTAAATCTAATACCAATTATTCTGCCCTTATGAGCCCTGGTTACTTACTCCACTGAGACTATGGGACAAGGCTATCCATAGATTGCACTGTTATACGCTTTGTGGTTAGGATCCTAGCAGAATTCCTCTCTGAGGAGTAAACCTCATTAACAATTAGGCGCCTGAGAAATCAAAATAAGTCAATTGGATTCAGGTCTGATCTTGAAGTGAGCAAGCGCTTCACAGTATAAAACTTCACTCGCACTAGGTACCTAACAAACAATAAGCTATTTTATTGCCACAGTTATCATTTCTCCTCAATCTCTTAAACTATACTTTGTTAATTGTTTTCACCGCAAAAGCTCTTTATTCACTGAAATAAGCACGAAAATATTCACCGGATCTGACTGACCTGTCTAGATCTAAGTTGGTCATGTGACGCGAGGTTCACGTGGTCAAGGTGCAGAAATATTCAGCATCAGAAAATGTGTAATTTTGGATCGTTTCAAAAATGTCGAAAGGCTTACTTTTAGTGTTTAGTTATGGAATATATAAGCTTACCCTGAACTTTAAGTGTCACTCTGCATATGTTGTCGGCATATGCATACACGCTTTTCATAAAGCAGGCGATGATTGAAAAGTTATCAACGAGATTTCTTGAATTTGAATTCAATTACTTTTTCAGTGGAGCCTCCAACAATCAAGCGAAGATAATGATCAAACTAAACTACAAAAGAAAGCAACAGTGCCTTTCATTTTACAACTATCGTTTTTCTCGAATTCCTTATTATCTTCGATTTGTTCAGATTTGAAGGAAATATGTAAGTATATAAAATAATTTTATTTTCTAGATTCACTCCATATCTCAAAATCATCAACCAAGGATTTTCGAATCCGGGTTCTTTGATAGATGTATGCATATTATTAAAATGATTCCAAACCGTTAATTTATATTGGCCACATACCACATGTTTCTTCACTGTATAACTAATAAAGATGTCCCCAGAATATATTGAAAGGTCACCGAGTAGCAGTCTGGTGGAATCGGGACCTGAAATTTGAGATGACAAACCAGGAAGCTATTTAATATGGCCAAAAAGTATAACATATTAGATCAGTAGAGACAATCATTGATTGCCTACAGTGCCGCCATAAGGAGAGTCACACTCTCGTTATGGAGCTGCTACTGCGACAAACTAGATAACTCCATAACTTTAACGATTAATGAATTAGTTGTTATTATGACGGAAACAAAATCGTTAATATGCAATTTACTGACAAACAGATAAACACTGTCATACTATTTGGAATAAATATTAAAAAACGCAAAAAGTAATATAGTAAAGTATTATTTTCGCTATTAAATACTTAAACTAATAAACTATAAAGAGTTCTCACTGTAGATATATTATAACACTATTGATAAGAAATAATCACCCATATCTACTAAAAATCTGTTGATGCCTAAAGTAAAGTTGTATTTTTCAATTGGGAATCATAGTTAGCTATGGTTTAGTTAAAACGGATTTTTTTTCTATCTTTCTAACGGTGTATCATATGTCGGGTCGCCTTTCTTACATCTATAAACTGGTTGTATTGCAAATTTGGAAGACAAACTATGAAATTTATTAATTACTGAACAAGATAAGTGAAACTTTTGAATTTTATTGAAATATTTCAAGGTAATGGCTCTAATTTGGCTAGTTGGCTACGTTCTACTTTCTTTTTTTGTTTAGAAATTAAATTATTGATCAAAGATTTGTGGTAACCATTGTCCAACGCAATTAGCTGAAGTTTCTCAACTTCGTTGTTATAATTTTGCTGGCTCAAAGGGACGTTCAATAATCTATGAACCAGTCTATTAAACGGAGCTATTTTATATCTAAATGGTGTAGCTGAATCCGCCAAGGTATACCTATTTGTTTGAGTGGGTTTTCTGTATATGTCGAAATCTAAGTGATTACCATCTTTTATAATGGTAATATCAAGGAAAGGAAGCTGATTATCTGGTTCTATTTTGACAGTGAATCTCAGTGAATCAAATTAACTATTAAGCGTGTTCAAAAAGTCATGTAAATCAAAATCTTTACTTGTAATGGTTTCAAGTTCGCTTAGAAAAATATTGGCCAAAAAAGGAGAAAGTGGATTGCACATTGCACATCCGCTTGTTTGTTTATAATAATTTTTTTTGAAAGTGATTCAGTAATTAATAACCAGTTAATAGATGTAAAAAACACCGTTTAGGCAACACCTTTGATAAAGTTTCCGATTTCGACAAATTCGGGATTTACAAAATCAATTGTAAGTCGTGTTCAAAATGCTATGTAGGTCAAATTAGAAGGAACATTTCAACCCTTTATTAGGAACATTTTGCCCATATAAAGAAAAATAATGGTTGAACATATTTTGAATACAGGTGGTCACACCATTTCTCAAGAAAGTTTATCACTTTTAAAACAGTACAGACAAATATCTAGGTAATTTAGAAGGGATGGAAATGTATAAACGACAAAGCAATTTATTAAATTCCGATTTATCTCCAGCTAAGGGTAACCCATTGTTTACGTTATTATCCCCAAATAGTATTTAAACAGGCACATTTTGATTTATTATTTAGTTTACTCTGATGATGGCTACTTGGTAGCCGTAAAGTCCTCAGTACTTCAATAGTATTTTCAGTGGATAAGGGTGATTATTTCTTATCAATAAAAACTTACACATCAAAGGCGACCCAACATATGATACACACTTAGAAAGAGAGAAAAAAATCCGTTTTAACTAAACCATAGCCAACTAAGATTTCCATTTGAAAAAATACAATTTTAGGCCATAACTCGAAATTGCACCCTTTTATCAAACTTTCTCAATGCCACTGGATTATAAAAAAAAACGGGCAGTCACCGAGTACTGCTAACAGAAGTGAAAACTGACAGTATGAAGTAACCGATCTATTTTATGTTATCTTTGAATTATTGTAGCATCCGAAATTACAATTTTATTGTTTTTGAATGAAAATTAATATAATTAGTTTTTCTTTAGTTTTCACAACTGTCAGGATTTCAATAAACAATGATATACATTTTTATATTTAATAATTAAAAACTTATAATGGGCGGTACAATCCCTGTAAAGAGTATGAATTTAACCCGATATCCATTATAATAAATACACATTATTTTATTTTCAAAACATATTATTTATTGATATTTACAACGATGTAAATGAAAGTAATGTTAAACAGCATTTTCTTCATTTGCGTCGTCATTATCGGTAACATCGACGATATTTAAATTATTAGATCCAAGCATGAAACATACTTTGGAATCAGGTGTGCTCATATACAGGGTGTCCCAGGTTTTAGTAGCAGAACTTCAACAGTCGATAGAAAATTTGATTCTGAGAAAAAAGTTCTCATTAACATATATGCACAGACGCTTAGTTTTTGAGATACAGGGTGTTGAAATTGAAAAAAAAATTTCGTTTTTCGCAAATATCCCCGGAACCGTTCATCGCACAGAGAACAGCTTTTGCAAACATTTTTTACTCATAATAAGCTATGTTCTGTGTGAAAAAAAATTTTTTTTTAGTCATGATTGGTGAAGATTTTGAAGGAGTAGTGTGTGTTTTTCTCCCCTACTTCTACGCCACTGGAAAAAGTACGGTTTTGAGACAACCGTTTGAACCGCCAATGTTTTCTACACAAAAAAGGGACCAGTGGTCATAAGCTCTTAAGTTGACCGTTTCCGAGAAAAATCAACTTATATGTTGAAAAACATGGTCAATTCTTACTAATTAAACAAAATTTATTCAAACATTAGAACAAGTAACAAAACCAAAAAATTGACCATGTTTTTCAACATAAAAGGGTCCACTTTGGAGCTTATGACCAAGAGTACCTTTTTTGTGTAGAAAACATTGGCGGTTCAAATGGTTGTCTCAAAACCGTATTTTTTTCAGTGGCGTAGGAGTTGAGGAGAAAAACACCCACTACCCCTTCAAAATCTTCACCAATCATGACTAAAAAAAATTTCTTTAGAGCACAGAACAAAGTTTGCTATGAGTAGAAAATGCTTGCAAAAGCTGTTTTCTGTACGATAGACGGTTTCGGAGATATTTGCAAAAAACTAAATTTTTTTTTCAATTTCTACACCCTGTATCTCAAAAACTAAGCGTCTATGCATATATGTTAATAGAAACTTTTTTTCTCAAAATCAAATTTTCTATCGACTGTTGAAGTTCTGCTACTAAAACCTGGGACACCCATAAAAACAGGCTATACTATTACCGATCACACATAATTTAATTATGACTTTTTACTCTGTAATAATTAAAGTATGAGTTGTATTGCAAAAAAAGGACCATTTTTTCAGCTAGCATAAAAATATAAGTTTCGTCTGCACGAGGATGGAGGATTGAGTAAATGAATAACGTCGAGTATATACGTGCTGTTGTAGCTGTATACAGTGTATAGTATGTATACGCAGTGTATACGTATACCTGTCCTGTATACCGTAATCGAGAGCACTGGCTCACACAGGCAGGCTCACCAACACCGACTCAGATATGCACACGTTTGTAACCGTATAGAGAGACAGCCTGACGCCTAACCCGAGTCCCGCACGGCCGCAGTTGCGCACGTAGTAGTATACATAATACCGTTGTTTGATAAGAAAGAAGATAGTTAGGCAGTCACTGTAGAAAGACTGTTTGAAGCAATCACGCGTGACATCTAGGTTCTTTCAATAGAACCTTCCAAAAATTGCATAATTTATGGCACTGTACTAGTACGCGGATGGAATATGAAACTTATAAGGAATTTCTGGAATTTCTTGCAGTTTTCGTTAACCATCTCATAATTTAATAATTTGCGGAACTTTGGACGATTTGCTATTATTGTCACGCCATGACTTGGGCACAATCGAGCTAGTGACATCTAGTGGTGATGCCCATTTGGATCAAACCATTTTGCCTATATCATTGACTAACTATCTTCTTTCTTATCAAACAACGATAATACCTAATATATATAGCTACAGCGTGACGGGACGTGACGGACTTATGGTTTTACCCCTCATCTGAAATAGCCCAACGCGCCTAAAGAAGTTTTCACTTCATAAATTGGTATTACCCATGTGTGAGTTCATGTTATCAAATTTTATGAAAGAAGTTTTTAAATCTCACAATCCAAATTTTTCAGATATTTACTACATGTTTCGAGGTCCACTAATTACACCTCATTATCAAGTATTATAAGAAATGGATTCATGTTATAAGGCAATTAATTCTTTAAAATATCAAGTATTATAAGAAATGGATTCATATTATAAGGCAATTAATTCTTTAAAAGTTAAAAAAATTAATTGCCTTATAATATGAATCCATTTCTTATAATACTTGATAATGAGGTGTAATTAGTGGACCTCGAAACATGTAGTAAATATCTGAAAAATTTGGATTGTGAGATTTAAAAACTTCTTTCATAAAATTTGAGATTTCACTTAAAAAAAAATGCCTCAAAAATGTAAAAGTTATTTTCTTCTAACTTTACAAACAACCCCGATATTGACATGTGTCTGAAAGTCGAAAAATCAAACTTTTGTTTGTAACCCTAAAACAAAAGACGGATGACAAATTTTTGTTTCCGCCAGTGAATTCGTCTCAAAATAGAAATCGAGAATGTAACTTCCATTTATTGTAACTCCTATAGACTGAAACAACTTGTTGAATAATAATAAACTCAGTTTTACACCCCTCATACCCCAATTATAGCAACTTTGTTCTCTCAAGTACCAACCTACCCCTGTTTGCATCTCAAAAGAAAGCTATTTCAAACTGAATCGACTATTCAACGGTAGTGAAACATGAAATTGTAATATTGTATCCATCGAAAATATATTATGTTGCAGTTAATATTGGAGTCATAGAGAATTTATACAGATTCATAGACGATTGGTGCAAATATTTTGGATCTGCTGAATCTCTTGAAGTAAGTAACTATGACTTATGCAAATAAAACAAAGGTAACAACATCAATTTTTCTAGAACTTGGTCACTGCTTTAGTTTTGAAATGTAATACTGGAGGAATGCAGATAATAAAATTACTGATGGGATGTATTTTAACAGAAAATATGTCTTGTAATGATAGTATTAAACATGTGATTCAAGAGAAGTGCAAAGAAATGTTACGTAAGTGATATAAAATTCAATACATTTTGATTCACAAATTAACAAATATTCTTTCACAACCGAAGTTTTTTTAAGGGATGAAAGACACATGTGTCTTGTGGTGATTAATTATGTACCTATGATGTATTTTTATAAAAGAGTGCATTCAAAATGCTATTTAATCCACACTGGATTTAAAAAAATAACATTTGAATTTTTCACTAATAATGGCAAAAAAATTTTAGAAAATATTTTAATGGAAATGGATGAATCCTTAAGAACAAGGAACGAGTTGAATATAATAAACACATTAAATGAAGAAATTGATAGCATTCATGAAATGATTCTCAGTTCAAATGATATAGAATTATTGACTGCAGGGCAACTTATAGTATTTTTAGGTGAGCAAAAATTGTTTAAAGTGTTATTTATATTGTGGTAATCTTTCTTCCGTAAAATGTAAGGATGAATAATTTATTGATTATTTTGGAGAATGTTGTAATTATAGAGATGTTCGCTACCGCCATATTTCGGTTGAAATGTGAATTTATTGATTTGTTCATCAGTATCGAATTGCTTTGGTCATTTTTAATACCCTACACCCCTAGTCAAGGACACGAGAAGATATTTGGGAGTCTAGCTCCCCGCTTGCCCGTCCAGTGGAATCTAAGCGTCTGAGTTGCCCTCTCCTACTTTCAGCAGCACGCCACTGCTCGGCGGAGACCAACGCCTTATTTGGAGAGGAGACGGTCTTTTGAACCATCTGGGCCCCTCTCCTCCTGCTTACTTCTGTTCAGTGTTAAACAGCTTCCGTTTGACAAGTAGCCGTCGGCCTCGTATCATCGGCCTACCACATATTATTGCCCTGGCCGCGAATCCATTACCCATAAGCCTGGGATTGGAAGCACAGACACCGGACTTTAGGAGTAAAGTCATGTGGTGCAGCATTTATCCACGCAGAGGCAGCTCTTTTTTTCGCCCTTACGCTGGAAGGACTACTTAGGCGGACTCACTACGGGCGCTGCCTGCTAGACTATATTATTGCCCCTTCTGGGCTTAAGCCAACTCTCACCACCTCCTGTTTCCTGTTTTACCAGGAACGTGAACGAGTAACCGTTCGGCATCGTTCAAATAGCCTACCGCATATGTCTACCAAGCTCGTGAATCCATTATGGTCAGAGTTCTGGGGTAAGAAGGCACGATGTCATGATTGTAGTGGTGAAATTTATATGGTGCACAGTTCACCGGATCTTTGGCAGTGACAACTGATAGTTTCGCCGGGGGGTTGCTTATCTCGAAACCCGCGCAAAGGACGTTGCTTTCTGAATCTACTCCCGGAACCATGTAGTTCTCTCTCGCCGCTCGTCAAGGACACGATAATAACTGTGGGGGATTGCCCCCCTGCCTTTCCGTCGTTAGACTCTAGACATGTTAAGCAGGGCCCTCTCCTACTTTATCAGTACGCCAACTGCCCGGCAGAGACCAACGCCTTCATTGGAGAAGAGACGGTTCGAACCATCTGGACCCCTTCCCCCCCTGCCTACTCGTGTTCGTGTCATTATACAACTACTTCGTTTAACGAGTAGCCGTCGGCCTCTTATCATCGGCCTACCACATATCATTGCCTCATAGGAAGCCCAGACAGCGAACTTTAGGAGTAAAGCCATGTGGTGCAGCAATTACCCACGCAGAGGCAGCTGTTTTTTCGCCCTCACCCTAGGACTACTTAGACGAACCATTTCTTACGGGCGCTACTTGCTAGACTATATTATTGCTCCTTCTGGGCTATAGCCAACGCTCACCACCCCGTGTTACCTGTTTTACCAGGCTTTGTTCAAATAGCCTACCGCATATGTCTACCACTGCCGTGAATCCGTTGCGATCAGTCATCTGGGATAGGAAGACACTGCGCTGTGGTTTTTATAGGTAAAGGTTATGTAGTGCACCGTTTACTTGACGTTTCGCAGAGGCACCTTTTATCACCCCGCTTGGTCTGCAAAGGCTACTTTAAGCGAGAACCTACCTCTAGGATAAGAAGGTCGTTTTAGAGGTGAAATGTATGTGGTGCCCAGTTCACCGGATCTTTTTCAGTGGCAACTGTTAGTTTCGCCCCGAGGGGTTACTTTTCTCGAAACCTGCGCAGAGGACGTTGCTTGCTGAAGCTACTGCCAGTTTCTCTCCGGCCTGGTAGTTCTCTCTCGAGCTCGTCAAAGACAGATAATAACTGTGGGGGGTTTTAAACCCCCTGCCTTTCCGTCTGCAGACTCTAGACGTATCACGTAGTGCTCTCCTAATTCAACAGCCCGCCAACGCCTTTATTGGAGAGGGGACTGTCTTTTGGACCATCTGGCCCCCTCTCCCTCTGCCTACTCGTGTTCAGTGTTAAATCGCTTTCGTTTGACGAGTAGCCGTCGACCTCGTCTCATCGGCGTACCACATATCTTTGCCCTGGCCGCAAATCCATTACCCAGAGACCTGGGATAGGAGGCACAGGCACCGGATTTTGGGAGTAAAGCCATGTGGGGCAACATTTTTATTCGTCTTCGGCGAATATTTTGGCGAACCCACTATTATTCAACTATTTTTCCATGCATGTTAATATTAACTTCTCCCCCAACCCAATGAATCGCGTTATGTAGTATTTGAACTCCTTGATCGATCAATTCAGGCAATCGGCATCGGTGTTTTGGGCGGAAATCGGTCTTCGCTTATGTATCATTCTTCTTCAGTTATGTTAAATTGGGTATATTATGTGTATTCTTTGCTTAGACCTTAATTCGGTCAGGATCCAATTGGGTTAGAACATAATGTTGACCAATATACTGTCAACATTTGTTGATTTGCGGCTTGCCCATCGTTATTATTAATCTGTAATTTCTTGTGTAGAGACAAAAATTAACCAGTTTTTAATTCCAGTCACGTGAATGAAGATTACCATTCGATTAATTGATTTTTTACATTATATTTGCAGGTCATAATGATCCATCTGTGTTGATCAAGTCTGTTATATTTTTACTCCAAAATGCGACCACTGACAATCATTTAGCTATAGTAATTAAAATTTTGACTAGTGAGTTGATTGACAAAACAAAACAACCATATGCCGAAAAGGGGGGACATTTTGCAGTAGCGCTTGAACAAATTATCAGCAAAGATATACAAAAATTTCTAACCTCTAATGAAGAAAGCGTCGATTTATCGCAAATGTGGGATAATCTTCTAACTTTATTAAGGTAAGTTTTCTGTCATACAGGTCCTTAGTACTTTAATAGTATTTTTAGTGGATAAGGGTGATTATTTCGTACTTATTCTTTTATAGTGTATCCACAGTGTTGAACTTTTTTAGTGTATTTGTCTAGGTCAGCGTTGAACAAAGTGATTAGTTGGAAAAACTTCATATGCAAATCTGTTAACTGGATTCAGTAGATTAATACTGAAAAACTATTAATTTACAGGTGGGAATACAGTAGTAGTGTGAAAGTTTTGCATTCTCAAATTATTTCAAGAGGGATATTTTCAAATTTGGAGACTATTACATCTGTATTTGGGAGTGAAATGACCCACATGCATGTCATTGCTGACATCCTGCACACTCTGGAAATTCCATCTCATAATACAGTGTACACACCATCATTGGAAGTGATATTGAATTTGACACAATCGACTGTTAATTATTTCTTTGCCTGCTGCACAGATGAAGGTAATTAATTATTTTAGGATTCTACAACTTTGTATCAATCTTATTCCTAGAATAATTTTGATAGTCTAGTTCCATGACAATGTGTTAATGCATTTGTAAATGTCTCAAATCTTGATGTTTGTAAATGAAAATACAAGATGCGTGGCAATATAATGATCTTATATTCAAAAACTTCAAGTTTGAATATGGTTTAATTCTCACAATCCATTTAAATCGGTATATCAGGTTTCGAGATCAAAGGTTAACCTCATCTTCAGGCATATATAATATGACGTCACTTTTTCGGTAAACTGCTTATTGCGGTGAACTTAAATTCCTCGGGCGCCAGATTTTTCTAAAGGTTTACTCCTTCTTGAGGACTTCTGCTAGTGTCCTCACCACAAGGCTTGTCACTATGCTATCTATAGATAGCCTTGTCCCTAGGGTAGCTACAGTGAAGTATAACCAGGGCCCATTGGGTAGAAAAACAGTATCAAAATTGTAGGCTTTAATTACAATTGATACGTGGCTAAAACTTAGCTCATATAAAGATGGAGCAGAAATAACTTAATAAAACGGGGAATTTCAAATACTAAATATATAATAATAAGAAATACATCTCAAAAATAATTAGAGAATGCAATTGAACGGTATATGACACAAAAATCCATCCAGGTGGAAAATGTAAAGAAGCTCAATCGGTATAAGAAACCTATTACAACTTACAACATATCTATTTTTACGATATGTTCGGTCTTCAATATCTATTCAACGGTACGGAATCGTAAATTGATAAATGATTTACATTTATCAATTTACGGAAAACACAAATCAAGCAGATGCTAGAGTAATAATAGTTGTACGGTAATTATTCGGATAGCATTATCAGTTGCAATGTTCACAACACACTACGATATATCAAACGGTGAATAAATATTAAGGTATCATTTACCTTATCTAAAATCCCCTAACTAACAGAGAACACTACAAATTCGGTACTTTTTAACAACTATTACTTCTTTCTTATTATCTTTTTTCACAATTCAAAACGGTAGTATCAACTAACTTCAAATTCTGAATCTGATTAATTATATCGATATTTTGTCTGTCACTGTCTTTTATTCGAGGTTCTGGTCAAGTCCGTTCCACCAATTCCTTATTTTGTGCCGTGGCCTTTTTTATTTATGCCCCGAACAATGCTTGAAAGTGACGCTACTTTTTAGATCTAAAATTCGCGCTCATGATCGTCCTGTAGTTCCTACACGGCGAGGGAAACGAATGTTATCGGAGTTTTTTGGTTGTATGCCGTTTTTACACATAAGGTTGTTGTTTAAGCATTAATTTACAAGATCCCCGTTTTTGCAGCATAAGTTATTCGGAATGAATGCTCATTTTTTAAGCGGGCATGAATGCTCTATGTGCGATTCATTTATTGATCTAAAATAAAAAAATAAATGATATTTCAAAATTTAAGCTTCGTTACAATAACAATCGTAAAATATTATATATTGAATCCATTCTTATATATGCCTGAAGATGAGGTGTCACCTTTGACCTCGCAACCTGGTAGTACGGATTTGAATAGATTGTGAGAATTTCAAACCATATTCAAACCTAAATATTGATATGAACTCACACTTGGGTGATACCAATTATATAAGAACTGTTCGTTTTAATTGTAGGATATAGCCTACTTTGTCTTAATATTATCTTATCAATAGTGTTTTGAAAAACCGATAACAGCTGCGAAGCGTTTTTTTATAGGGCTATACAATGATACCATTTGTTAAGATATTCTCAATTAGACATTTTTATAAAATAAGTAGTTGTTATCAACCATTTTTTCTTAATTCATAAAACTTGTCGATAAATCTACGTTTTACGTTATATTCAAATAATAATTATAACTAAGATTTAACCTTCCAGCTATCCATTTGATATGTTAATAGGTATAATTCGGATAAGTTCTGATATTTGCATAGTAAAAATGCTAAAAAAGGAGTTTATTGATTCATAGTTTAGAGAAGTAGCACTTACAAATGTTGCTGTGTCTAATAACATTACTTTCAAAAACTGATTATTTCAATAATACACTGTTTGAAACAACTTATTTCAGGAACTGCACTAAAGATCAAAGGTTTTAAAAAAGCTTGCTCAATTTTGAAACGCTTATGTAATTATTCCAAAGTTGCCAGGGTACTAGCCCTTAGAGAATTATTAGAAAGAGCATTATTCCGAAGTGAAAATATTCTATTTGGTGCGAAAAGTAACCTTCATGATGTTAATGAAAACTTGGATAAATTTTTACTAAAACAAAATAAAAAAATTGTAAGTATAAGTAAAAGTATTGGTCAGTTCAATTAGATGTTTTACTCTTTTCTAATGGGTTAATATTTCAGAGCAAAACCATTCCATTAACAAAACATTCTTCCGTTTTCAATGGTGGAGTAATCGGAGGAGGAAAACGTAAAATGGTTTTAACTGATGAGTTGCCAACCGATTCTGTAGCTGCTAATACTTGTGAATTGATGTTTATCCTAAAAGCTTGTTGTTCCTTACCTGATGATGTGGAAGTTAAATATTGTGACTTATCACTAGATAGTGTGACTTTGGTGTCTTTACTTCTTGTACAATTTGTCAGCCCTGATGTAATGTACAATGGTTTACCATGGCCTGAAGAAGAATTCGCTAAGGTAAACCAATATTCAGCACCAACAATTAACTTCAGATATTTGTTGTATGACTTAATAACACGTGGGGAACTGTAGAAAGTATGAAACTTGTAGGATGAACAAGGAAATCCCAATTTTGAAATAAATAGTAAGCAATTGATTTTCTCAAAAGTAACTGTGAAGGCGTTCATATTGCGCAACTACACCAGTTGAACAAGGTAATTGCGATATAAGATTCCGCATTTCTTGTCTGCTGAACGTCAGCAGATTTTTCACTCGTTGTTGCTGGAGATCTCCCATCAGTCGCTTGGAGTGCGACATACGGGGCAGTTCCCTCCAGTAGGCTCGGTGCTCTATCTCGAGCCATTTTTGGATTACAGATTTCGCTGTGGCATGAGAAATGCCACAGGTTGGCTCTGGTCCAATCAATGGTTTTTTCGCCTCCGCTTTAGCGAGTGCGACGGCAGCTTCTGTCCCTTCTTGTTTGGCTTCCCCAGACTTCCACACTAGTGTTACTCTATTGGGGTTCATTACTAGTGCCGTTAGTTCTTTAACGCAATCAAGTACACATTGTGAGGTGATTGTGTATGACTCCAGTGCCTTAAGCACTGTCGGGTTGCTCAGTATGATTGTGATTTGTCTATTCTCATAGGCTCTCTCCCTCATAATTTGAGCACATGTTGTAATTGCAACTATTTTTGCTTGGAATTCTGTCGCAAAAGTCCCTAGGTGCGAAGAATTTTTTTCCCCTTTGTCCGTTTTCTCGACTATTCCAGCACCCGTACTTTGTTCCGTCTTGGTGCCTTCGGTAAGCCATATGGAATCCCCTGGTATCATAAAGGACTGCCCCCAGCGTTCTCCCGCCCATTCACTGTTTTAATCATGAAAGGCACGGAAGTGCTGTGAACCTTGATCCTGTCGGATCGCATCCCCAATGGCACAGGTGATCCAAGCAATCCGAGGATGCTTCCACCTTTTTGGTCAGCCTTTCCTTGGCGATAAGATCGAAGCGGTACGCTCCTCTTATGGCCTCTGCCTGAACGACGAGGTGCAGTGGCTCCAACCCCAAGAGATTCTCCATCGCAGCCGTTGGGGTGGTCGACATTGCACATGCTACTCCTAAGCATGCCAGCCTCTGAACTCTGTTCAGTGAATGCTGGGATGCTCTAATTTTTGTTTTTGGCCACCACACGATTGAGGCATATGTTACAATGGGTCTCACTATGGTTGTGTACATCCGTGGAGGTCCCCAGGTTCTCCCGACTGTACGACGACAGGTCCACAGGGCCCTAATCGTTTTGTTAGCGGTTTTCTCCAGATGCTTCCCAAAGGTCAACCTCTTATCTAGGCTTACCCCAAGGTTCGCGTTGCTCGGGCAATTGATTCGAATGAGGTGTTGTCAAAAGCTCCCTCTATGTCCAGAAAGCTTGCTAGCGCAATTTCTTTGCATTCCAGCGATTTTTCTGCTCTCTGTAACAACTTGTATACTGTCATTTCACAGGATTTCCTGGTTTGGTAAGCATACTGATTGCGATGTAGGGGATTTCTCATAAGAATTCCATCTCTAACATGCCTGTCGATCAGTTTCTCCAGGGTTTTCAGGAGAAACGAAGTTGGACTGATCGGATGGAAAGATTTTCTACCTGCTTTAATCCCCTGACCTTCGGTAGCCGTTGCGCAAGCTACATATAATAAATGAGGTCCCTATCATAGAGTGCCTAACTTACACACTCCCTATAAAAAAATTCTAAAATAAACTTTTATTTTAAAAATAAAAGAAAGCATGACATGTTTCGCCACACAGTGCCTTCTTAAGGTAAACAATGGTACAATGGTTTAAATATGAGTAACCCCTTGAACCCCTTATTAGCGGAAATATTTAACGATTATTTGGAAACTGAAATTCATCACATCCCTTTACGAAGGTGTTAATATTTTGGTACAGATACGTTGACGACATCGTAGCAAGCTTCATTGGAACTAATAGACAACTGAATATATTCTTAGAATTCATAAATACTATTCATCCAAATATTCAATTCACAATTGAAATGGAGGAAGAATACAACATTAATTTCTTGTATCTGAACATCAAGAAAATGAATGACAAATTTGAATATTTTGAAAAGCCACCTATACTGATCTGACATGCACTTACTTGAAACCACTCATTTCAACATAAATAAATGCTTTTCTCTTTTACAGGTGACTATAGAAAGAGATCTTTTGATTACAAAACTGTTCAATACTATTCCGCTCTTGTGGGATCTTTTGAATTTTGTGGCCGTTTACCGTCCTGCTCTGTGCTATTGTTCTGTGTTGATTCGTGCCTTAATCGCAACACTAATTCATCAATGGAAAAGTATGGGTGAACTGAACAAATCGACGGGAACACAACACTATAATGCTCTCATAGACACCACGATTAAAGTTATTGATACTATGGCCCTGGGACAACTATTACCTCCGCCACTATCAAATATCAGAGACGTATTATCAGAACTGAAATGCTTCGAGGTAAGTGTTTTTTAAATCCTCAATGAGTGCGAATGTATCAAATTTGATCATTCTGTAAATCAAATCTAGCTACTCACAAAGTTGAACCGGAATAACACCATTTTGAGAAATCGGCTGTGCTATTTATTTTAGCTCTCCAGTATTCTGCAGCCTGGTTACCTTTGACATTTGCCGAGAAAGCATGTACCATTGTGCAGACTTAATTCAAATTGGTGCATCCTAGAGTATGCGGTAGTCAACTTTTTTAGTTTATAACCTTGTTGCCCCATTTCTGGAGGTCCGATATGTACGTCGAAACACCCGTTCCTAGCGTATTGAGGTACTTTCACCTTCTGTACCGCAGCTCAGAACCAACTGTTGGTTACTGTCACCTTTAAAAACTCGTTTGGTGATCTGTTCTTCCATAACTTTATTCTGCGGCTATCCGAGATGCTGAAGATTGCCTGGATGGTCCTAAAGAAACTCGTCCGTGATGTAGGTGCTAGAACAGAGGGTGGCATGGGTATGACTCCTACTTTTTCCTTTTTACTTCAGAAACCACCTCTGACCCAAGTTCAGGAGTAGCGGATATTGTCTATCGCCGTTGGTTTGAGGCAACCGGACTAGATAGATCAATATCCTCTATAGTACAAGGCCTGCACGCTAAGTACAAAAGTCAGTGTTACGTTATCAACAAGAGACTTCCGACAGTATCGTTCAGTCTTGTTGCGCGTAGCCGTTATCGTGTGTTACAGGTGCTAAATATTAGAATTGAACATAGTTTTGTCGCTTTTTTGAAAAATTATATGTTGCATCTGTTCCTAAGGTGTCCTCGTGTGATTGTAACGTATTTTTACACGTAAATAAGCTTATATAAGAGTGTTATGACAGAATAATGTGCATTGCAAAATGGCTTCCTAAATGAATGTTTGTTGGTTCTTCCCGCGTTTTGTGTCGCGTAGTTTACTGACGGTTGTTAATTAATTACACATGGCAAAAA
The DNA here is from genome assembly GCA_958510875.1 of Endomychus coccineus. Taxonomy (NCBI): domain Eukaryota; kingdom Metazoa; phylum Arthropoda; class Insecta; order Coleoptera; family Endomychidae; genus Endomychus; species Endomychus coccineus. Next base: position 102,510,575 of record OY294070.1, read on the forward strand.
AATTTTGTTCTCCTGGCTGTAATGGGCCAAAAGTTCAAATGAACTACGTGAATATGTTATAGATGCTATACTTCAATTTTGGTTCATATATAGAGCATTCCAAATCAATAGTCCAGTTTATTATATTAACTTGGTGGAAAATAATGAATGTAAAAACTCCCCTCAACAGGAAACCAGGAACCAAAGGTTTCTTGGAGGATGATTCGAAAATCAAGTTTTTAAGAAATGTTAGGTTTTAAATAAATTAACACCGACACAATGCATGGTCACTCACAGTTTACAGAATTTTATAAATAACGTACGTATTTAAATTACATATTGTTAGGAAAATTCCAAACAAAACCATTATAAGTCCAACTAGGAATTTCACGACTGATAACCCTGCTTAAACAAGAAGTCCTAAAGAATAAATAAAACTTTTGATTTACTGTCGGTATAGCAGTATAGCAGTGCTGTAATGTACCGGTGACCAGCTGCAACATAGGCTCTGCCTTGTGACGTCATGATTGAGCGTTTAGGCCTGGTACTATAGAGGGTATTGACTCAATGTAACAAGTCTCGTTTTTCGTCAGAGATGTAATGATTTGTAAAATAAATTAAATAAGGTATTCACTAAACATGCAAAACCTTGAAAAGCTCAATGACAGACCAGTTGGGACAAATTGACATGGTACCACTCAAAGCGCAAATATAGGTAATTAAAAGATTATAAGAGTAATGAATGTTTTTCGTGGTTCCGACCTAATTCATTATTCAAAATTATGGAGATTGACTACTATATGTCACGTAAAATTTCCTTCGAGTTCGGTTCACCCAAGAGAGGATCCAGAATCATTGATAAAATTAAGTATTCATTTATCGTGCTCGTATAACATCGAAGTAGCTTAAATTCATTTTCAATAATTGCCTGCATCTTATCAGTACTAGAACACTTTTTCCTTTTGTAGCGGCTTATCTTTATACATGGTTGAACATTGTTGCTATAACCAGGTACAAAAATTACCTAGCTCATATTGGTAGGAGGAGAGACTGAACTGCCAGCTCTGGTAGGTTCGGCACTAGGTTCAGCCCAATATGTGCTAAAAGTACAATCTGACTGTACAACAAAAATGCATGGTATATACAAGGGTTATTTGAAATGTAACAGCATTTAATGTAAATTTTTTTTGAACGTCTTAGTCAACTTTGAAGTGTTTCCACTGCCGGAAGCAGCCCTCTTGAGCCGTTTCTGGGATACCACTCAGAGCCTCTGGAGCGACCTAGTTGAAATGACACCATTCTTTATTAGTTCTCGATAATTATCCGTTAATTTCAGTTCACAAAATTGTTGCTTTTCTCAACCTAGAATTCCACTGCTGACATTAATGACCTCCCAGAGCGAAGATCGTCACGGCTCCTCCCATAAATCAATCATCGCGGAAATAGCAAATACTTCCCCCAATTCAATAGACCGTTACATAAATACTGAGGAATCAGTAAATAAACAGCAAAATGGAGATTATTCGTCAGATTATTTTTAACGCAAGCCTGCAACTGCACAGCTTTAGGACGCTTCGTTGGCGTGAAACTGCACAAACTATCTCTGATTCAAAAACAATACCACAATAATAATAAAGTGGTGAAAATAGGAACTGCATGGCTTTTGGGTGCGATAGCCCCTTTCCGTTTCCTATGCTTCATAACTGCCGATTTAGCAAGTTTTTCCTTTCGCCATGTAATCAAATCTGCCAATCTGTTTATTGTAGTAACTTTGTTCTTTGGTGGTAGGTGGTAATATTGATATTTCATAACTATTTATTTTTTCTAGCCAATTGGCAACATATAATTTAGTTTTTACGGGGAACTTAATTAATAGAAACCGCGATACGGAATACACTAATAGGCTCCTCCTCCAGTAGCGCCGAGCTAGTGCAGAATAGATAAGAGTTAGTCAGTGCGGCAAGCGAGAGGTAATAGTCGCGTATCAGGATATGTTACAGCGGTCATTTTGAAATATGATTTCAGCAAACAGATAATGTTGAAAGAATGTTTACCCGCTTGATGGATATTAAGATATTATGAATTCCACTCACAATCTTCTGATAGACGATCTCTAATGTCCCGAACTATATGTGACTATGTCGATATAACACAGTCTACAGAAAAATATATTCTATGTTATTTATTTTTATTAACTGAATATAAAAATGTTTACTAATTTTTAATTTTAGATAAAATTTGCACCTCACGATTTGATCTTAATTTGTTATGTTATGCTAGGTATACCCACAGTGTATATGAATTGTTCTAGATCGTCGCTATTTTGAGGGATTGCATTTGGTGTTACATAAGGGATCATGTGCCATCTCCTGCCTTGTTTAACGAGGATACTAACGGAATTCATTGGAGAGATCCAATAGTGGCACGACCTTCAGAAATTTATACGAATTCTCTTAAGATTATTATGCAAAGAAATATAAAATCCTTAGGCCATATTTATTCTCAAATGTTTATCAATATCCCGAAACAAGAATAAATAAATGCCTTTACAAACTGCTTTTCATTTCAGAATCCTATGAACATTTTATTTCATTACGAATGACTATGATACGTATTACGTTTCGGTTTCAAATAATAAATTCAACAATGAAGTAACTAAAGTACAAATATTAGAAAAATGCAGGTTTTCTTGAAAATATGTTTCGTGATACATTTGCATTTTATTTATCATAATTACCACAAACTTTACATTTAGAACGGGTTTTTCGGAAGTAAGAAAAATGAGGATGTCTAATATGTACCTACATAAAAAAAATTTAGCAAATTCTCACACATTTTTTTTTACATTCTATACTAACCAATATCTATATGTATGGGGTGATCCGATGCCTATTACGGCAAAAGTAAAAAATGTAATTAAAATCTAAACCTAGGATTGATAGAAAAAATTTAATTCAAAAATGATGTCGTTGGAATTTTTTCTAAGAATGTCCTACGTTTGGCAAGTCATTTAAATCAAAAGGTTTAGTTTTGTACACAATTGTCTTCACATATCCCCATAGAAAGAAATCTAATAATGTAAGATCAGGTGATCGCGCTGGCCATTCAATCGTACTGCCGGACATTAAATTGGTAATGTGGTGGTGCTCCATCCTGCTGGAACCATATCGTATTCACTGGAACTTGAGGGTTTCCTGGATTAGGATATAAATTTGCCAATGGTCGAAATGTTAACTTTGAACCTTTTAGAAGGTGGTGATAGCCACAAACCGGCTCGAAAACTGTTTTGAAATGGTTAATTTTGGATAAATAAACGGTTTTCTATAAGGTACCTTCCTCTGTTTAGTTAAAATAGGTAGGTACTTTTGGAAAAATAGAGTTGCTTTTCATTCAAATAAGTAATGAAAATGATACTTGATTAACATCCGTATAAGTAAGTAACTGTTATAGTAACTATATGTAGATTCTTTCTCAAAGTGCCAAAGATTTTTAAACAAGTTAATATCAGAATGTACTTCCGTCAATGAATTAATTAAATTTGTATTTTACAATATCAATGATTCAAAGACATTTTAATTTTGAAAAAGTGGAGTTGCAATATTTTAATTTGTTGTATAGTATTTGAGGAGCCATGTGGTTGTAGAGCGACTATATTTTATGAGCATTTTCTTTTGCAATACTTGAAGTTTCAATGATTGAATTATATAACCTAGAATTGGCCAAGTGACGTACGTCACAAATTCAAGAGAGTACTCTAGAACTATACCTTCGACTAAGATTTGACTCCATTCCAATTTTATACTCTTCTATGAATATCTACCACTCTCAATCTATCTAACCTATGAATGTCAAAGTGACATACGATCCAAACCATAGAATAACTTGTGACACGTGCTAATAGTAAAAGTTTCTATAAACGCGTACCCATCTCTATATAACCTACAACTGCCAGAGTGACGTCTGTCACAGTGACAACCTAAAGGTGCCCATACACCTCACATAAAGGTTACCACGCACCATCCGACTAAACCCTTACAAAGGCGTTGCACATAAAAAACTGTAAACGAGCGGGGCGTAGCCCGTAAAATCAACTAGTATTGTGGATCACTTTTATCAAGCAAATTTTTCGCTATCTTTGCTCAAAAGTTACGGGGCTACAAGTCAAAAATGCCTCATTCAAGAAATCACGCCAACGGGGGATTAAATAAGCTTTCCATGAAAATCAATTGACATTCACTAGTACCAAAAGCACTAGAAAAATTTAAATATGAAAATCAATAATTGAGTAATGAGATTATTTTGAAATTGAGAACTAGCCTATCGGTACCCGAACAAATCCCTGTAGAAACTGTTGTAACATAATATACTTGTGTAAAAAGGCAATGAAAATCAATCATCACAGAAGCGAACTTTCCAATAACCTACTATAGTCCAAGCAATAGACAGAAGTGGGTGCAGAAATTAATACCTGGAAAAAAAATATGAGCGTATAGAAAATTAAATTTAAAGGTGAGTTTCTGATGCAAGTCGATCCGAAATGGCGAACATAACCTAGAAAATTGGCAAAGTTGCTTTTCTTAAATAAGTAAAAAACTATAGCTCAGATCGATAAAAGTTAAATGATAAAATAGTAGGTATCGAATAGATCCATCGATTTGCTTCCATGATAATTATCGAAATCTTTCATACTTTTCGAGTTATATTAAAAAACCGTTAAAAATCGGGGTATCGAGAAATCGTTAACTTTTACGTTTCCTTACTTGTTATTTGCTGTACATATAGCATGGCAAGTTTGAAAAGAATTTTTTTTTTAATTCAAAATATTGATAATTTTTCGAGATATATTGATTTTTCGAAAAAAAAAAGCGCTTATAAATTGGCTAGATCTTCTCAGCGGATGGTCCTATAGTAACGATTCCGGGATTATTTATTAGTTGTACTATAATGTTATTAAAGAAATATAGCGATTTTTCGAATTTTGAGGGCGACTTTGAAAAACCGCACTTTTTTTGAAGATAAGTTTTACAATTTTTATTTTAGGGAAACGTCTTTGACGGAAATCGTTTCCTGACATTTTTTCACGAATTACCAAAAACATTTTACAGAAGTATGCTCTATGGATGCTTATCTCAAATACCTACATTTTCAATAAGAAAATACTAGGATATGTTTCATTGATTGATATTATTAGAAATTGAGTTACAAAGTGAAGCGTACGCGGCTGCCGGAGCGTGTGGCGGAGTGGGGGAAACTGATTTCGTATGTTCAAAGTGACTTGTGCTTGCAAAATCTTCAATATCTCAGCTTTTGGATCACGTACAAAAATCGAGATAAACACGAATATCGTATATATTTTCGCCTTAAAATTATATTAGTTTCACAAGTGTCGCACAACAAGCATAATGCCAGTATGATTCACTTAGCAAAAAACGATATTCCCCAGATTAAGCACAAAAGGATTTATGTACGTGATACAAAAGCCGAGATATTGAAGATTTTGCAAGCACAAGCCACTTTGAAAGCACGAAATCAGTTTCCCCCACTCCGGAAGCCGGGTAGCTTCACTTTGTTACTCAATTTCTAATACTATAAATCAATAAAACATGTCCTAGTATTTTTTTATTGAAAATGTAGGTATTTAACATTAACATCCATAACGTACACTTCAGTAAAATGTTTATTGCATCTTACAATTTTTTTTGGAATAAAAAAATTATCTGATTCAGGTCGTAGATGAAACATTTTTTTTTGGTAATTCGTAAAAAAAATACCTATTTAATACCTACAACTTTCTCCTTTAACTTTTTTCGATCCGAGCTATAGTATTTTTACTTATTTAAGAAAAACCGGTTTTTGTAACTTTGCCCATTTTTTAGGCTATGTTCGCCATTTCGGATCGAGTTGCATGAAAAAGTAACTCATGATTTAATTTAATTTCATATACGCTCATTTTTTTTTCCAGGTATTAATTTCTGCAAAATTAACACTAGGCCGTCGTCTATTGCTTGGACTACTAGGCTAGTAGTCCCAAAAATAAATAAAAATGTAATAAACTAAGCGAAAAATTTAAGAAACTAACCTACGATAACTTTGCCGCTTGGAGTTCTAATGAATAGGTCTCGGAGGCAATTTAGTTATTATAATATTTATTGTAATAATATAATTACATATAGAATCTTGGCTTTCGGATGGATTCCGCGTCACAATAGCACGACTTGCTGCCGACGTTTCACCAACCATTACAGGTGGCATATTCAGGGCAGGCTTGAACTGGAAATGATTCTACTGGTTTCTGTAGCCGTATTTATTGTAGGAAAAATCCTTCACACTACACAGTTCACTGCTTTTATTAACTCCGTTCTGGCACCTGACCCTAGCGTTGTGTGATCATGTGCGAAGTGAAATTTTCGAGTCACGGTTTAGATTATTTGGGTGTTTTAGAATTCCTATAGCTTTAAAGAATTTTCTCTGATAGAAGTTTGGGGAAAAGGATTTGATGATTAGTGTCAAACTTGTGTTCCGCAAGTGCAGATCTACTAGTGTCACGAAGACTTGTACAGCGCTCATGTTCTTTCACACGAGTAGCTACTGTACGACCTGCTTCACCAATGTCGACTTTACCGCAATAACAGGGAATGCTATAAACACTTTCTAAGTGAAGAGGAGGAAGGGAATCTTTGCTAGGTTTGTAAAACAGATAATTTTGTAAGTGTGGAAAACCGAGTAGAAATATTATGTTTTTTAAGGATTTTAGAAATTCGATCTGTTATATTTTCAGTATATGAAAGACAGGCAGTGGATAAAGCAGGCAGCGCAGGGTTTGTGCTCGTAAAACTTGCCATCGTACAGAAAATATGTGGAGGATAGACAAAAATCATGCCATGGTTCCCCACTTGCTCCTGTCATAAACTCATTGGTCCACAGAGCTGTAAACTTATCTCAACTTCATTCCTTAAAATCAGAATTAAAATATGTTTCATCTGTCTTATTATCAAATAGTTCTCCGATTACAACATTCAAAAGCCATAAAGAAATACACTTCGCCTAAAATTTCAAATCAACCTGAGCCACAAACCCCCCGCCTGCTTCATCCACTGCCTATCTTCCATATATTGAAAACGTAACACATCGAATTTCCAAAATCTTTAAAAAACATTATATTTCTACTCGGTTTTCCACACTTCCAAAACTATCTCAGTTCTACAAACCTATCAAAGATCCACTTCCTCCTCTTCACTTAGAAAATGTTTATACCATTCCCTGTTCTTGCGGTAAACTTACATTGGTGAAACAGGTCGTACAGTAGCTACTCGTGTGAAAGAACATGAGCGCTGGACAAGGCTTCGTGATTTCAGTAGATCTGCACTTGCGGAACACAAGTTTGCCACTAATCATCAAATCCTTTTCGAACATACTAAAATCCTAGCCCGAGCCCCAAACTTCTGTCAGCGAAAAATCCTTGAAGGTATTATTCATTTGTATTAGAAGAAACGGGGATGTAAAGATATTCCTTCTTTTTCGAACAAGTACTTTATTTTGAAGGTATAAGTGACTATGGCTTAAAATTTTACAGATACTATAGAACATTTAAATATGACCATTAACAGATTTTTTCTTATTTAAATGAATCAAAGCTTAGGATATTTTCGAAATTATTTTTTTATTAATTCTCTCAAAAAAAGTTCATGTTAATAAGTAGCTAGCTGTCAATAGTGTATAAAATAAATTGTTGATTCAATCATTTGGTTATGAATCCAAATTGCATTATTTTCATATGATATCAATGAATTTAAAATAATATAGTTGTATAATTTCAAATATTGTGCAAATTAACATCCAAATATTTGAATTGTCTATCGGTTAGAAAGTGCCAACTATATCCTAAAATCTGAGACACTCCATTCTCAACCATGGCATAAGATCTACAATTGATTTTTATCCACATATAGAATTCATCGCTCCACTCACAATTTCTTGGCCAATCATTACGAATGACTACTGCATTACCTCTTATAAATAAGTGCTGCAAATTCTTACCAGTAAAAGCCAAAAGTAGAACTGTAGCAGTAGAAATTCTTTCGGTTATTACCTGTAACGTATAAGAATTATAAAAGTTATACTCATAAATTGCTAGCGGCAATCGTTACGGTGCCAACATATATATCTTTCGTTTCTAGTATAGAAGGTATACGATGAGTAAATTTGCCATGAATTCGCACCACGATAGTATTATGTAAGAGAGGTATACGCACGAATGTATATTATGAGCGGCTGCTGCGGACCCATATCGTAGATAGTGTGCGAGAGAGGCGCGAAGAGAGAGATAGAATATATAGTGGAGTAGAATGACTCCACTAATAGAGGGTGTCAGATCCCGCGATTCCGTCAGTATTATACGTGATAAGTATGCGTAATGTGTTCAACCTGTATGTTGGGTGTATCGTTCTAAAGTTTACATCTTTGGTGGTTCCTGGCTTGTGTGAGTTTTGGAATTGTTGTTCTCAATTCTGTTACAATGGGAAAGTATTGTGTGGTACCGAACTGCAACAGTGGTTTTGCCGGTACAGAAAAACTATCTTTTTTTTCCTCCAGATAAAATTGAAGAATGGGAGCGATAAACACCCCGGAACGATAGGAGATTAGCTCCGAAAGAACGTGATTTGTGAAAAACATTTTCACTGAAGGGCACGTCTCGGTTCATCAGGTTTGCCGATTGTCAGTCGATTTCTGATGTTAATCAATGCCGAGACCAGTTAGTACTTGGATGGGAGAACTCATTGTGGGGAATACCCGCGTTGAAAGTCCGAACAATTACAGCGAAGTAGCATTATCATACAGGACAATTTATCAATGAACACAAGATATATCAAAGAAATGCCGTCATTCGGTGAGTACGTTAAGCCAGTGGTTCTGAGTCCATGAATGTTGGTTGAAATACCAGAGGCAAAATTTCCTTTGGTTGATGTGTGCTCACCGGCGTCGGTTATAACCTTGATAGCAGGATTATGCCGATGTTAAATAAATAGATAAAAGAAGAAAATGTTTGTAATAATATTAAGTCAACTGAATGAGTGTAATGTTGGTGTTCTGAATTATCTTGAGAGCGATATGTGCAAATGTTCACATACTTACCAGAGTTACTAGGTTTTTGCATTCTCTCATCAACAGCATTAAACTTCCATCAATACGTTCATAGAACGACTTGGGGCGGTGAAATCTTGGTATATTTTGATGGCCATAAATTTTCAAACTAGTTTTATAAAATTCTATCGCAGTCATCATATAATTGATGCTCAACTAAAACAATTAATTAGTATAGCTATCTATCATAATGTCAGGATGAAATAACTTTCCAGTTTTGAACACATTAAAATAGTCGCGTATTCTAAGCATTGCATGGGCCTGCGCAATTGTGCATTAAAAACTATAATTCCAAAAACCAAATTTTTTGGTTTAAACCAGGTTTATTCTTATCGGAATTACTGGTATAAATGGTATTGCAATTAGGTACACAACACTTAAATAAAAGACATTCTGAAATAAAATAATACAAAATAAAAATAAAAAAATGTCCTTGCCATCGTCATGAAAATTGACTGAATTAATTGTAATAAGCACCGGTTTTGACTGATACAGCATGGAATTCTACACATAAGATATTTCGTACGTGGTCTCTAGGCCTAAGTTGAACATGTGACACGAATATTGCGTGATCAAGGTGATGACTTGATATTAGAGTAGGCTATGTAAGAACGATCGCAGTAATAAAGAAGTATATTGATTTTAAACTTACCCCAATATGAGGAGAGTCATATAGTAAGGTCTTGACAGGTGCACATTGTTGCCATATAATTGGTTTATCTTTTATACTCGTTAATTGCAAATGTACTTCTAGTTTAGGGTTGTTACAACGACATATTTTCCAACTCTTCGTTGATACAGGTGTTATGTTAACATCATCAGGGCTGTACCTGTTTTGTAGGATATGTAAATGTTTCAAGTTGGTATGACCTAAGAGTTCAACAGAATCATCCCCTAAGTTTTGAGGACTTATCACGAGTACCTGAAAAGAGAAGGAATAAAAGTATGCGATAGTGCAAACAATAATTTACTTGGTATAAGTAGTGAGAAAACCAGCTAAAAACTCGCATGAAAATATATCAATATACAGGCTGGCGCACAACTTCACGTTGATCTATTCACAGATATCCATAAAATTATTTCACAATCTTTCTGTTGCAGAGTATACTGGTCCGTTAAGATCACTGTTTGAAATTATTTCGAATTCGGAATTTTACAGGGTGTTGCAAAAAATTACACCCCAAACTTGTGAAAATTAATGACATTCCCTATATATTATTCATATTTTGATAGCGCGGGGTAAATAAAGGCAAGCTGCAGATATGTTAACTATACCTAAGAGTCCTAAGACATTTCTAAGATATTCAGTTGTTCTTAGAAATGTAGATCATTATTCAAGAGCCGTACATATTCGAGTTGGGTGTTTCAAATTGTATTGATACTTTAGCAGAAACATTAGCTTTTATTCCAAAATAAAGACCTTCTCTGAAATGTATACAGGATGTGTACTTTCCTATTTCATTCGATTCTGATTCTAATAACCTGTTATACAATATTAAGGTTCTCTATCTCTTGCAGCTTATCAACAAATTTCGATTAAATCAAGATAGGGTTGTCATGATGACATGGCTGTCATTATTTACTGACACACATTTTTTACTTGTGGTTGTGTGTGAGAATTCAACATCTACAAGAAAGAATTGACAAGATATTAGTAATTGGAGAGTGCCAAGAAAATTGCCTGCTAGCGTCAAAAGTTTATGCACAAAATATCCAGATGAAAATCATGGAGGCAAGCGTTCATTTCAAACTTTTTTGCAAACTGGAAGTGTGGCTTATAAAAAAGTAAACAGACAAAATCCAATCATTTCTTATAATGGGATCTCTATTCATCGCAAATCAAATGAAAATACCGCAATAAGCAGATGTACCATGGGAAGAATAATGAAAAAATATAAACTCCATCCTTATCACATCAGTTACATGAAAAACTCCTAGAAATAGATTACCATCGGCGACTTAAATTTTGCTTATGGGTTAAAAAAGTTGGGAGATAACGAAGATTTTTTTTGACTTTGTATTAGTTTCGAACAGGTCAACATTTATAACAACGGATTTGTGAACAAACATAATTTCCATTAATATTTTATCTGTTATTATTATTCATAACTAACACTATAGTTATTAATACAACTTTGAGTTTGGTTTAAGTGTTTCATTCCCGTATGTTCTTGTTAAAAATGTTTTAATTACAACCTTGGATCATCTCAAACTAAATCCTTACTACCGTCCTTCCGTTGCTGTATTTTTCACACTATCAGTCTCTTATTTCTAGCATGCAGTGACACAACACAGAATCATATACATCAATTATTACAGTGACGAAAATCCCCATTTTTAAGAAGGATGGAGGATGGAGTAATCGAAACGCCTGTGGTAGACCTATACTTTTTTGATGGTCACTTAAACACAGCATCAGTGTTCGTTAGATTTCAGAAAATAGTTTGATTGTTCGAAAAATATTTATTCGATATTTAAATTTAAAAAAAATGTACTGTTTTTATTGGATAAAAACGAATAACATAGAACATGTTTAATGATCTTTCTTCCCAACAAATAATAAAAAAGAATAAATTGATAATCCTGAACAAGGCTGAATCAGAATTACAATGTAACCTAAACTGAAAAAACAATTATGTTTAATAAACTTTTATTGTGTCCTAAGTAACTGTCTTATATGAATGTGGTCACAGTCACGTATACACTCCTCTAGGCTCGGTTGTTTCCGCGCTCGCTCGGCGCTGGTATAAGAGAAGGAGCCTATTGGTGATTTCGACCAATCAGACCTGCTTCTCGCGTAACGCTTTCCATCAATGAGATCCTCCGTAAAAGCATATTCTATGTTAATAACCATTAGAAGTTTTATTTTCACTAGTTTAATAAATATTAATTGTAACTATAGTTTCGTAGCTTCTTCAAACAAATAAGATAAGATGAGATATTTATTATTATTATTTTATGGTACTAGATTGTTAAAAACAATTTACACAAGCCCAGGGATGCAATAAAAATATCCAATTGAGTATAAAATTACTAAATTAGACATAAATTACATACATAGATATAAAATTAGTTGAAAAAAAATCAGTAAAATCATTGCTTATGTAATTTTCTTTCGAATATGAAGCTTTTCAATCAAAAACAAAAGGTTATTGTCATTTTAAATGTCTCTTAGTATATATCACGAATATGAGTTGGCAGGAGATTACAAAATTTGGTTGGGAGATAGTTTGGACCATTTTGTGATTTGGTAAGCCTAAATACTTTTTGGACTATATTATTTTTATTTCGAGTGTAGTAATTATGAACCTTTTCATTAGTGTTATATGTATATTGTTATTTTCTAGAGGATTATAAGCTATCCGAATCCTGGCGTGGCTAAGGTAGATATTCGTTATAAAAATTTATAATTATTTACTTCATTTCTTTTTTCTAGATATTTTTGAAACTGACTTGCTTCCTTCTCCACTATTATCTTAGTAATTGTCTAATTTTGTTTTAGTTCTTAAGGTTGTTTACACTGTTTTTAAATTACTGAAATTGAACTAAATTTCGGAAATATTTGACATTTATGACCTGTTTTCTTTTTGGATAATTCAAATACGCAAAAAAGAAGATCCCATTGTATCTTGTATATGTCGGATAATATTTGCTACAGATTTTCAACACCATGAAACTTCGAATAATCAAATCAAATCAATCAGCTTTATTTTGTATATGCTGAAGCAGTCCACTTTTGATGGATATACGAGGGCAAGGTGAAACGTCCCTGAAAAATAAAACAGATGGCGCCACAATCGGAAATCCTATGTGACATTTGTGATGTACCATCTTTAACTAGAACGCAACATGATTTCTTGCATGGAAAAACATTAGGCAAACCAAAGCATCGCTTGTAAAACATTATGGCGACTCCTCCCCATTGTTTGAAACGGTTCACAAGTGGTTTACTGATTTTCGTTGTGGTAGTATGACCACAAAGAACGCCGAACGTTCTGGTTGTCCAATTGAGGATACAAACAGAAATCGTCGATAAAATCCATGGTATAATATGGGGCATGGGCGAGTTAAAGAGCACGAGATTGCTGAGGCTATGGGCATCTCAACTGAACAGGTAAGGAATATTTTTCATATATTTTTGAATATAAGAAGGGTGCCGCTTAAAACTTCCATATTAAGATCACAGCGAGTCTGGAAAAATCCCGCTACCTAAGCATCTCCAGATGGTTAACATTAAAATTTATTATAGCTTAGCATTCGTTTTTCGCGGTATATTGGTTATTGATCTTGACAAAACAAGAAACTTTTGTGGAATTATTGAAATCCTCTTGACCATGTCAGTTATGGTATCATATCAATGACTCGGCGGAAAGAGATTTGGCTTCAACGATGAGGTCATCGCTGAAACAAACGCCTATTTTGAAGGATTGCCGAAATCGTATTATTTGGAAGGGATCAAAGATTAGACAAACGTTGGACGAAGTGTATCGGACTACAAGGAGACTATGTTGAGAAATAAAATAAGTTTTAACCAAACAAATCACTTCTTGTTTAATTTTTCAGGAACTTTTCACCTTGCCCTCGTACATGTCAATATTAATTTATAAAACTAAGTGTAATATCCTGGTCAACATTATCTACTATTCTGTCAAAATTCAAGCACCTAGTACATCAAAAAGTACAATCATTCTATTAGTAGTAGTGTTAATACAATAACTGCAACCACACAGATGAACATATCCTAATCAAAATTTTTTCAATTCTTCAATAATTTTGAAGAATCAAGTCGGAACTAAATTATTGCGGTGTAATATCTTTTAAATATGTTTCCTCCTTAATAATATTTTGGAAATTATCTATACCAAAAATTAAGAATCCTTCCACTGCATATCATTTTGGGAGAATTTTATTTTCATCGTTTGATGATTGTGAAATACTTACTTGCAAATTAAGGAATACCCCAACATGTATCAACTGATATTGCACTCTAGTTGTATTGATGACATACAACTCCCTTAGGGATTCACAACAATTTTCACATACTTCATCTAACAGATATTGAGCTTCTTTCGGTTCGAGCATAAGATCTATTAATTCAAGTCTATTCAACTCTTTGAGATTGTTCATTAGTCTTTTCAACGCTGCTAGTAGTTTACCACCGGTTCCAAATAGTCTTATTTTTTCCGTATCATCTCGATTTGTCATATTACATGGAAATGTGAATTTTAATGTTTTTATTTTGCTTCCTACTCCTTTTTGTATGTTTTCTGCTGGCTTATTACCATTCTCCGAATACCAGGAAACCATGTTCATGAATTCGTAAAGATTGTAAAAGTTGAGCATCGGTTCGAACGTTAATTTCCTGAAGTTTCTCCCAACTTGGGATAGACACGTTTGGGTTCTTACATGATCCAATACGTACTAAAACATAATATAACATGACATTTAGGAAAATGTCGTTTTGTTAGTTTTTTCCAGCACACATATTTTCTCGGTGAAGTGTTTTTATTATTAAACCCAAAACCCAACAAATAGCAAATATTACCTATTCACAGTGGTGTAGCGCGAGAAAGGCAGAGGGGGATGTAGGTAAGTATGACCATCACATGTTTTTACAATTAAAATTTGAAATCTAATTTTTAAGAATTTTAACTTTCGTTGGAAACTCTCAAATTTGTAGGTTATTACTATTCTAGGGTCTACATCTCTACAATAATCACTCTTTCTCTTAGGGTAGGGTGAAAGAGGCGGTAAATCTGGCATCCGCCCTTGTGCCTACCTAAGAACATAAGAAGTTGGAAGTACAATAGAGTGGAAACTCTAGGGTTTGTCTCATCAATTTTGGCAGCTATAGGTAGACTCAGTTCATATAATTGATATAAACACCACCGTTTATGAATATCTTGAATAGTAGACTTCCGCGGATAGCTAATGTTGTACTTTGGGACATTCTGTGTATCGAAAACCCACTCACACCGATAGATACCGCAATGGCCTTTTCCACCACCACCATGCCCAAAAGCAATCTGTCATAAACTCCTTGGTCCACAGAGCTGTTAACTTATCCTAACCCCAATCCTCAAAATCAGAATTAAAACATCTTTCATCTGTCTTATCATCAAGTAATTTCTCCCATCATAACATTCAAAAAGACATTAAGAGATACACTTCGCCTACAATTTCAAATCAACCTGAGCCACAAACCCCGGGGGGCTGCTTTGTCCGCTGCCTATCTTCCATATGACAGATCGAATTTCAAAAATCCTTAAAAAACATGATATTTCTACTCGGTTTTCCACACTTCCAAAACTATCTCAGTTTTACAAAACTATCAAAGATCCCCTTTCTCTTTTTCATTTAGAAGGTGTTAGCATTCTCTGTTCTTGCGCTAAAGGCTACATTGGTGAAACAGGTCGTACAGTAGCTACTCGTGTGAAAGAACATGAGCGCTATACAAGGCTTCTTGACACCAGTGGATCTGCACTTGCGGACACAAGTTTGACACTTTTCATCAAATCCTTTTCGAAAATACTAAAATCCTAGCCCTAGCCCCAAACTTCTACCAGCGAAAAATTCGTGAAGCGATAGTAATCCTAAAACATCCAAATAATCTAAACCGTGACTCAGGATATTACCTTTCCAACATTTGGAAGCCCATCCTGGCAAATTCCACTTGTTTATTGGTTGTACAATATGGTGGCAAAGCCTGCAATAACATATGCCTCTTTGATATGGTGGCTAAGACACAACAAAGAGGGACCATGACAAGACTAATCAAGGTAGGAAGACTTGCATGTCTTGGGATCACTGGGGCCAGGAAATCTACGCCCACCGCAGCAATGGAGACACTACTGGGATGACCTCCCTTCACTTGGTGATCCAAGGAGAGACAAGGATTGGTGCCTTTAGAATACAAAACACACTAGATAATGTTCACATTGGACCAGGGCACATGAGCATCGTAAGAATCGTGTCCAAGGACGTGTTAGGCATGAGAACAGATCATATCCCAAAACGAGACTCATTCGACAACACATTCAACGAATCAATACCAGATAAAACTTAATGGGAAAGCATAAGCCTGGACACCATTTTACAAGGAAATATCTAGTACATAGGCAGGTTTAAGGCTGAAAAAAGTGCAGCTGCAGGACCATACTCAAAAAACCCAAAAACCGGCTTCAGCTATTCAATGGGCAAACACACTTCTGGTTTTCAAGCAGAGGTATATGCAATCCTTCAATGTGCGAAGGAAAACAATCGGAAAGCCATCGAAGATAAGCAGATATATATGACAGACAGTCAGACTGCACTGAAGGCAATGAGAAGTCAGGAAGTAACATCCCGACTGGTATGGCCGTGCAAAGAGGAACTGGAAACACTGGCAGAACGGAATCGCGTTAAGCTGATCTGAGTGCCGGGACATCAGGGAACCGCGGGCAATGAAAAAGCCGCCGAACTTGCAAGAAGACGGTCGGAAAACGATCCAGATCCAGAACATACTACAGGAGTATCAAAACGTACAACACGAAGATTTGTAGAAGACTGGATCCTGCAACACCACAAAGAATACTAGGAAAAAATCCCAGGAAACAAACAGGGGAAAAAATACAACAAAGGACTGTGTCGCAAAAGAACGACAGACCTGTTAACATTAAACAGGGAAAAAATAAAAGTTGTAACAGGGCTCATTTGGTCATTAAAAAGTTTGGTTGCCCATGTCCTAGACCTAGAGAATCATAATACACTAAGACAGTTCACAACCCAGTAATGGAGTACGAAATAAGGAGTACCGAGTTAACTCTGATGAAAGGTCCTTAGTACTTAATATTATTTTTTGTGGATAATGGTGACTATTTCGTACTTACTAGTGTTATACTATTCAACACTTGTGAATACACGCCTGGGCTGCATGAATTATTGCAATTATATGGATGCAATAAAAAATTTTTGCTTCCATGTTCCATTCTTATCTGATTTAACTCGCTAATGAATTCAAATAAAATGTGTTTTACTTATTGCGAAGGTTTAAATTTTCTTACATCAACTACGAATATTTTATTTCCATCATTAAAGTTGGCAATGAACAAATCAATGAAATCAGAAGTGTTAATTTCATTTGATAATAGTGGAAAACCAACTCGCACAAAGTTACCTGCCATCCTGAATAATAGTTAAACCTGCCTCTAGTTAAAGTTGTATCTTCCAGGACAAATTGTGACCATACATAAGGTAAGTGAAATGCTCTGTACCATGATTTGCAAACCAAACTCGAATAATATTTCTCCCTTATCGATAAATAAGAGAATATTTTTTCCAGAAGCAAATCCGGTAGCTCATTCCATTTTGAATATATTTTACCTTCCTCTTCATCTTTTTCTTCTTCTAAATCTATGTAAACAGCTGAAAATTAAGTTTTACATCGATTATTCAAAGAAGTTCCATCATTAAGATCTAACTCAATTACAATACAACCCAATGAGTTACGTTGTTAACATATCCAATATACCGTAGGTTTCAAAATTAAGGTATTCACTTCTCTTTAATTGTTTGCTTTTGTTTAAACGTAGTCCTCAACATTTTCTAAGCTATTGTAAAAAAATGCTAACAAAACGTGAAATAATTCATCCCATTTATGAAGGATGGAGTTACAGAATTTAGGCTAAACGTTTTAAAACATGAACGAACACGATGAAGAGGAACAGAGGGCTACATCAGGTTGTTGACTTCAAACACTATTTTGTATATCTCTAGAATTACAAATGAGAAATTTTCATATTTGGTAGGTATAATAATCAATATTTTCCTTCCGAAGTTCTGTAATGAAATAATCGTTTTATTGGGCCAACTGGAAGAATAAATAGTTTTAGACATAACTCTGTATCCACCTCAAATCTGAAACCGTGGTATATAATGGAATGTAGAATGAGGTTATAGATATTATGACGATTCATTACAATAATTAATCCAAGAAATCACCGTAAAATTCAGTAGATAACAAAACTTAAAATTCCTTGAATATCTACATATTAGAAATGTATGAGGAATATGTACGTGTGAAACTTCAAACAGTCATATCTTTTGACTTATAGATTGAACCATGTGGGAGAGAATCAAGATATTATATTAATAATGATTCTTGACCCAGGTATGAATTATATATAAATCCTCGGGAAATAGGTCACACTAATGAATATGCTTATTATTTTCGTCTTTACGTACGTTTCGGTCTCACGACCATCATCAGGAGACGTATTATGTCTAAAACGGGATTTCTTCAAACTAATTGTATCAGCACAAAGCGTCCTTATCATACCAATTTTAATTACAAATGCCCACGTCGCAGAAACACGAATAATTGAAATTGTAACACATTCATGTTTTAAGTATATGAAATGTATCAAGAATCCACTGCTTAGCAATATTCTTATAATATACGAACACATGTCAACAAAGTCTGTATACGACTGAAACCAAAAAATATAACGCTCAAGTATCTAGCTACTTTCGAACCAGATGTTAACGATTTACGAGGGAATAGAAAAAATTACTATTTGAGCATTCTACCTAAAATATACTTTCAACGTTATAAAGACGCATGTAGGAATTTGCAAGGGTCTTAGTTAATTAAATCTGACTTAATAACTGAATATCTGTACTATGATTTACAGATTTGGAGTCATGTTTTATGTTAATCATCTCCAAAATAGATCTTTTATAATAATTGGTTTCCTTAGTTAAAAGATCAAAATTTTTGTAACCGAATTGATGGTTATAATCAAAGCAGCGTTTAGCAAGGGCGGGGGAATTTTCTAAGTTTTTGTTTCTTGTACTATACTAATGGTCATACATTCTTTTCTGTAAATATTTTTTAGAGATTCCTGTATAGGTCCCATCGCAATCTAAACAATTTAATTTGTATACTGTGTGGGTTTGTTTATCTTTAGGTATTAAAGGTTTTAGATTTGAGAAATATTTCCTAACACGGTTAGTAGGTTTATGCACAACATTTATATCATACTTTTTTAAACATTTCTCATTTTTCTCTGAGGTCTCCGGAATGTACTTTCATAACTTGAAACATTAATGTGTTACAATTTTGATTATTCGTGTTTCTGTTCGTTTCTGCGACGTGGGCATTGTTTAATTGAAATTGGTGCGATAAGGACGCTTTGTGCTGATACAATTAGTTTTGAGAAATTCCATTTTATACATAATACGTCTTCTGATGATGGTCGTGAGACCGAAACGTACGTAAAGACGAAAACAATAAGCATATGTGTTGGTGTGACTTATTTCCCGAAAATTTATACATAATAAGTAAAACATAATGCATTTTTTTTTCATGGCCATGTTCTGGGGTGTAAATTAGAGCGAGGGCTATGTTGATATTAATGTACTAACACCCTCAGTGGCTGCTCACAGTTGTTTTCTACCGCACTTTTCTACACAGAACAACTATAGATTGCTATACGGAAGCTTCAGACAGATTCAGACATGGACAAGACACAAGAGACATGCGTAAACAGGAAGGCAACTTTGCTTTCGGAAAATCTCTGGAGTATTCGAGATGCCAAAGTCTTGGAAATGCCGAGCTCAATAAATATAGTTTATTTATATTTGAGTATTTGAAACTATTTCATATGGTTATGAATTGATATGAGAAATAAAATCAATTCATAATTTATCAATTAGAATTTCAAGCACTTAATAAAGAAATAAGACATGAAATCGATTCATAACATCATATTCATGAACTAGAATTTCAAACACGCGCGGCATTTTCAAGACTTTAGAATCTCGAATATGTACAAGACTGAAGTTGCCTTGTCGTCCCTAGACGCTTTGTAAAGACGTGAACAGACTGGGCAGACATTGTTGAACAACACTAACAACAGTTGAACCATAGTTGGTCAGCAGTTAAGGAACTAAATGTGCTAGAAGTTGGTAAACTGTTCGGAAACATTGCTTACGTGTTCGTTTAGTAGGGGTAGGGGCCAAAATGAGTGACGAAGACGAGTTACTAGCGTGTTGTGCGTTCTTATTAGTGTTACTAAAAGCAAAAATATCACGAAGAAAGTGCAGTTGATTGGTACCATAGTTCCGTAAGTTTGCGAAGCACTAATTGAAGCATTGGCAGATCATAGGTATTCAGGTATAAAAAATTATAAGCTTCTTTTATTTATTTAAATAAGTAGGTAGATCATAACATGATTTTTATGACATTTCGGTATAGTTGTTGCCTTCCTGCTTTGGGATCTAAATAGAGCGTCTATAAAGATATGTTCCTGAGGAGGATACATGCCATTTTGTTGAATAGTTGATGATGAGTATGAAGATGGGGCTGGTGATGAATATATGAAGACGAACTTGCTGTAGATACAGTTAGTGGTGGCAAATTAATTGTCCGTGTCCTTGTGATTGATAAAGTGTTTGAAGATCGACATCTTGGAGAACGCAATTAATTTTATGTTTTACTTCCGCTTGCGAAAATGTACCGTAATATCTTCTTAGTTTATTTGCCACATGTTAGCCACATACGTCTGCGAAAATGTATCGTAATATCTTCTAAGTTTATTTGCCACGTGTTCACCATATACGTCATAGCTATCCCTTTTTCTGAGATTTCTGAGTGTCTTAATTACTGGAAAAGCATCATCAATTTGATGATCTCATGATTATTTGGGGTTTCCTCGATGTTTTATTTCCTGGTGGTACCAGCTTTCCCACGGTGTTACGAGATGGTTCTGATTGTATGCTACATCAATTTGGGCATCGGAGGATTTAACCGCTTCCCACAACATTTGTTTTTTGGTGTTGGAAACTGCTTTTGTTCTGCATTCTGTAATTGAAGATTTCTTGAAAAATGTCAGTATGAAGAGCTTCTGACTGTAATGAATCGTTATTTCGTGTATTTTCCAATTCCTGTAACAAAATAAAATTAAAATAATAAGATTTAGTATATAATTCGAAAACGTATGCAAGGGAAACTTTTTAATTGCGAATTCGTCATAAAATTCAATTTTTGCTCAATGTTGCTGCATAAAGAAAAACTAATCTAATGCTACTTGGACCATCCTAATTATAAAACAAATATTTATTTTTTTCAGTTACCGAATTTATCTGAGACGTTGCTTGAAGTTTCCTTTGATTATGAAAAGTGGGATTTTCCAGTGTTTAGGAGCAATTGATGGCAAACACGTCGTACTATAATGCCCCTTCAAATTTGGAAGTGAATATTATTATTACAAGGGCAGTTTTAGTATTGTCCTTATGTCAATGTTAGATGCAAAGTATCGATTTTTATATGAGAATATAGGATGTCAGGGGTGAATTTCAGATGGTGGTTTTTTTTTTATAAAATACAATTTTCAAAGAAACTAAACGATGGCGATGGTACATTAAATGTGCCACCTGCAAATTAAACTACTGCCGGGACACCAGGATATAACAGCACCTTTTGTGTTTTTGTGACGAATTGGTTTCCACTACAAGAGACCCTAATGAAACCATTTTCATGAGAACAAGACGAGTAGTAGATAATGCTTGAGTGATGTCAGTTTTTCTAGTTTTCAGAAAGCCCTTACTCTTGCAACCAGTTAATGCCAAAAAACTTGTTCTTGCGTTTGCTACTTGCATAATTTTTACAAAACAGTAAGTCAGCTACCGATTTGTGAGCCCCGCCTGGAACTCATGATAACGAAGATATTTCAACAAGATTTTGAGTTCCTGGATCTTGGCGGAACGAATTAGAAGCACATCTACATTTTTAAGTTTAAATAGAATTAGTAGAAAATCAACTCGAATGGCACAGGGAGTTTGAGAACAATTTGCGAATTATTTTTAACCAATCGAAGTTGTAAGACAAAATGGAATGAAAATTAAGTAAAACTTGTATTATTCGGGTTAATTTTATATGGTACTATTGTAAATAAACAATTGAAAATAAAGACTACTTACCTCCACTTGGGTTTCTATCGTATGTCATATTCTTAAAAGAAATAAATGTTTATATCCAAACCAATGAGAAATATACAATTCATTAGTTCCTTGGCCATTTTTCGTGACACTTTTACCACATTGTCGTCTAAATTGGGTTTGCAGGACTTGCTTTTCGCTCAATTTCTTCTTGCAAAATTTTTAGAGCTTTAGCTGCATCATTAAAAGCGTCAGTACTTTTGTTTTTGTTTTTATAAGCATCATCTTTGGGATTCCATATATTCGAATAATCCCTTACAAGTTCAATCAACTTTATAATTTATTCTTCAGTCCAATCGTAGGTCATTTTTATAAACAATAGATGTCAACAATAATCGTATGTATATGTGTCGTCCTAGAACGCTACAATTAAACTAAATTCAAATTTCTGTTCACAAGCGTCTACACACTACCTATACTTTTGGTGCACTGATCGGCTTCATTTTCTTCGATTAACGCCTCGCCAGCTCTTCAACGGGGCGCAACTGTTCATCAACATAAGCACGTACATATTCAGTGAACTTCGTATGTTGTTCAACTGTTCAACAATGTCTTGCGCAGTTTGTTCCCGCTTTAAGCTTAAGACTGGGAATTCTACTCAGTCGATAAATTATACCATTTTCTGTTTTAGTGTCTCAGCAATAATAACTAGTGCCATCACGAATGGCAGGGAAGGATCGGATAAACATGAATATGTGAAAAGTCAGGAAGTAGAATAATTATCTCTGGTGAAATGACAATAAATTTACAAACACACCCAGAATCGATACATACGCATGCACGTGCTTGCGTCCGGGCTTCCAGTCAGTATGCGGCTTAATAAAATATGTGATCAAATACTTAGCTATTCCAACATGAACAAATTTAGGGGTTTCGGGTTCCATTAAAATGTCAAAAACAAGAATACAAATACAAAAAAAGACATGGTCATCACGTCTGTAGTGAAGCAGCCATAACAATGCTGAGATCAAACGTCATTAGCTCAAAGATGGTTCTTTTGTGCAACCAAATATACACCCTATGGTTGCAGAACAGAATCACCCTCCACTGAATTGATGGAAATGAACAGGCGGAAGGCCCTTGGACGCATGGAGATTGAAACGCCTTTGGTACTTGTAGGTCGGAAACTCTTTCTGCGATTATAGGAACACATATAATATACAGGAAATCATCAAAGCAGAAGAGGTATAGATCAGTACTACTTAATACTTGGGTTCCCTTCCGAAACATGGACATTCCAATATCCTCCTAGATAAATTTAGGAGAAAAGATGTCATGGAAAGCATAAAGGGAAGCGGGAATACATAACCTGAGAAGCATAACAGGATTCATGATGAGCATAAGGGGAATAAGGAATAAAATAACCTGAGAAGCTTAACAGGATTCATGGCGATTCGTCTAGTTAATGATGATTATGCAGAGAAGCGGATGAAGCACCGATACGTATGCTCACTAACTGCGCAGCTATACTGCTCAAAATAAGCAAATGCTTTGGGACATACAACACAGAGGAAATTACACCAATTGGAGTAATTTTAAGGTTCTAGGTGGATACAATAATTCTTCAAGGTCGCGATAGATACTACAACCCTAACATTAATCTTTATCAACGTCTTAGCCTTCCTTACCTCATCTGAGGAGCCAATCCTTTCGTGTATTCTTATCGGTTCTCTAAAATTGCAAATATATGAAAATACCGCAATTCAATGGTAATGAGTATAGCCTACTTTGATCAATTTAATCGAGTTGGCCGTTAATTGATGGATATCCATATAACTAATGTTAGGTAAACTACTTTATGTTCTTAAAATTCACTTTGTTTTAACAATGTAATATTACGTGATGCGTTTTGCTAATACGGTAGAGTTGTCAAACCCAAAATGGTGTTTGTCAATGCTATTATAATAATAGTGAAACGCGTCACGTATCGTAAACTGGGGTTATAACTTTGCTCCAATTTCACGTATTATTACAGAAATGATTCAAAAAGAATCTTAAGAATTGAATTTTTTGTTTTCCTTCTATCGAGCTTAAAGAATATAAACTGTATAACGAATATTTATTATATTAGGTGTTTTGGCCGAGCAAATAAGTTACCCATATCCCTCTATACCAGTCCCAGACAGCTTCTTCGCTTTTCTCGTGAGCTCATCAATGGAATGAATAGGACGATGAAGTCACTATTCGATCATCTCCGCTAGAGGTATAGAAAACCCCATTCCGAAATGTTACAGCACCAAGTGATCCAAACGCCATCTATTAAAAGATTGATGTCCCACTGAAAGAATTATTCACAATGCATTGATTCAAAGTAGAAAAAATTTCCAAATATAGCCAAAATTTCTCACTCGGGGGTTTTTGGGGTCGCTGATTCCGGTGCCAGATTGGAACTACGACACAACTGGGGCTCAGGACATCCTGGTACTATGGTCGTCTTCAGGAAATTCGTGAAAATATCTTTTGTAATGGAGTGAAACTTATTGGGGAGGTTCTCTTGAGGTTGCCGGTCATGACCATGACACTCAATAGTAACCTGATGGTCAGGATACCCTGATGACCTAGGTCATCTCCATGGATTGTTTTTTAATATGCTCTGAAATGCAATCAAATTCGTATCTCGGGGGTTTTTGGGACCGCTGAACACGATTCCGGTGCCAGATTTGAACTACGACGCACCTGTGGCCCAGGTACTATCGTCGTCACGAGGGAATTCCCAGAAATAGTTTCTGCAAAGGAATGAAACCTGTTAGGAGGTTCTCTTGAGCATACGGGTCATGACCATGACACTCAATAGTCACCTGGTGGTCAGGATATCCTGATTACCTAGGTCTTCTCCGGGTAGTTTTTTTAATATGCTCTGAAATAAAACCAAATTCGTATCTCCGGGGTTTTTCGGATCACTGATAACTTTTCTGGACTTCGGACCAATCATCGAAGCATTTGGCGAACAGATCTACGATATCGACAACAAATAATTCAAAAAATACCGTTTGCACTAGAATGAATCTTGATTGAATTTTTCTAACCCGAAAAAAACTAATAGTGAAATATTTTCTATTTTAATGGCAAAAATGTTGGAATTTTTTTAATGACAATGTTTTTTATTACTAGTTATGCAAAAAAGACAAGTTGTGAAGAAAAAAACAATAACCATATCGTAAAACTCGAACTTTTCTAATTAAATTAAAGGAAGTCGGAAACGGGAAAGGAATTTTGAATTAGTTTTCACCGGAATCGTGTTCAGCCGCCCAAAGAAAACCCCGGGAGACGAATTTGGTTGCATTTCAGAACATATTGAAAAACGATCCATGGAAATACCTAGATCATCAGGGTATATTGACCACCAGGTGACATGATCACAACTGGCAACCTCAAAAGAACCTCCCTCACAAGTTTCATCCCATTCCAAAAGATAATTTCACGAATTCCCTGGAGACGACAATAGTACCAGGATGCTCTGAGCCCCAGGTGAGTCGTAGTTCAAATCTGGCACCGGAATCGTGTTCAGCGACCCCAAAAAACCCCAAGATACGAATTTGGTTGCATTTCAGAACATATTAAAAAAACAATGGAGATGACCTAGGTCATCAGGGTATCCTGACGCCCAGGTGACTATTAAGTGTCATGGTCATGACCCGTATGCTCAAGAGAACCTACCTAACAGGTTTCATTCCTTTGCAGAAGGTATTTCTGTGAATTCCCTGGAGACGACGATAGTACCAGGATGTTCTGAGCCCCAGGTGCGTCGTACTTCAAATCTGGCAGCGGAATCATGATCATCAACCCCAAAAACCGCCGAGTAAGGACTTGTGATGAACCGATTTTGATAATTTTTTGAATCGATTCAGGAAGTCATTTAGATAAAATATCACCATTTTTTATTTTTCTAATGTGCATTTTAGTATTTCTACAAAGGAAAATGCATCTTTTTGGATGCATTTTCAAGAGCAATACTAAAAAAAATAATTAAAGGTAGAAAAAATTTCCAAATTCCCAAAAAAGTAAGAAATTGTGACCTATTTTGCCTATATTTAGCTATTTTTTCAACATTTTTAATATTATCTCTTAAAAATGCATTATCCTCTGTAGAAATGCTAAAATGCAGGTTAAAAAAAATAAAAAAAATGGTGCAACATTTTTTCTAAATGATTTCCTAAATCGATAAAAAAAATTATCAAAAATGTTTGTTTCGACCTTTTCTGATTCATATCCTCGATTATCATCCAATGCATTGTATCGGTACCACCTGGCGGCTGAATGTCCAATAATATCCACGTCGTTTCCTTGAAACGTATGAGAACTCTTAAATTATTCTCTTTTTGGTAGTGGCGTAAAGTAACCACCATCACGGGCAAAGTTACCCCAGTTTACGGTATTACATAGTTAATATTGTAGTGGGATCATATAAAGTTTTTTATTTACACTACTTACGAACAGGCTTGGACATTTTGTTAAACACAATAATGAATTCACACCCCGCTTGGTAAAATGAGGTCGCTTTTATTCAAGTGCAGGTCTATTTCTGGTAATGAATATCATATATAGAGTGTAATAACAACTCATTTTGCTCGCTATCATGATTTAAGTTATACTTATATGGTACCTTTTTTAGACCCAGTGTCTTTTGAACTGTACATTTCGGTCCATAATTCTCGTGAAAATTGATGGTTTTTATCACGTTTATAAAACGTATTCGGGGCTGCTCCTATAAGAGATGGCAAAAAAATAGAATTTCCGCGAATTTGAATAATTTTTACTTTCAGTAATATTCTCTATAGTCTATTATAATATATCTCGAATGAAACTACAACACTAATGAAAAAAATTCAAATTCAGCAACATTATTCTGTTCATCGAGAATACACAAACCTATTAAATCACTGAGATACATAATTTCCAACTCACAATATTTTCCTGAGAAAAAGTTGATTTGATAACAACATAAAAATCATATATGAAGTAGCAATAGGTCACAAATTTCAATTTTTTATATTAAAATAATTACAAAAAATGGTAAGTCGACGTCACATGTTGCTCCAAGAACAGAAGACTACATGAATATACCCCAGAGACTTTTCCAATAGTTATTGCCCTTACATGAAAGCCGTAACAGCCAGAATGGTGCAAAAATTCACGACATTCAACTTTTAAAATATACCAAAGGCCTTCGAAGGCAATAACAGATCAAAATAGCTTCTATAAAAAACTTCCGGCAAATAAAAAATGTTGTATATTATATAGATTTATATTCGAAATATTACGTAGCACAAATCGCCTAAAAAGGGCGATAGATTCAGCCAAAATTAATTATTGAATGTAGTCTCCCTAGATAGATGATATTCGTTCATCTGATGTAGTAGTATCAATGGAAGATGTTCAATAGCTATTACAAGTATGATACTGTTTGTGAAATAGCTCGTGAAATCAAGCAAACTGGCTTGCCGGAGAAACATTTTCTTATTAGCTGTGGTCCAAATATTTGTGTTTGTTTTCATGTTTTTTTTTCATAGACTATGGGGAGATGTATTTATAAATATTATTACAATCGTGCTGAACCGGTTGGTTAAGGAACAATACGATTGTAACGATAAAAATGCTACTGATAACTCAATGTTGCTGAGTAATAGTAATAATAGTACAAATGGTTGTGGTAGAAGAAATATTCAAACTAATTTGATGGTTACTAAATACAACACAATTATGTACTTATAAAAAAAAGTTGGACAGCGTATTTCATACGTGTTTTTCGTATATATCAATATAATTGCCTTTAAATACCACGAATATCTAATTTTGAGAGATTTCGCTATCGTTATATCAACGCTAAAATTCAATTCTATTATTGAAAACTCGATAAAGAGTTAGCCTAATGAGTGAAAGCATGAAAACAATTTACGTCTCTGGAATAAGTATTTTTAGAAATAAACAATTAAATTAATGCAAATTAGTTTTCTTTATGCTTCTCTTAAACATTACTTACATTACTACGCTATGTAGTTTCATTGGTAAATATATTATGTCATTATAGGTAGGTACCTTCGTCATTTTCATCAACTTTCCAGCAGCCTTGATTCATGTTCGTAACAAACAAAATTAAATTATATAAAACTAGAACTAAAAATATATAATTCTAATAATAGTGTAACTCCGTATAATTATTGAAATGTACAATGCGCGCAGCCGTTCTCTGAATTCAGGATCATTGAATACCACTATTCATTATTCAATGACGGGACGCCAATTCAAACTTTCTAGTTTATTTTAAAATTTTGTTATATTACGTTATCATTGAATGTAGGTAAGAATATGGCATAGAGCTACTTGAAGTAACCTGATAATAAAGGCCGTCAAGATAAAATATAAATTATCTACGATAGACATGTATAGTGAACGTAAAAAGCCAAATCCTCCTGAACTTTTAAGCTTCTCAGTAGACCAATTCTAATTTGGCTTTGAGGTTCTCGCATGCGCATTCCTATGCATTATGCAATGCGTCAAAAGTGTGAAACGTCAAATAGTTATTCGACACGGTCGATGTAAGAAAGTTTCTTATACCGTGCGTTATTCTTGAAATAATATGACTAATTAATTCTCAAAAAAATATTTCCATTCGGTATAAACTTCCGAATAATTATTATAGTTCAGAATCAAAGAAATATTGGATAACATCAGTGTTTGTGAATCATGAAATCGATTTAAAAGTATGCCGCGATATCTTTGTTTTTCTTTTTTTTATTAGCCTTAAAAAGAAATTTCCAATTCTTACAACCTTTTTCCCATAGCCTTACTGAACCAAAATTAGGAGGAATTTCATTTCTGATGTATTGTGTCAAATTGACATGTGGTTTCTCTGATGTAGCTAGCAAAATGCGCATAAGATTTAAAAAATCGATATTGGAAAAGGGTCTTTCTCATTTCAATATTAGTAAAAAATTCTACGTCTACTCAGTACATGAATGATCATTCGATCAATTAATAAAAATCATATCAATTTTATTTATGTAAAATAAACTTTTTTTTGACCGTCTGTTCTGCCTATCCCCTTTGGGAGGAGGTTGAGGTCTAAGGCTTTGGGAAAAACTTATCGGAATAGGACATTGCTACTTTTTCCTAAAACTGATGAAAATAATGCAAAAGTAGGACCAAAAACAATGAAGTTTATTTTACATAGTGTGAAATTAGTAGGTAATTACAATCATTGATTAATATATGTATATTAATCAATGCTACACTCCAAGATATTAACATACTTTCGAATTTATTACAATTTACCTACAGTATATCCTCATCAATTATTGCTGAGCAGTATATTTGCAGATAATAATTTAAGTAGTTGAAATAACTAAATATTCTTAAAAAAAATGATTTCCTCTACAGTCTAGCTATTTGCATCATACAAAATAGTTATTTTAAACGCACTCATGAAGATATTCTGCATTATTATGAATATAATATGAACGATTCTAAATTAAAGGAGACGGCAGAGTCTGCAGAACTTGCCGGGGCATTTTTTTTCCGTTTCTACATCGTATTTGAACTCGTTTACCGGCATTTCGAGATTAAAATACCTTTTAAAAAGTTTTTTATGAATTTTTCCAATTTTATGGGTTGTTTTCCAACGAAAATGTTTTTAACCCCAGAAATCGATATTTTATAATAAATAAACGTCCAAGAAGTCACTTCCGATTGGAAATTGGCCTCTGAATTCGAAAATGGTGTCAGTTAACGCATCATTTTTTATCCATTGGCTGATTTTCGGCAAAATACCTTTTTTTTTGACGGCGTCATATCGGTGTGAGCAGCCATTAAAAAATTTTTTTTTAGCGAAATCGGCTTGTTTTTACTTCAGCTTTACGATCAAATAAGAATTCTAGTGACTAAATAGGTTTAAGAGGTCGAAAATTGAAAAAACTAAAAAAAAAGACAAAAAACCGATATTACTGTACAAAAATCTGTCGACAGGTCGCTGACAAGTCTTTTCTTGGAACATATGACTTCGGAATCAGATTCAGCGGGAAATTTTACGATAAGAAAACAGTTCCCTAACGTCATCCAACAGTTTTTACACTCCAGTATACCATTAATTTTCCGCCAAAAACCAAGTAAACGTAATTTTCTTCCAGTTTTTGACCTTTTTCGACCTCAAAGTTGCAGAATTTAGAATTGTAAGTAGGATATTTGGAATACTTGGACAATTTTCGATTGAAAACATGCTTTATCATTATTTTTTTAAATATTTTGGAGCTTTGAAAAAGCAGTTTAAAAAAAAAGATTTTTCGTAGCTGCAAATCTAGGGACTTTAAATCGACTAAAATCGTGATCAAAATGACTGATTTTGATGTAAAATTTCCCAAGCATTCTGATTCTGACAATTTTTCAATCCCACATGATGACCCAGAGCCACAAAATTACTAAATTACACTAATTTACATTCGGTTTCGTTGTTTTGCCTCCTATTTTTGGCGCTTTGTTCAATTTTGTGGCTCTGGGTCATTATGTGGGATTAAAAAATTGTCAGAATCAGAATGCTTGGGAAATTTTACATCAAAATCAGTCATTTGATCACGATTTTAGTGGATTTAAAGTTTTAAGAAACAAACTTAAAAAATTACAAACAAACGAAGTCTAGATTTGCAGCTACGAAAAAGCTTTTTTTCAAACTGCTTTTCCAACGTACCAAAATATCTAAAAAAATAATGTAATAACATGTTCTCCATCGAAAATTGTCCAAGGAATCCAAATATTCTACTTACGATTCTAAATTCTGCAACTTTGAGGTCGAAAAAGGTCAAAAACTGGAAGAAAACTACGTTTACTTGATTTTTGGCGGAAAATTAATAATCTTGATATACTGGAGTGTAAAAACTGTTGGATGACGTTCGTGAACTGTTTTCTTATCGTAAAATTTCCCGCTGAATCTGATTCCGAGGTTATATGTCCCAAAAAAATACTTGTCAGTGACCTGACGACAGATTTTTTTACAGTAATATCGGTTTTTTGTCGTTTTTTTTTAGTTTTTTCAATTTTCCGACCTCTAAAACCCATTTAGTCAGAAGAATTCTTATTTGATCGTAAAGCTGAGGTAAAAACACGCAGATTTCGCTGAAATTTTTTTTTCAAAATGGCTGCTCACACCGATATGACGCCGTAAAAAAAAATGGTATTTTGCGGAAAATCAGCCAATGAATAGAAAATGGTGGATTATGGAAGGATACTGACACCATTTTTGGATTCAGCGGCCAATTTTCGATCGGAAATGACTCCTTGGACGTTTATTTACTATAAAATGTCGATTTCTGGGGTCAAAAACAGTTTTTTGGCATTTTCGTTGAAAAAAAAACAAAAAATTGAGAAAACCCATAGAAAACTTTTTGAAGGGTATTTTCATCTCTTAATGCCGATAAACGAGTTCAAATACGATGTGGAAACGGAAAAAAATTGCCCCGCCAAGACCCTCAGACCCCTTTTACCTTTTAGTCAAGACATTCAGCTTTTAGCGTTAGAATAACTGTTCCAGTTAATTGTTGACGAAAGTTTACTGTTAACAAGTAGTCCAGGTTTTGAACATTTTTAATTACATACAGGTATAATCATCAAAAACAGATAACTTTTATAACATTAATATATTGAAAATGTTATTGGATAAATACAAATCACGTTTGGGACAAAAATTAAAAAGAATAAATATTCTTTGTATAAATATTGCAACTCAACTTTTTATTTCCAACAAATTAGTCAGTAAACACCTACTTCAAAAATTAAACAAATCTTCTAAATCGAGTATAAACTGGAACACGACAACTGCAGACCTATACCATTGAAAACCGGTATAGGGAAAGTTATAGCGAATCGATGCATTGTCAAATTCTGCATCCGACCTTCTAATGAATACAGGGTGTCACATTTGAAAGAACGAACTTTTTCAACTTTGAAAATTATGGAGTTGGTCATCAAATTATGGATATCCTGTATGCGATAAATTAATTGTCAATGTGAATTTCGAAAGTATCATTCCTGTGCTTCCGTCTACCCCAGAAGCGCTTACGACCAGTCGAAAATGGGTAAAAGCAGCAGTGTTCGAAATAAGGCTACATCTTTCGAAATTTTCAAAAAAATCAAGATATCTAAGAAAAAATTGAAAATAGGCATAGAGAAACCTGATGCAACTCAACATGAAATTTTCTCAGGAATTCAAAAATTAAATAATATACCGGGTGTTCCATTTAAAATAAGGAAGTTAATGACAACCTACGGTACAACCGGAAGTGGTATGAACTTGAAAATATTTTGAAATCTAAGAGAACCTTGAATAACCCCGGAGTCCAAAAATTCAGAATTCTAAGTTTTTCTAACCACGAAAACTTTTAACGAACGACTACCATGAGAAACCCGGTATAATATATATTTATGGCTTTATTTTTCACATTTTTTTGGATGACATTTTAAAATTGTTTGTTGGAACCTGTTCGGGTATCAGAGATCTTAGTTGATCCGTGTACCCTTAAGGTTCTTTTAAGCTGCCACCACTAGGCGTATATTTCAGCCCACCTAGAAGCTGTTTTTAACTACTTTGATCCCTTGATCTCTTTCAAGGGACCGCCTCGTACAATTACTTATACTTATATCTTCATATCTATTCAAGCGTAAATTCTGATGGTCGCATTCGCTGATAGGTGATTAGGAATTACCAGTTAAACTCGTAAATCAAATTAAAAAAATGAATATATTATTAACTAAACTCTTACTGAGTTTTTATTTTATGGAATTAAACACAATATTCTTTGAATGTTAAAAAGTTTCTATATTTAATTCTCTATGACTCTAATTATCTCAGGGTTTCAAATTTACAATTTAGTTTTATGTTCTAAGCATAGAACTAGCTTTAACCTCAAAACTATTCAATATTAATAGTTGTTTACAAAATTACAAACGACAATCTTTCTTTCAGATTTACAAATAACACTACAATGGAGATATAATAATAAACAAACTTACTTTTAGTTTATATCCAAAAGTGTGTTTAACTATGTTGGCAATTTTCGATTTAATTCTTTTATAATTTCGTTGATGATTCACTTTTACACAATACTATGCTTTTTCACAATAATCACAGGTAACTAATTTGGATTACTTCTTCTTGAGAATCAGGAACTGTTGATAATACTTTGTTTTATCCTTTTAGATAAAACATGAAACTTTTCGATGCTTTATTGAAATTATTGATGAATGGTAATCGTTGGAAACTTCTTCTTAATTGGAGGTTATTACAGCCTTTTTACTGGATTCAGATACTTGGAATAATCGTTGACTTTTAATAAAACTTATTAACTTTGGTTTCTTTGAACCTATCGAAGTTTGGAACACTTTCGTTCAATTGGAGGTTATTATAGGTTATAAAATTTTGGTGAGTTGCAGTAGTACTTTCAGTCTACAGATGTAATGGCAAACTCCACTTATTTACTTTCAGATTCGTTTTTATAGGCCTCCAAAACCGACGCTACTAGATGTCATAATCAACCTATGAGAAGCTTTCTTTTCAAATCAAGGATGCCAAGTTAATTGTTGTGAAACTGACACAAGTCTTCATTGTTACCAGATTGACATTAGGAATTCCTATTGACCAATCAGAATTTAGTATTCTTTACTTTTTGAATTATTTGAGATTTTCAACTTATTTTAATTGTTAGTGATTCCTTCTTTTTAAATTAATATTGCCTACATTTTTCCCCACACTTTGGTATAATATAACCTATGATTGGGTTATTATTAATATGATTATTCCCATATTTATGGTTTTCTTGACAGTTACTTATTCTTAAATCTAATACATACCATATTATATCAATAACATTCTTTTAACATTACATAACTCAAATTTACTAATCCTAACTTACATCTATAACATTATTCAATGTTTTGTACTATCTCATGATAGTTTTGTAATCATTTTACTTATGATTTATGATTTCGTTACACTGAACGTTTCTTCACTTTCACTGAAGTTCTTGTTTATCACATCTTATACTATTACATCGTTGTTTATTATGTTTTACATTGTTAATATTAATATCCTAACTATTATTTAGCTTTTATTATTGTTTTTAATTCCATAAAATATTTTTTATTTGATCTTTTCTGATTTTCAAAGTTCGGTAAGTTATTATTTTTAAATTTTTATTGTCTATGAAATGAAATCATAACAAATTCCCCTAAATCAATTTTAACATTTTAATCACATTAATATTTAAAATTTATTTATCTTTTGATTTTATTTTCATGAACTAAATTTATTAATAATTATACTTGTATATTTGATCAATATTAAATATTCCCCTTATCTTTCCGTTTTCAGGATTCATTAATTCATAACTATTTTCAGCATTTTCATTCATAACTACATATGGACCTTCAAAAGCAAAACATAATTTTCCACATATATTCTTTTTATTATTAGTTACTCTCATTGCTCTTACTATTACTAATTCACCTATTTCAAATTTAATTAACCTTCCTCTTTTTCTCATTTGCCTATTCATATATTTTCTTGCATTTCTTTCTAACCTATTTCTTGTAAATAAATTCCCTCTTTGATTTTACATTTCTTTTTATTTTTTTCTGATAATTCTGTTTTCCCTTTTCTAATTCTATCTAATGAAATATTTGTTCCTACTTTATATTTGAACATTCTATATGCACTTCGAATACCAACAGGTTTATCTTTAAATCTATACACTTTTTCTTTTAAAATAATGCTAGTGTAATCTCTACAACTTTCATGTAAAGGAATCAACCAGAAACTATGTCTTAAATCAACTTTACTAAAAATTTGTGCCTTTATTATTCTACCAAAAATTGACTCTATATTTTTAGGAGCTTCATATTGTGGTACTGACAATCTATTCAATGTTCGAGCATCTAAACATAACCTAATATCACCATTTGACTTTTTTGCTATAACAATAGGGTTTATATATTTTGTTTTACTTCTTTCTATTATGTCTTGTTCTAGCATTTCACCGATTTTTTTCCTAACATCTTCTATGTACTTGTATGGGATTGGATAGTTCTTGGATTTAAAATTTTCAATTTCTTTGACTTGGAATTTATGAATATAATTACTAGCTATACGAGTTTCATCAATTATTAAACCTTCATGTTGTGAAATTATTTCTGATATTATTCCCCTATATTTCTCGGATATCTTCATCTGCGAGATTATTTCATTTAAATTTCTGCTTGAGTCTTTTCTTTCGACCGCATTTATTATATTGCAACCTTCATTTGGTCTGTCAATATTTTCATTTTCCCCTTTCCCTATCTTTATAATTTCATCTAACAATTTTATTTCCTTTTCCTCGTAATCTATAATAATTCCATGCTTTTCTAATTCATCAGTTCCCATAACAATATCCAATTTCATATTCGGCACTACAAATAATTGCATCTCTAGACTTGACTTCCCTATTATAATATGCTCAGTAATCATTTTTGATACTTCAGTAATTTTCTTTCCACTAATATTTACTAATTCTACTTTTGGTATTTTCAATTGATTTGTTAATTTTATTTCAGACAATAGTTCTTCCCTTATTAAAGTTAGTTCTGATCCTGTATCACACATAATTTCTACTTCTTTCCCTTTTAAAAAACCTTTTAATTTAATTAAACCTATACTTTCATTTTCTTCCCTTTGCTGTTCGTAGTCAATGTATTCCCTCTGATGTTCATATAATACATTAACGTGGTATTCGTGCTTTCTTAAAAATCCTGATTTTGTTGATTATTTTGACTTGAAGAGTCTTCCCTTTCCATATTACTTTCTATCCTACTACAGTTTACTTCCCTTTGATTATTTTCATTTCTACTATTATTTCTATTATTATTATTAGTTTGACTTCTATTATCCCTATATCTATTTCTATTTTGATTAGCATTATTTCCATTATATCTATTTTCCCTATTATAATAATTTTGGTTTCTATTATCCCTATTTCTAAAATTGTTTTGATAATTATTATTTTGGACTCTATTATTATAATTTTGATTTCCCCTGTAATTGTTCCTGTTATCATTATATCCATTTTGTTGCCTAGTTCCTATGTTATTCTTATTATCAATTCTATTTAAGTATGATAGTAGTTGATTCATGTTTTTAATATTTGCAATGGCTATTGCCTCAGATATTTGACTTCGATACTGTCTTGAAATGTATAAAACTATCTCTTCCTCTCTCATTTTAGGTTCTAAATATTGCGCTTCATTATATAGGCTAAGTGCATAAGCATTCATGCTTTTTCTAGTCCCTTCTATATACTTCCTAAAATATAACCTTTCTCGACATTTCGATTGTTCATTTTCACCCCAAAAATTATTTAAAAACTCATCTATAAACTCATCTAAACTATTTAATTCCCTTTCTTTGCAATTGAACCACAACAAAGGTTCATCAACCAATCGTTCTCTTATTAATTTTTTCATTCTCTCTATATTCCTTTCATACTGTATTTCATTTTTCAAATCTTTAACAAAAATGCATGGATGTAATAATTTTATGTTTCCATTAAATTTTATTGTATTCTCATGACCTACATTTCTGTATTCTATATTCATTCTCTCTTCTGATCTATTCTCAATTCTTTTTATTCTTTCATCTTGTTCATTTATCATTTTTTCCTGATTTTCTTTCATACTTTGTACATTCACATTCACATTCTCTTCAATATTCTTCCCCATATCATTCATTCTATTTTCCATAATATCTATTTCTTTCTCTACATTATTAAACTTTCTATTTACAAAGCTATTATATTCTTCTAATTTATTATCTATGCTTTCTTCAACATGTTGTCTTATTTCCTTTTTTTCAGTTTCAACTATTCTCATAATTTCCTCAGTTCTTTTATCAAATTTATCATTCACTCTCTTAATTTCATCTCTTATATCACTCATACCTTGTTCAATTCTAGCATTAGTTTCATTCTTACATTGTTCAATTTTTTTATTTGTTTCATTAGCTTTTAAATTTAAACTTTCAAGCAATATCATTATTTGTGATTGACTATCTATTATTGGTGGTCTTTCTGCACTAATCATTTCACCCTCTTGATCAAATCCTATCAATTCTGGAGTCCTCTGTCTATCTCCTTCCATTTTTACTTTCTTATTAATTAATCTAGTTCTTTAAATTATTTTGATTCGCGGTTCTATTCCTTTTTTCAAATGGCCTCACGTTTGAGCGACAATTATTACTAAAAACTCTTATGAGTTTATTTTGCCCCACGTTGTGGTGAAAATTATTACTAAAAAACTTCTTTTTTAGTTTCTTTTAATTTATTGATTATGAATTATTATTAATGCTTCCGGCTAGCTTTTTTATTTAGTTTATTTTGAATAATAATGATCCTTTTCTTTTTATATATTTTTATTTTATGGAATTAAACACAATATTCTTTGAATGTTAAAAAGTTTCTATATTTAAATCTCTATGACTCTAATTATCTCAGGGTTTCAAATTTACAATTTAGTTTTATGTTCTAAGCATAGAACTAGCTTTAACCTCAAAACTATTCAATATTAATAGTTGTTTACAAAATTACAAACGACAATCTTTCTTTCAGATTTACAAATAACACTACAATGGAGATATAATAATAAACAAACTTACTTTTAGTTTATATCCAAAAGTGTGTTTAACTATGTTGGCAATTTTCGATTTAATTCTTTTATAATTTCGTTGATGATTCACTTTTACACAATACTATGCTTTTTCACAATAATCACAGGTAACTAATTTGGATTACTTCTTCTTGAGAATCAGGAACTGTTGATAATACTTTGTTTTATCCTTTTAGATAAAACATGAAACTTTTCGATGCTTTATTGAAATTATTGATGAATGGTAATCGTTGGAAACTTCTTCTTAATTGGAGGTTATTACAGCCTTTTTACTGGATTCAGATACTTGGAATAATCGTTGACTTTTAATAAAACTTATTAACTTTGGTTTCTTTGAACCTATCGAAGTTTGGAACACTTTCGTTCAATTGGAGGTTATTATAGGTTATAAAATTTTGGTGAGTTGCAGTAGTACTTTCAGTCTACAGATGTAATGGCAAACTCCACTTATTTACTTTCAGATTCGTTTTTATAGGCCTCCAAAACCGACGCTACTAGATGTCATAATCAACCTATGAGAAGCTTTCTTTTCAAATCAAGGATGCCAAGTTAATTGTTGTGAAACTGACACAAGTCTTCATTGTTACCAGATTGACATTAGGAATTCCTATTGACCAATCAGAATTTAGTATTCTTTACTTTTTGAATTATTTGAGATTTTCAACTTATTTTAATTGTTAGTGATTCCTTCTTTTTAAATTAATATTGCCTACATTTTTCCCCACACTTTGGTATAATATAACCTATGATTGGGTTATTATTAATATGATTATTCCCATATTTATGGTTTTCTTGACAGTTACTTATTCTTAAATCTAATACATACCATATTATATCAATAACATTCTTTTAACATTACATAACTCAAATTTACTAATCCTAACTTACATCTATAACATTATTCAATGTTTTGTACTATCTCATGATAGTTTTGTAATCATTTTACTTATGATTTATGATTTCGTTACACTGAACGTTTCTTCACTTTCACTGAAGTTCTTGTTTATCACATCTTATACTATTACATCGTTGTTTATTATGTTTTACATTGTTAATATTAATATCCTAACTATTATTTAGCTTTTATTATTGTTTTTAATTCCATAAAATATTTTTTATTTGATCTTTTCTGATTTTCAAAGTTCGGTAAGTTATTATTTTTAAATTTTTATTGTCTATGAAATGAAATCATAACAATATATTGAATAAAACAAAATTAACAAAAAATTTGATACATTAACCAACGACGAACGATTATAACATTAATCCAAAATTTGGTTGAAGGAATGATAGCATAGATCTGTGAAACCGTTATCAATGTCGCTAGTTCTACCCCTTTCGCCAGCGAGCGAGTTCCTGCCAGGATCTCTGGAGAGTTTGAATCAAATGAAAGACTAATTAGCACACACGGAACAGTTATCGGTTTCGCGCTCGATCACGCGAAGATGATTGATAAATATTGTTAAAAAAATTAAAGAATTCCTCCCTTTCTTTTCTTTCCCCTAAGTAATCTCCGATAAGCGGAATTTGTATAGACACTCAAAATAGCCTGAATGGCAGGAAAAAATTATATTAACAAATAAAACAGTGGCGGGCGGAACATGATCTGAATGGTAAATAACCACATTATATTATATTACCGATTCCGAGGTTGAAGTCAATATAACAGTTGTTCTTTGGCAATCAAAATGCACTTACCCTGTTGGTCTAATAACCCAATTCCCTCTCGAACCCCCTTGTAGTGATAAGGCACAAATAATTTAAACACTCGATTTTTACGTCGAATTAAATTTGGTATGATGTGGAATTGACAAAAAAAAATTATTCTAAATAAGGGAACAAATACTTTACGCGTGACGCGGAAGACGCGAACAAGTCCAGCGCTGCTTTAGCCCACCAGGGACGTGTAAGCCTTGTTGCATTGTTAATTTAATATCTATAAATTTCTTGGACTTGATTTGTATATTCTGGACAAACATTATATTAATTGATTTGATTTAATGCAACAATGAGCATTCCTGTGGACATAAAGCAAGCTGGCCTTACCGACAAGTACCTGGTGGAGAACTAACTGAGAAGGTGGTTGAGAAATGCATTTTTTCCTCAAAGTAATTGGTTTTTATGAAATCATTGAAGCGGGGGGCCACCCCACGCTCAATCTTAGAAAATATGTTCAATTTCGAATTCCAGGATCAGAACACGCCCATGAAATATAACAACAGCCAATAGGAATCTAACTAGGCGAAAGAATTGCTCTGTTCAACTCCACGTAAACTTTTCCTGACTCAGGGAAAAAAGTACCATTGACCTCGTGCCGTGCTTACGTTTGTAAAACATCTTGGCTGACCGGCCAATGATACAGGAAAGAGGACTCAGATTACCGTCGCTAGGTCTGTCTGGTATATCGTGTTCAAGATATAATAATTTATAAAATTTTCAATTTGAATTTAAATCAATATTATTCAAAGGCCCCAAAACAAAAAGTAATAATCCGTCGGATTATTGCAGCGTAGCTACTTCCCTTTTTCTAAAAAAAAATATATATACTTTGAATTTTAACTAAAAATAACCAACATAATGTATACATACTCGATATTTATTTGAATGATTTTTATTTACACGTAATTAATAGTATTTCTTATAATATATTATATACCAATAA
Source organism: Endomychus coccineus (assembly GCA_958510875.1). Taxonomy (NCBI): domain Eukaryota; kingdom Metazoa; phylum Arthropoda; class Insecta; order Coleoptera; family Endomychidae; genus Endomychus; species Endomychus coccineus. The sequence continues at coordinate 102,551,010 of OY294070.1, forward strand.
GCGTTTCTGCAACACTCGAAATTAACTGAGCCTCCCGCACCGCGGGGGCGTTATTTACGCCACTTGTTCAACCCCCCATAGATTAGTAATATATCACAATAATTTGTCACTAGAGTGGAAAAGTAGTATTGGTCGTGTAACATAATAATCATGTCCATATTGTAAAATTAAACGCTACTGTGTTGATTTCACTTTTATTTGTAACTCGGTTTTTTTGTAATATCTTCGGAAGATGGCGTAATAACGCTGAAAATCGAGTAACGGAAGTTGCAAATAGAAGTGTTTAATTTTATAATAGGGATAAAATTTCATATCTCAAGGTGAAATAATATAATTTTTAATTATCATGTAATTAATAGGCATGTAAATTTGAAAACTCTCTTTTTATCTTGCCTGAAGAATAACTAAATGAAATGAAACAAATAAGAATTTATTAGTAAAATTTATTTATAATAAAAACCAATTAATACAAAGTAAGATTTGATTTTCAACTAACTCTCTTTAATAATACATCTTTACTCATTGGTTCAATGATAGAGCCCATTCTGGTTCTAACAGCTGGTTTGATGAACTTTCGGAAAGCAGTTTCAGGGACAAAAGTACTACCAATTGGATTCCGAATGCTTGATTCAAAATCTTTGACACTCTTAAATGGAAATGGAACTTCACTAACCATATGTTGCTTGATTTTATTTAATGCTTTCTCGTTGATTATTAATCTCGCTTTATGATCGTCAATCCTTGGAACCTTTTCTGGCACTTTGATGATGAATCTTCTATTTCTTCTTTTATTTACTTTAATATTCGTTCCCCCCCAACAACCCCACCCAGGTAAGCTTAAATCAATATCTTTCGGTTTGTCCTTTTCAATTTCTTGGTCTTTCTCCTTATTAAAATCTTCAATAATATCGTCATCTTCGAACGCTTCCGAAATCAAATCTCGTTGATTTGAACTTTCTTCATTATCACCACTGGTACCGACATCAGGAACCTCATTATTCAAATTCGTCACTTTCACGTTGAGATACTTGTTTGGATCTATATTATTTTGTTCTGGTTCTGCTTTGTTTCCAAGAATGTTTTTCAAAGTTTGTAATTCTTCTGTGCTATTTATAGTATCATTTTCAATATTGGATTGTTCTAACAGTTCCTCATCAATTTTTGGTTTTCGAGATTTATTAGGTAGTTTTAAGAAATCTGTTGTCACCTTTGTAGGTTTAACTGACTTCGATGTTTTATTTTTCTTTTGTTTTGGTCTCGTTTCTTTTTGAATGGATTTATATTTCTGGTTGATTTTATTCCCAATAGCCTTCTCCAATTTATTGAATGAAATATCAATTGCCTTGTCGCTAAATTGATCAGTAACGTCCCAATCAAATTCCGTTTTTAGACTGGCTTTTTTCTTAGTTTTACGCGACTTCTTTGATTTGATTTTATTATTGTTGTTTTCCAAATCAGTTTTTACTTCTACAATTTCTGGTAACCCAGTCAATTCCTTATTCTTTACGGTTGGGATATCTTCTTCGTCCTCGGCTTCAGAATTTTTATTTTCTTTCTCACTCTTCTTTTTCTCCGTTACATCACTCCAATATTTCCTGTATCCACTAACGAAGTCTGTGACTTCCTTATTTGTTCTGATGTTATTCACCCATGGGTTATCAGAATTCATTTCTGATCTTGTCAATGGTGACTTAGCCTGAATTTTGTCTCCTTCATCTTCAGAATCATCGTCAACATTCACTTTCTTGGTTAATTCTTTACTCAATCTAAGTTGTTGAGCTAGGGCTTGTCGGCTCTGCAAAATAAGACCTTATGTTGTAATATACACAATTACATTAGCAATCCTCTATGACAAAAATATTCTTCAACGTAAACTATACAAATATTTCGAGAGATTTTCAACAATTAACTTTGATTTTTGAGCAAATTCTCATTTGATTACAATGAAAGTTCATTCTATATTTTGACAAATCTTTCATTATATTGATTTTGATTACACTTTGTTTTGTTGAATGAAATGGAGCTGTTTTCCACTCTAACCTCCATTTACTCCTAAAAATAACGGCAATGGAATTAAATTTATGCTATATTCTTGTTTGTCTATGCAATGCTCCATTTGAACATACCAATGGATATTTCAAAATACATGAAGGAAATATATTTTGTGGAACAGACTTTTTTTAGACCCTGTGCAGTTGGTTAAACCAAAGAGTTCTATATCTAGAGATGACAAGTCGGATTTATACCGTATTTTGGGAGTCTCCCTTTTTTCGGTCTTCACGCATGATCGAGGCAGACGACTATTCATTTATGACGCTATTGCAGCAGAATAAAGTTATGATCGTTATTTCGTTTTGTTTATATTATTGTTTTTGAGTGATTTAACCTCAATTTGTTTGTTATTTATGTATTATTATATTATTATCTATTTATATTACAGCTTTACTGAAAATCTTGAAGGACGGAAACTGTGGTGTGAAACAATGTTGCTTCACCCAAGTTCACTTGCAAAAACTAGTCGACTAGATCGCTTGGGACGCGGAGAGAGGGTAACCGCGCTGGACTCCCAAAATACGTTCTCTTTATATACAAACGATACAACTTGTCTTCTCTAGATATAGAACTCTTTGGGTAAAACTGAACGAAACTAATTTTCAAAATTAGCACGATCATTGTTGATGATTCTTGTTACAATCAAGACACCAGGTTATCTTGTTCTGTCAAAATGGAAATGATTGAATGCTCATATCATACAATTTACAAAGTAAGAAAACCTAAATTGAAACATTCCAAAGGCGTTCCGAACTCAACAAACATTGTATTTTCAACGATTGGTTGAGTTTAAAATCAATACCTTATTTGTTCTTATTTCTTAAATATTTTAAATTTTTCAACAACAAATCGATTGTCATTTATTTATATCTGTCCTCATGTATCGTATTACTGCTACCAACTGTACTAAAAGCGCCAAATTAAAAAAAAATAAGCTCAGTTAATACATTTTGCAAGTCTGGTCACCAGAATTTACACCTTTTGTACAACATTTGAATGCATAATTTACAAAGTACAAAGTTTCAGTAAAAATCATGTAATAATACATTAATCTATGGGGACAACGAGGATACCGTTCACCCTGGGCACCAGGTACCTCGAAGATCAATTCTGTTGTGATATTCGTGTTCAGCAACCCCAAAAACCCCCGAGTAACGAGTTTGGAATCATTTTCAACACTATTAACCGAATTGTGAATTTAGTATTTACGGTCAATTTAAAATGCAATTGTAAAATGAATATTATTTATCCAAATTGCATATTTTTAATTTCTTATAAATCAATTTAGGTCACAGAGATTCCTGAAGCTCTATCGAATCGAATGTACAAAACCGCATTCAAATCCGTCTTACTGTTCAAATTTTTCGAACTTCAGTGCTTCGTTTCCGCGACTAAGACGAGATATTTGATGAACACCGACCATGGAAAAATCTACAGAAAAGGGACAGATTGCCCACCTTTCTACGATATACTAGAGGTCAATGAATTCGTAAGTGTGACATCATCAATCAGACGAAAAGCTCCTTTCTGGATATAATTCAAGAGCTTCAGCGTATGTTTGGGAACCGAGCTCCAAACATGAGGGATATAAGGTAGCTCTTGGCAAGGAATAGAAAACCAAGTTTTTGTGAAGCGGAATTCGCAATGAACTTCACATGATCATCCCATGAGAGCGTGCTGTCGGTGGTGCTCCCGAACATAGATATGGAAGAACTATTCCTACACACTAGTTTTGGTTGCATTAAACTCTACTCTACTTTGAAAATCGTTGCCAGACCTCTATTAATTGCGTCAACATGTCTCTGCTTCGCTCCTGTGGCTTCATTGGATGATATTGGGGCTCTAGATGAGAAAGCGGTATGAAGTGATCGTTGATATAGAACGAAATTGGTGCCAAGAAAGATCCCTGTGGAACACTAGCGTTTATAGCCATTGTATCGAAGGATACTCCGTCAACCACCACATGGAGGGATCTATCTGAGAGCAAACTCGATAGTAACCGACAAAGTTGAGGCGGCAAACCATATGACGGAAGTTTCCCTTTAGAGATCACAGATAATAGTGCAATGGATCTATAAATATAAGAAAGGGTTTTCTTTCCTTCTTTTGGAATTGGTTGGACTGTAGCTGTTTTCTAGCTGGAACTAAACGCACCAGGTTTGTATGAAAGGACAAACAGCCTACAGAAAACTGGTGTTAATTTCGGCGCACATTCTTTGAGAACGACAGATGGAATTCCGTCTGGCTTTATAGAATTTTTGATATTCCAAGGAGAATGGGGCTAATTGTGAGCTGACAAGAGACAATTTTCAGACATTTGGCTATCGATGGCAGCAACATTAGGAGGGTCTTTCACTTGTGGATCCAAATTTGCTTCAAACATCTCAGCTATTTCTCTACAGGTTATGCAATTTGCTTAGACTAGACATGCTAACTTTTTTACTTCAAAAAGTTACACATTTTAGAGTGTGAACGTTTAAATTAATCATGAATTAAATCACAAATATTTGATTAAACAAAAATGTACACACAGCTATCAATAATGTAACATTATTATTATTTGAGTGTAAATTAGAAGTGAGAGCTCAATTTTTAGGTTTATCAATAATATGAAATAAAAAAGATATTGTAGGTTACTGCACTCCTCTAGGACTTATTATCAGAAATTTGGCTGGGATAAAATAAAATGGAATATTTAATACCAGAATAATACTAGACTTTTATTCAACATTCTAAAAATAAAATGGATTGAATCAACAAATTGATATAATATAGCAATGTTAAATTATGGTATAACTTAAGCATGAACATGACTAATCCTAGAGGTCACCCTCTAAATTTTTATGTTCAGTTAAATGTACAAGTAGCAAATGATAAATGAAGCAACTTCAATGTTATCATTGATTGCTTTTGTAATAAATCATCAATTTTCAAATTATTTTATTAACACCATTTACCCACATAATATGCTCTGCATTTATAGTCAAGTCATATTAGCAAAAAAGCTGGGAAATTTTGCGGGCAACTCCGATCGACTCCGGGTTTTTTGCAAAATTTTCCTGAACTTCCCGGAAAAAAAACTAACACGTGCTTTTCTATTTTTCAATTGTTATAGAGTAATATAGAGGAAAATGGCCAATTGTCATGGCCAAAAAATTAGGAAATTTCTAAAATTCCGAAATCATGCCAACAATGGCTGGAAATGTCCAAACGCAAATTGAAATCTATGAAAAAAAAATTAAGAAAACAAATTTTTTTCAAAGTATCTGTGTTGATATGGAACAATAGAAAAGAATATAAATACTTACAATTCGTAATTAGTGGATGTAAAAAAATAATAATTTGTGGATGAATAATTAATTATTAATTAATTATTCCAAAAAATAATAAGTTTAAAAAAATGTCGTTTACACAATAAAATTCAACAGCCACGTGCTCAATCAACGGTTTTGAACGTATTCGTCATGAAAATTGGTCATTTTCTTCTATCTTCCTCTATAACAATTGAAAAATGGAAAAGCACATATTAGTTTTTTTCGGGAATGTTGTAAATCCGTTCAGGATTTCAGGGTTCAGCAAAGAACCCGGAGTAGATCGGAGTTACCCGCAAATTTTCCCAGCTTTTATACTTTTTTCGTCTAATTTGACCAGACTATTATTTTGTTTCACATTATTTCTTTTTCTATTAAAGATAAAGTAGTATAATTGCATTTATAGTTGAAAATTAAGGTCAATAACGTTCAAATACAAGGCAGTGACCACTACTTTCCATATTCCCATGCCATTTTATAAAATACAATGCCTTTTGCCAAGTAATCCAATACAAATTTTCCTAGTATGTATAATGCTTACAATATGAGAGAAAATAACAAAAAGTATACTGAATTAATTTCTGTTCAGAAAGATGAATAAGATATACCGGGATATCAAAAATTATCTTGGTCAAGGGTGGTTGTGGAATCTAAAACGTGTGTCTTACTTTACGTTTGAAATAATTATGTCACTGTCACACTGACATACATCATCAATAACCTACAAATTTCATACCTATTTATTTCAGTTGTAAAACAATAATGAACTACAAATTAAAAATTATCTCGGTCAAGGGTGGTTGTGGAATGTAAAACGTGTGTCTTACTTTACATTTTTGAATATGTTTTGTTGTGTCAGAATCTGTTAAGTCATTGTGCTGAAATTTCCTAATCCAGTTTTTGAATCATGCCTCTTACCACACAGCAAAATTTTCATGATTGAAGTCTATTATCGGGTGCGCTAGTTAATGGAACTTGGCAATATAGTCAACGTTTGTGTTTGGAGAATTTTCGAGAGCACTTCCCAAACGTGGCAATATTATCGGACAATTTTTATGTGTGCCTTACAAATTGTGTTGAAGTGTTTCGCGAAACTGGTTGTGTGACTCATAAAAAAGGTGCTGGTAGACCAAGAGTTCGTACAAAAGAAGTTGCAAGAACTTCAACAAAGAATAGTTCAGCAATGTGCAACCATAACGCCAGAAATGCTGCAAAACGGTTTTCACAGCATGAGGATGCGCGTCAACTTGTGTATCAAACAAAACGGGGGGACATTTCCAATAATTACTGTAATTTAGTTTTTCTTGTTACTAAAACCGTTATTTCATAATTTGTAGTTCATTATTGTTTTACAACTGAAATAAATAGGTATGAAATTTGTAGGTTATTGATGATGTCAGTGTGACAGTGATATAATTATCTCAAACGTAAAGTAAGACACACGTTTTAGATTCCACAACCACCCTTGACCAAGATAACTTTTGATATCCCGGTACTAACTCATATTCACTGTGAGGCCCCTTGTCCTGCTATTCTACACCATTTTTTGAAACACATTAAGTGAACCTAGGAATTTTGAAGAAAATCAGTACTTACTTCTTTGTCATATTTAGCCCTAACTTGTTTATTCTTAGCCCATTGGCCAGTGCTGCGATGACGTAAACTAAATCTTTCCTCAGCTCTAGTTTTCTCAATATCTTCCAGTTTCTTCAAAGCCTCTTCAGGATTTATCTTTATCAACACTTCAAATTCTTTCAGCTGTTGCTTAATTTTTTCTCTTCTTTGTATTCTATGGAATTTTTTGCTTTTGATTTTATTCTGGCGTCTTGCCTTCGCTTCTTTGTAACTTTGATGTGCTCTCAATTTTGCTACTTCTGTCCGGCGTTCCATCAATTCTTTTATAGTTAATGGAAACTTTTCTTTCTCTAAATCAACGTGATACTCTTCCACATTTGGATTTATTTTTTCAAATTCTTTGTCAAATGTTGTTTTCAATCTCCATTTGGTTTTTAAGTTTACTATATCTGTATCATCTAAACTGGTATTTGTACTCAAAGGAAATTTCAGATTGGTTGATACTCGTTGAGAAGTCACAATTGGTTCCCATTTATCCAACTCGAGTCTAGTTTTTTCATAGGCTACTGCTCTCTTAATTCTATCTGCTTGTGGTTTTTCAAGAGGCCGAGGAAGAGTGTGGGCCTTCTGCTTAGAACTTTCTACATTTTTCTTAATTTTTATATGCGTTTTACGACCTTTTAAGGTTTTGGTCAACTCATTTATATGCACAGATCCTTTACTAACAGAAAGAGATTTAACTAAATTGAATTCTGATATTTGCAAGCTTGGTTCTGTTCTTGTTGGTTTCTTGAGATGCTGAGTCTTATCTAATGTCAACACATTTTCTAATAATAGTTGATGTTTTCGTTCATCAAACTCAGCAGGATATACATCCTCGTCACTATCCATATTTAATCAGTTTAATTGAATCGAATTCGAAAAAATTAACTCTACCACATTGATATAATATGTAATTATTAAATGAAGGTTATGCCATAGAATAGAACTGTCACTGTCATATTGTTTAAAAAATTTTGTTGTTCTGTGATTTAATCTTTGAGAAATAAATGAAACCTTCTGTGCTTACCAAAGAGTTCTATATATAGAGCAAAGAGTTCTATATATAGAGTAGACAAGTAGTGTGTTAAGCATAGGAAAGCGCTGGTAGGTCGGACATTCTGTCCTTCTCGCACAGGCTAGTGCGCTCTCACTCTCAAGGTCTCCCCCTCTATAACAAAGAGTATAAGAATACAAGGATAAGTATAACGCGCGCACATCGTGCGAGTGAGAGCGCAGAACATTTGTGAAAAGGACAGAATGTCCCTTAAAATACCAATGAAAGGCTTAGTTGTCTACTCTATATATAGAACTCTTTGATATAGAGTAAACAACTAAGCCTTTCACTGGTATGTTAACGAACATTCTGTCCTACTCGCACATGTATTGCGCTCCCACTCGCACGATGTGCGCGCGTTATACTCTAACACAAACCTCTACCCTCTCGTTTCTACTATACGACCATCGACGTTATGTATATGTCGATGTATACGACGTGTTGGTAGCATTGGTAACTATTGAGCATGTGCAGTCGCTAGTTAGAATGTGAAATAAAACACTATAGTTGTCAATTATGATTAAATGAAAGAACAATTACTTTTAATAATGACATGAAAACGATGTGTTTAATAAAGTGAGCCTGAGCAAAACCCATCCCCACTTTGACATAACACTGCGCTCTTAAAGCTTCTCACACTTGTTTTAGATGAATAGGAAATGTAATACAGAATACGTTATTATATACATAGTCAAAGTATAAAGGTCTGTTGGAGCCTCCCTACCATCGTGACGTCACCTAGCTCCTCCAATCACAGCCTTGCTCTCATCGGATCGTCGCCGGCACGTAACAACATCATATTATGTCGTCGTCAATAACATTAAATAAACGAAATAAACGACCAATCAACTTGCACTCGAATTTTAAAAAGTGTAGAAGAGAGGCTCCAACAGACCTTTATACTTTGACTATGATTATATATTCATCCTGATTACTTCATACATGACACGGCACAAACGAAATAGCACACTTAGGAAGAAGAACAGACATTATATTTTTACTTTATTTTTGTTACATTTTTGTGTAAGGATTCAGTCTCTGTGCAATGATGAAACTTTTAGTGTAGATAGCTGATGATATAAGCTTTAAATTTATACCATACAGTATATGGCACAAACAAGCTAGCATACTTAGAAAAATAAAAACTAAGACTTCTCAAAGATATTTTTTTTTTCAACTCTTCAATTGCGTTAGTGGAATTCAGCCTCTCGCTGTAAAATGATGAAACTTTTACTGTAGATTCATGATGATGTAAGCTTCAATTTGATACTACACACTATATGGCAGAAACGAGATAGGATACTTAGAAAGTATAAAAACAAACAATTTTTTTTCCATTCCATTATTGCGTAAGGATTCAGCCTCTCTGTGCAATGATGATATTTTTAGAGTAGATTCCTGATGATGTAAGCTTTAATTTGATACCATCAGTAAAGCGCCCAAACGAGATACCATACAAAAGTATCTGTTTGATAATGACACTTCGGTGTTGAAACTATAGTAACATTTTGTAAGTTAAAGTTTCTTGGCTTTCGTGTCACAATAGGACGACTTGATGCCGACCTTTCGCCAACCATTACAGGTGACATCTTCAGGGCAGGTTTGAGGCTTGAACTGGTTTCTGTAGCGGTATTTATTGTGGGAAAAAAACAGAAGAATCGGATTCAGTTCAAGCCTGCGAAACGTCGACATCAAGTCGTGCTTTTGTAACGGGAACCCATCCGGAAGTCAAGAATTTTCAAGATTAGCTATCCGCGGAAGTCTACTATTCAAGATATTTTGATATTAATAAAAGTGCTTTAAAAACAAAGTTTTTGTTCTTTCATTTAATCAAAATGATAAATTACCATAGACTTCTATCAACGATTTTTTTGATAAAAATTATTGTAAAGCCTTGTAATAACAAGCCCTTCTCTGGGCTTTGTTTATTAAAGGTTATCAATTTACTTTTATCAAATTCATTCTTATATATCATTTGCCTTGATTAATTAATATCAATATAACTTGCAGTAGATGTACCGATAACCAGGAAGTGACCCGATATCACAAGTTTCTCATTAGCTAGGCAAATCAGGCAACAATACTGTTAATAGATATATGTAATACTTACTCTTCTTTGGTTGAGACACTAACACATTAATTAAGCACTGTGTGATAGTTGATAAATTACGCTAAGTGGAAAAACTCTCAATCAAAACAAATATAAATATTTAATAATAATAAAGGAATAGAACAATTATAAAATAGAATTAAAAGTTAAAAGATTAAGTACAACTAAAGTATTAATTAAGAAATTATGTTGAATTTAGAAAACAATTAGGTAATCCTTAATTTTAAATTAACCTTATTAGAACCTAGATATGAAGTGAAAACTAATTTAATTCAACCCGGATATACCAGGGTAAAGAGTTGAACAAAACTATTATGATTTAATTATTCAAGGAATTCTAAATGTTATGTATTCAGCAATATGACTTGATTCTAAATGAACTTAGCGAAAATTCTACCAGAAACACCACAACGCAAGCTTAATTAGAAAACAAAGTTTTCTAATATATGATTAAGTGATTCGTGAAATAGTCAAAGCAAGATTTAACTCAAGACGTTAGAATATAACTGATTTTAGTGAGGTGAGTTTGGTTTTTCATAATCTTGGAGAACTACTCCTATTTGAGAAATATGTTTGGGGGTAGTAACTTTTACCCTATAAGAGAGACTTGCTCCAGTCTAGCGAGTTGGATACAAAAGAACTATTCTATTTTTGTTGATAGGCACCTTAATTTTATGACCTTATTTAGACTTCCTTGAATTTACGTATGAATGAAAATTATATCAAGTTGATATCCCAATTACATGTTTAATAAGAAACGACTGCGTCCTCCACGTCTTATGTTATGGTCACGTGAATATATTGTGTCAAAGGAAAAGACAAGGTAAAAAACCTTTGTTTAAACCATAGCAAGCGGTCAACCTGCCGTTACAAATTAGATCATAAACGTATGTCTTAACTACCAATATACTATAAAGCACTTGTTTTCTTTTGAACCATTTGTTAAATAATTTATGATTTCCTATTGAAACTGTAAGGAACCTCTTCGACTTTGTCGATATTTTACAAATTGTAATGACCCTTCCTTGACAAGGATTCAGAAACTATACATTTCGTTTCATCCCACAGATTTAAAGAACAAACTGTATTAATTTATGACGTGACAGTCGTACTAAGAAATGAACTCATGTACTTGACTTGTCCATAATAAAAGACAACAAAGAATATCCTATTTCTATTTACGTTCATGGGTGTTCTTAGAACCAGCTTGAATTTTAGCAACTTGTTGGATATCTGAATGAATTCTAATTGATAATTAATAATGCAGCTTTGCTACAGCCTGAATAAGTATTTCTGTCGATTGCAGATACACTTCAGGAAATTACAAAAAAATTATGATGGGCTCAGACAATTAAATTGTGCTACATTACTTATAGTTAGTATATTAATAACAATACAACAGACATCATTACTTTTTATGGCAACATGAATTATTGGGATAATACCATTACTTCACGAGTGCCAACACATAGTTTACCATATTCTAGTAGTTATTTTTTCAACTACCCAAAGGAATTTTCTTGTTATAAAAATAAAACAATATTGTTTTTTTATGACCTTTATTGTACGCATGGCTAATTGATGAGGTAAAAATACATAGTACGTAGAATCAAATAAATATTTTCTCCTGTTTTGTAATTCAATATTTCATAATGTGGAAAAAATTAAGAGCTCTTCAAATTTATTTGCTGTGGATATACTTGATAAGATCAACAACTCTACTAGAATAACCATATTCATTATCATACCACGAGATTAGTTTGACGAAGTTATTGTTGAGAGAAATACCAGCTTTCGCATCAAACGTAGATGAATGGGTATCTCCAAGAAAATCTGTAGAAACAACTTCTTCTTCAGTATATCCCAAAATTCCTTTCATATCACCTTCTGAAGCTTCTTTGATTTTCTGCTTGATTTCATCATAAGTAGCTCCTTTGCCTGGAAATAGATTAGCAGAGTTATAGTTTGAGAAAAGGAAATAAAGATCAAGAAACAACAAACTGCTGCAGCAGATTCACCGGTTAATGTCCAATTAAAATGTAAGTTAGACCCGGAATAACATACGCCTCTTTGGTATGGTGGCCTAAAACACAACAAAGAGGGACCATGACAAGACTGACTGACCAAGGTCCAGAGACTTGCATGTCTTGGGATCACAGGGGCCATGAAATCTACGCCCACTGCAACAATGGAGACACTACTGGGATTACCTCTCCTCCAATTGGTATTCCAAGGAGAGGAAAGGCTTGGTGCTTTCAGCATACAAAATACACTGGAGAATGTTCACATTGGGCCAGGACACATGAGTATCGTAAAAAATCGTGACCAGGGACGTGTTAGGCATGAGAGATCACATTCCAAAGCGATACTCTTTTAACAACACATTCAGGGTATCAATACCAGAAAGAACTGAATGGGAACATACAAACCTGGGCTACATTCTACAGGGAAAGAGATCTGGTATACAGACGGGTCTAAGACTGAAAAAGGAGCAGGTGCAGGAGTATACTCAAGAAACCCAAAGACTGGCTTGAGCTATTCATTGGGTAAACACACCTCTGTCTTCCAAGCGTGTGTGAAAGAAAACAATCGGAGTCATCGACGACGAGCAGATCCACATATTGACAGACAGTCAGGCTGCACTTAAGGCAATGAGAAGTCAGGAAGTGACATCCCGTCTGGTATGGACATGCAAAAAAGAACTTGAAATACTGGCAGACCAAAACCGCGTTAAGCTGATTTGGGTGCCGGGATATCAGGGAACGACAGGCAATGAAAAAGCCGACGAACTTGCAAAAAGAGCGTCGGAGAAAGCTCCAGATCCAGAACAGACCACGGGGGTACCAAAACGTACAGCACGAAGGTCTGTAGAAGACTGGATCATGGAAAACCACAAAGAATACTGGGAAAAAGTCCCAGGAAACGAACATGGGAAGAAATACATCAAAGCCCCGCATAATAAAAGAGCGACAGACCTATTAGCACTAGATAGGGAAAAAATAAAAGGGTACCTAAACAAAATGGGACTGTACAATGGCGACCTGACATGCAGAATTTGCGGTAAGGATACAGAAACAGTGACACACATACTATGTAAATGCGAGGGCAGGATCGCAAAAGACAGTCAATTTTTGGAAAGCCTAACGGCGAACCAGAATTATACAGTTCCCACCCAGTAAAGGACTTGTACTAACTCGTACAAGGTACAAAAATACATGAGTGGATACCGTAAAGAAACGAAACATAGGCCAGACACAATGGGCCAGCAGGCCTAAGTGTCACCGGAGGCAATAGCCATACAAGCCTACAAAGGGGGTGAAGTTTTTAGTGAGTATGCCTGGAATGGTGACTCTCACAGTTGACATTGAGACTCAAAAGGCTCATAACCTCCCCGTAAAGGGTTTTCTTCAGCTCCGCAGAGAAAAAAAAAGTATAACGACTATTAGAAATTGGTGCATGATCTCACTTCACTGGTCATCTTCGTAAACTTATGAATCGTTATATTGGAGATTAAATTGTCGTCTATCATGGCCACTTTTACTGTGAAGTTACTGTAAATGTTCCTAATGCACTGAATATTTTTATCACAGGCAAATAAGACGTTATTAAGCTCGTTCACCACCAATAGCAAATTGGAATTGAGGGCAGTAATAAATATACTGAAACATTAAAGCACAGCTTTTAAAAATTTCAGTCATTGAAATCAAAAGTTGCCATTGCGCATAGCTACATTTAGGGTTATGCGGTGGTCTTAACAATGGTGTAGCGAGACCTCTGTGGGCCGATGTGCCACTTGGATTAAGGAGCCCCTCCTTACTCCTTGTATAATTTCATAATTTAAATTTGGTGCTTAATGATGCAGTGTTCAATGTTAAAGAAGTTAGAAATCTTCTCAATTTTGTAGAAAATGTTTATACATTATTTGCCAATAGTATTAAAAGGCGGGCTTTATTAATGTCTAAGACAGAAAATAAAAAATTTACACGGAAAAGATTGAATTCAACTCGCTGGTCTTCCAGAAACGATGCTTAGTTTGCTCTTAAATTTAATTTTTGTGATAGAATTCGGACACTAACAGAAATAATACTTACTAGCAACATAAGTGAAAAGAATGATGCAATAAATTAAAAAAAGACAATGGAACGATTTGAAACGGTATTCCACATTATCATGAAAAGTGAAATATTAACATCAATGAATGCTGCTTCTAAATCATTGCAAACTAAAAATTTTGATTTGCAAAAAGCATTAATTATTTTAAATACAGCATATGACATTGTGGTTACTCTCAGAAACATGTTTTTAAATTGCAAAACTAATTCCGAGCTTTTAGCAAAAAATTGGAAAATAGAGAAGTTTGAAAAATAAAAACACATTTTGATGAGCTTTGTGAAGATTTTCGATTCAACAGTTCAGAAGAGAATTTTAGGATAAACATTTTAAACGCTACGTTAGATATTATAATTGCACAATTAAAAGATAGATTCTCAAGTTCTACGGGAATAAATTAATTAATTGGAGTAATTTTCCCAGAAAATTTAAAACAATTATCTGATGATGAAATAATTGATTTATGCCAACCTTTGCTAAACAAATATACTGACGATTTAACCGCAGATTTAAGGCACTGATATTATCTTTTAGGAAAACCTTTAAAAAACAGTTAGAAAATATTAATTCGGTATTTGAATTAGGAGAATATTTACAGAATATTCTATTCTTAGTTCGGCATTTCCGGAACTTCGTACCGCTCTTATTTTGTTCTTAACATCTTCTAGCGCCGAAAGAACATTTTCAAAATAAAAACATATTTAAGGAACTCTATGGGGAAGAAGCGCTTATCAAATTTGGCGATTTTGAGCATTTAAGTGAAATAATTAGCATCTTTGCTTCAATAAAAGCGAAAAAAGTTGAGTTTAGTTAAAGTTAATGAACTATGTTTGTAAACCTAAACTTTAAATTTGATTTGTACTGCATGTTTTTTGTTTGTAAACTTAAAAGAATCTATGAAAATGTATTTAATACTATGAAAGGTATTGTTTTCCTCTTCTGTGCCTTATTTATATAAAAAAAAATAAACAAATAAATGTGGTAAGTATTAATTAGTGGGCCCCTCTAGCTCATGGGCCCGTGTGCATTGCACTCCTTGCACTCCCGCTGGCTACGCCCCTGGGTCCATTTTAAATTCATCAACTTTTTTTTACCTTTCTTATCAACATTATAACTAACCCATTGCACGAGGTTTCATCGAAATTCATTATGTAGAACTTAATTGAAATGTGAAACCCCTCATTGACTGGACTAATAGTTCAAAAAGCTGCAGAAATAATTTAAACCTACTTATAAATATTGTAAACACTTACCAAGGCGGCACGTTAAGTCAACAACAGACACATTGGGTGTGGGCACACGGAAAGCCATTCCGGTAAGTTTACCATCCAGAGCGGGGATAACTTTGCCGACGGCCTTTGCAGCACCGGTCGAAGCTGGGATAATATTTTGACCTGCACCACGTCCGTCTCTCCACAGTTTACCAGATGGACCATCCACGGTTTTCTGGGTAGCAGTGGTTGAATGTACAGTTGTCATTAAAGCTTCGACGATTTCAAAGTTGTCATGTATAACCTTGGCCAAAGGTGCCAAACAATTGGTTGTGCAAGATGCGTTGGAGAGGATGTCTATGCTTGGGTCGTACGCGTCAAGATTCACACCACAAACAAACATCGGAGCATCAGCGGATGGAGCTGAAATAATGACTTTCTTGCAACCTCCATCGATGTGTAATTTGGCCTTTTCAATGGTTGTGAAGACACCGGTGGATTCTACAACGTATACTGCTCCACTTTTGCCCCATGGAATGTCCTGTAATTAGACAAAACTTTACTGAAACAGATGACGTATCCGGAAAAACTTGATTCCATTTTAATTAAGCACATTCATATATCTGCGTCAGCTTTTGCTTCTGCCGAAAACTGGCAAAGAACTTTGAAGGTACTTTTTGCCGATGTGTGTACTGCATTTCTGCAGACCATTATACCGAAATATCCATTTAAACAGCTTATAAGGATTATGACTCATATCGACAACAGGGCAAATGAAAATTCTTCAAAAGTACCTATTCTATAATTATTGAAATTAATCATCTGTAACGAAAGTAAAGCCGGCAGATTCAATTATGAAATCACGCATTAACTATTGACAAAAATTCAAAGTTTGATTATAGATCAGTTTTTTATTTATGAGTATAACTAAAGCTTTATATAAAAGAAAGCAAATATTTCAGAGCCTAACGAGACTCTGCCCCTCCCCCGTTTTCGAGGATGCTGAACACGATGACGGTGGTTTAAACTCTTTCTGAGTTGACCGTCACCCCCCAAACGACCAAAAACAACCCCCAAAAAGAGTGAAACGCGGATATACCGACATATTCCGAGAAAAACCGCGCCACCTCCCGTTTTCGAGGATGCTGAACACCGTGCCGGTACTTTGGAATTTCTCCGAGTCAACTCCACCCCTTAAATGGCCAAAAACAACCCCCGAAAGGGGTGAAACTCGGATATACCGACATATTCCGAGAAAAACTGCGTCACCTCCCGTTTTCGAGGATGCTGAACACGATGCCGGTACTTTGGAATTTCTCCGAGTCAACCCCACCCCTTAAATGGCCAAAAACAACCCCCGACAGGGGTGAAACTCGGATATACCGACATATTCCGAGAAAAACTACGTCACCTCTATTTTTTCTATTCGATATGAATATATGCGCACAAGGCCCAGAGACATGAATATTTGTTCGTTTCCTCCCACTGAAGACTCGGTAAGACAGCACGCATTACGAGTGTATCTGCAATGTCAGTGCTGGTTAGGAAGAGAACTCAATCCAACAGACTGAGGATGGGTAGAGCGCAACCAATGTCTTGAACCGAAATTTTCAAACAACGATCTAGTACCAGTTTTTTTTAGAGCAGAATATCATTGTTCTTGTAAAACTGGGTGTTCAAAAAGATGTACTTGCGTAAAATTAGGGTTACCATGTACAGATTTTGCACCGGTTGTCACGGGCGTGATTGTCAAAATACTATCGTAGAAGACGAACTTGACACCCCTCAAACTGAAGATAATGATACCGATAATGACATTATGTTAATGAATTTGATTCCTGGAACTGAAATTAGCGAATCTGATACCGAAACTGGGGACGAAAACGAGATATTCGAACCCTGTAATTCCACTTGTAAGCGACGTAGATTATATTGAGCGGATCATTTTTTTTAATGACAATGGATTTTATAACGATGTTTTATATTTACCTATAATGAATGTAATTGTATGCGTCAATAATAATGTTTTATATTTGTATATATAGTTAATAAGTAATTGTACGCGTGAATTAAAATTGTTTATGATTTAATAAAATAAAATATCTAAAATTGTATCACTGATTCCATACAGGAGATTTTCTCACCTAAAAACCACCAAATAACCTAGCCAGACACGATGTATACGCCTATATTTCAGGGTGAACAGTCAGTCAACAAATGAGGAAACATCATCCGGTGTGTATTCAATGATTTGTTATACATTTTCTCTTATCGGATTTTTCTTATCCACTTCATAAATTCAGGGTATCAAAGGGGCAGTTGTTGTCCGTTTCAGCGGTTAGTTTGCTTCGGGGAGAAGATCCAGAATCACCATCGTGTTTAGCATCCTCTAAAACGGGAGGTGACGCAGTTTTTCTCGGAATATGTCGGTATATCCGAGTTTCACCCCTTTCGGGGGTTGTTTTTGGCCATTTAAGGGGTGGGTTGACTCGGAGAAATTCCAAAGTACCGGCATCGTATTCAGCATCCTCGAAAACGGGAGGTGACGCAGTTTTTCTCGGAATATGTCGGTATATCCGAGTTTCACCCCTTTCGGGGGTTGTTTTTGGCCATTTAAGGGGTGGGTTGACTCGGAGAAATTCGAAAGTACCGGCATCGTGTTCAGCATCCTCGAAAACGGGAGGTGACGGGTTTTTTAGGAATATGTCGGTATATCCGAGTTTCACCCTTTTTGGGGGTTGTTTTCGGCCGTTTGAGGGTGACGGTCAACTCAGAAAGAGTTTAACCCACCACCATCGTGTTCAGCATCCTCAAAAGGGGGGGGGGGGCAGAGTCTCGTTAGGCTCTGAAATATTTTCATATTTTTCCGACTCACAGAAGCCACTAGAATAGTACGTCATGTTTGGGCCTACTGACAGCTAATGCCGAGTGTACACAAACGTTATAGAGCATTTTACAATTTGAATATTTTTATTCAAAAAATTATTTATAAATAATACAGGACCCCGGTTACATCAAGGGCACTTGCACCAAGATTTAAGGAATAATTCAAGCCGACGCCTACCGGTATTATATTTATAATCAGAAAAACAGTTGTCATGATGATAAAATTACCAGATTCCATGAAACTGAAAATGGATGCCAAAAGTGCCATTAGCAAAGGACTATCCTACGCCCATAAACTAAATTTCCATTTTTTATTTGCAAAATTTCAATTTTGTACGACGAAAATTGGGGTTTACGCAAACATGACATCTCAAAAATAGATGGATTTAGAAAGAATAGGTGTCATTACAGTATTTGAAGAATACCATAAAATTATAAATTTAAGAAAACTTTAAACGAACCTTAGGGTCTTTCTCATTGAATACTTGGATCTTCTTTCCATTCACAACTAGACAGCCGCTTTCAACTTTCACTTCTCCGTTGAAACGCCCATGTGTCGAGTCGTATTTGAACAAGTATTCCATGTATTCAACATCGAGGAAAGGGTCATTGATAGCAACAACATCAGCTCCACGTTCAAAAGAGGCCCGGAGTACCAATCGCCCAATACGGCCGAAACCGTTGATTCCAAATTGTGGTGGACCTGTAATAAAATAGGCAAGTTTTATGAGACATTCAAAAACAGCATCAATTACGACTGCACCTTTGCTCAAACCAAGTTCGGCATCCATCTTATACACTAATGGTTCTTATTTATAAGTATTAAGTGAATCAAGGAATAACTCAAGGCTCTAATACTACTATACTACATATGAATTATAATTCAATGCCGATGACTTGTTAGCTTGTTACTGTTATATTATAATCTTAAGACAGAAGAAACTATGGAATTGTCATTAATGTCAATCACGAAAACTTCGATTGTCCTGTTGTTTGGGGGTGGACTAAAAATAGAAAAACCCATTTGTCTTATGCTGACAAATAAAACAAAGTCGTATGGTGTTCTATGTATTGTATGTATAGCAAGAAAACTAGTAGAGACTCGCTATCAAAGACCACAGATCTCTATATAACTTCTAGATAGGAGATACCACGGTCGTACATACAGGTCTGGGGACTGTTTCCTATGTGAGAACTGGGTCCGCTAAGCGTCGACTGTCGCGTAGTACCAAAAAGGATGGCGCAGTAGTCGAAATTCTCTGACAACTATCATACTTGACTTGTAAACACAAGAAATACCTGCGTTTTTAGAAACAAATTACGAAATCGTGCATTGTGCCGAAATGCAAAACGGGGTACAAAAGTGTAAAGCAAGAAACTTGTTTTTAAAGTGCCGAAAGATGCGGAAATGGGAAAAAAGTGGATGCTTGCGATTCCGGATAGAAATCGTTTTAACGAGATCTTTTATGTGTGCGAGCATGTATAACGAAAAAGGGGAAGTTATTTTTAAGGTGAGTAAATTACATTTTGACAGGAGTAACTGCTCTATTCCTCTCTCAAATCAGAATACTTAGTAACACTGCTTGCGATTCCGGAAAGAAATCGTTCTACCACTTCGATCCAAGAATACCGAAAATGTTCCAAATTGGTAATACAAGAAAAAAATTAATTATCTTTGACGTTGTCGGCCTTGACATTAGCGTTTGGTAGATGTTTTTCAGTACGAATTAGCTCCATATCCAACATCAATCTTCATTTGTCTAAGTTAATTGTTTCTGATTTTATACATATATTTTCCAGCTACTCCTAAATTTGTACATATTCAAAATATAGTATGTGCCGCGACATGTGTAAGAAACGTTAGGAAACAACGTAAAAAATAAAGATATTCGTTTTTTAAACGTTATAGGAATGCAGGTAAGAACTAAGGAGGAAAATCCCAGAGTAATGATTATAATCCATGAAAAATCTTCCGGATGGATTCCGCGTCACAATAGCTCGACTTGATGCCGACGTTTCGCCAACCATTACAGGTGGCATCTCCAGGGCAAGTTCAACCAACCATTACATGTGGCATCTTCAGGGCAGGCTTGAGGCTTGAGCCTGCCCTGAAGATGCCACCTGTAATGGTTGGCGAAACGTCGGCATCAAGTCGAACTATTGTGACGCGGAATCCATCCGGAAGCCAAGATTTTTCAAGATTAGCTATCCGCGAAAGTCTACTATTCAAGATTATAATTCATGTTTTTTTTGTCCTATTCTTCGATTATTTTCATTTAAAAGACCTATTTGTAGAATTATGATTGCAAATTATCATGACCCAAACGAGCTAGGTGGAATATGTCACAATGATTACAATCGACATGATAATAGTTCATAAAAACAGACCTGCAGAAATATAAATAATATGAACAATAAAAGAAACTTTTAATCTAATTCATCAGAAGCTGTGATATTACATTTTCTGCTGCTCATGTTTTTATGTTGATTTCGTGGTTTCTCCATCATAATTGTATGGTTTCAAATTGAGGTTAATAGTTCAATTGCTCAGGAAAATTGAACTGTTCCTGAATGATCAAAGCATTTAGCAACTATGTTGAATGTACTACTGGGATCGTGGTGAGTAACTAAACTTTTCCAGTCGTTTTCGAAAATTGGGATAACCCTACTTGATGGTCGACTGCTCAGAAGTAAGTTTCACTAATAATTACAGAAATACCTAGATATTTTGAATAATGGAAGGTGTCAAATTGTGCATGTCTCTTATTATTAATGGATTTGGCATGATTCCGGAGATGGATATTAAACCAAGATATCATAATATAAACCGCTACTTGGAAGTAATGGCATCGTATAAAGAACTGAGTGGTTATCATAAAATTAATCTTTTTATGTCAAATTTTTCTACAATCCTAGAAATTGTCTGTACATTTCCTGAGTGACGTTTCCTTAGTTGTAACAAGTTTTGCAATTGAATCAAGCATAAAAATAGACAATACCTTTCTTTCCGGATGCGCACTGACAGTGTTTCTTTTCAGCCATGTTTTGTGAAGGGTATAGTTTGAATTTTTACTTCGAATTTTGTTAATGTTTTTCTTGAAAATGACAATTGGTGAAATGGAACTTAATAAATTACAATATGGGTAGTTACCAAAGAAACCATGACATGCTTGAAAGGGTAGGCAGCTAACTGGATTTTTAGGTTTCCAAAGTTAGTAGGTTGAAAGTAGAGTTTAGCATTCAGTACTTCTGACGTCTATACCTTCGAATGCTTCTTCGTTTTGAATGAAATGTTGTTGAAGATAGAATAATGCATACAATTAGCCAAAAAATGACTGAATGTTTAATACAGTGATGAGAAATAATCTGCCAACGTAGAATTTTTCTGTTCTTATTTTCTCTCGCTCCTGCTTTGCATTTTCCATTATTACAATCTTTTAATCTTTATCATTAGGTATTCAACATTCAACACTGCAAAATTCAATTGGAATGCGTTCTTTGATAACTGATCGAGCTAATAATAATTATGTCGGTAACTCTCCAAGCTCAGGGCTTGAGACTCTTGGTTGTAACAGACTGAGCAAACATTGTTGAACAGTTGAGCAACATATGTTTTGTGCGATTTTGACTCCCGAACGAAAATGTGCGTTTGTCGCTCCTGAACGAAAATGTGCCTCAACAGTGCGCCACACCATCGCCAAGTACTTTCGCGTATATTGCAGTTTGCAGATATAGTTTAGTTCTAGGATTCTAGGAAGAAATGTATCAGGAGAGTTGTCAACCGTTGTCATCAAACATGTCTCTCGATTGGACTGAAGAGGAAGTTATGAACTTTACCGAATTTATAAGAGATAACCCAAATATATGGTATCCTGAAAATGAGGCTTTTCCTAACAAAAACAAGGGGAGGCATTTATATAATAATGATATAATTTTATTTTCATCAATAAGAACGCATACTCCGCGAGTCAAGCATCTCCTTCGTCCCTCATTTTGGCACCAACTGACGAATACAAACGAACACCGCAGCAACCAGCTGTTATTCAACAATATTTCTATGTTAGAAAAAGTTCTAAGTCAAAGGCGACAAGAGGTTCAAACCTTTTTGAAGACAATGGTAAAATATTTTTTTTTGCTTCCTAGAAACGGAGATAATACCTTTTGAATCTGTTATTTTATTTACTGTACTACATTGTAATCTGTGATATAATAATATAATCATAAAATCTCATATATCCAATAATAAAAAGACAGATCATACTGAGTCTATGAAAAACGACTATAAGGTGAAGTAACATACCTTGGAATGTATCTATAAAAAAATTTAACAATAGATTTTGGAAGATGATATTATATGAAGAATAAATCACACTTCGTCTATTATTAAAGAAAATGAAAGTAGTAAAAGCTGAGCAATATAGAAGTATATAAAATAGGAACATGTGTTAGAGAAAAAATAGGGTGGAATTGATAAAATGAAATGTTCGAGGTCTGTTCCAAGTGCTGACTCTGGTGGGATTGTAAAAACTTAAGAATTCGGTTCTCCATTAATGTTAAACCAGTAAGATCGGGCTAAAATATCAAGAGTTGTCTGGCAAGGAAGATGTTAGGAGATACTTTTCCCACTCGGTCTGCAATGCAAATATTTGTTGATCTAAGCTCAAACCTTACTTTTGTTAGGATTGTTAGGACTACCGTTACCGGCAGCCTAAATGGTACCAGCTTTCGGCAGCGGAGGTACGTTCAGAGTATCTTCTGAGATCTTATCTCACTTGAACCGTATCTACTGATTATACTCCCACCTCTTCAAAATTGTTGATATGCTATATAATGACGTATTACTGAAATCAGCAACAGCAATATAATGTAATATACAGGTGATAGCCATACTTGTAATAAGTATTTGTTTACCTTATGCAGTGAGAATGTTTAATTTCATAAGTCAAAAACAATTGCTATCGTTTTCTTATCATATTAAAACAGTTTCATGTTGACACAATTTCGTGTTCATACAATATTATCAACGAAATACAATATTATGAAATTGTAGAGCTAATATAAATAACATACCTTTTGACATCTTGATTTGTTTTTTTCTGGTTTAGACGAAACTGCAAAGAAGAATACGAATATAGAATCAAATCAAAGTATACATTTTCAATTCATCAAATGAAAATGAGATTATTTCAAAAGAAAAACGTTGGAATATGAGACTACTACATCATTTTGTTTACATAATCTTTCCATATTTCTGTAAGATATCATTCGCAGAGGTTCAAAAACATCTAATTGCCTTTACAACGCATTTTTATACATATTTTTGTATATTTTCCTTTTGTACTTTGCAGTTCCAAATTTATTTTATAATAATCAAGTTTCCGTTGCGATCAAATTAATTTATTGAAATCTAATGTTTTTCATCGACTTTCCTGAAGCTCATTTAGTGCAAGTTCATTCCCAACAAGGGGATCTGACTCTTTATTTCTTGAGGCATATTATCGAAGTTCCGCTGCCTTAGGCCTGCTGGACCGAGTCTTGTATCAAGAGGCGAACGATGAACTCAATCAAGCGTCTTTTCTCCATTACTGGTTAAAATTTAAATAAATTGATATCTTGAGGAAAACGGAGCTAAAAGAAACTCAATAACTTCTTCAGCAGAAGCAATTTAATTTTAAACGTACATTTCAACTCGGTCTTATTTTGTTTTCTGACTGTTCTTGGTTAATAGAAAATTACCAAATATTTTGTTTATTCATATATTTCATTTCCAAGTTTACAAAGTGATTGATTTCTTACATAAGGTTGTGCCATATCCGCTGGATGAGATAACGACTCAAGTACATAATCTTTCATGAGATACATACTTCAATTAGAATAGATTTGGAGTATCGATATTATTATATCAAATGGAGCACATATTTTTTGTCCAAGTGTCGATTCTCTTGAAAAGTTCTTATAATTATTTAGCATCAAGTCGTTTTAGTTTCTACGGCCACTCTGATGATGTGAAATATAAACATTTGAATTGAATTTGAGAACATCGATTACAATATTTAGGGGAATGGTAATCTTAACTGATGGACCAAATTTCAATTCTTGAATTCAAATAAACAAACTATTGATCAATCCATATTCCTTAAGTAACATTACAGTTTTTCGTGGTTGTAATTTTTCTAGTATCTCGTTTTTCATATCTCCAACGATATGAAATGTAATTCAAATCATTTATATGTAGAGGTAATGCTTTCAATCGACAATCGTTCCAGTGCCAGTCATAGAACAACATACATAAACCACAGACCAATATAGAAACCAAGTTCTTATTCTGTGCATAACACTAAGAGCAGTGAGTACTGGATGGACTCACGCTCATTCGGTAGTTCAATATTATTTTAATGCTAGTGGTATGCATTTCTCGTACCTACGTGGTTCATTGCAGTTTAAGTTGTCAGGGCGTTAAAATAAATGAATATTCAACAGAACAAAATGGTACCCGATGGTTTTATCAATCGAAATTTATTTCAATTTTCACAACATACCATTTTGTTGAATACTTGAGAAAGGCGAAATTTGTTCTGGAACGGCGATTTTTTAAAGATAGAATAAGTTACAACGGAATTTTATCAACATTATTTTAATTTAGAAGAGAAAAACCTTTTACATTCTAAATTATTGTAGATATGCAGCTTTGTACCAGGTAAAATAATTCTCAATATTGTTCAACCATTCCACAAACCGAATGAAAAAAAGGTTTGCTACAGTGGCTCAGAACTTTAGCAGTATTTTTAGTGGATAAGGGTAATTATTTCTTATTTATAGTGTTATAGAGTAGCCACATTGTGCACTCTTTCATAGTTTATTTCTAAAACAAATCAGTCATGTATAAATAGGAACTAAAATACAATAGGGGTAATGAGATTACAATTACGAGTATCATCGGAAATTCAGTAGCAGGTAGACCCCAGGAAAATACAGTGTGAATTGTTCATTAGGATAATGATTATTTAATATTCTAAGTGCTTTTACAGACAACGGAAATGATCACTTTTTTATAGGTCTAACTGATCATTTAGGATATTGTTTTTGACACTTTTATAAATCTCTAATGATTCTAATGTATTTAATTTGAAACCTTTGGTTTGACTATGTAAAATGCTTAGGCTATCTAAATTAGGAAAGGTGCGACCTGTTTGTAAAAAATAGTTAGCAAAGGTTAGGTCTGGACTAGTGTTGGGATCACTCGACTGAAAAATAACCTATCATCCGGTTATTACAATAACCTGAATAATTCGGTTATAGAATCCAAGTATTCAAGTGATGAATAACCTATAGCATTTGGTGTTCGGTGATGAAAACAACGAGTAGCTGTTTGACAGAAACATTCACGGTGAACCAATAACAGAGAACCGAAAAGACCGGCGATCAGAACCTGATAGTTATTCATTTCTATGCACAATCACAATATTTCAGATGTGACTTTATTCAGATACTATGTTGGGAGTTTATCCGAATACGAAATACATTCTGCTATGTCAAAACATTATCTAATTAATATAAAATAAACATTATTTTTTTTAATCGGTATAATAATGAATTTCTAACAAGAATAATAAAAATATAATAAAACAGAACGAGAAAGGAACAAAAACAAATTCTAATAATGTATAAAAATGAATTCGGACAGAATATAAAAATCTAAATAACTTTAAAACAAAACAAAACATAACTTCCAAAAATAAAGTGATTTACTTATAAATAATGAATATACAAATAGTTAATAATATAGCAATTAAAACATACCCGAATATATTTCTGTTCTTCATAAAATTATTTAGATCAAGAAAGTAGAAACCATAGAAAAACATAATGGCGAACAAATGCGCATATAATATTTGCATTGCATAATCTTAACGCGAATTGAATGCAGCACCGACATGCAACGAAACAATCCGATTCCTTAGCGAGTCTAAAGAACTCAAGTGATCGTCATTCAAGTGAACTCCCCCGGTTTTTCATATCACTTGAATACTCAGTAGTCGGTTATTGAAAGAAATCGGTTATTCCCAACACTAGTCTGGACAAATTAGTTTATAAACTCCACGTTTAGTATATTTATTGGTTTTGTCTTTAGCATTATATATAAAGATGGCAGAGTTTATTATGTTGTGTTTTGTAACTGATTTTAAGATTATGGTGCGATAAAATGTTATCTATGGGTAAATGAAAGACATAGATTTATCAACAAAATTCATTTCTCTAACGTATTTTGGTTCCGTAAGCGAAAATATTGCTAACATTTGATCACGCCATAATTTTAAAATGAGTTTCAAAGCACAACATAAACCACTACCATCTTATATATAATGCCAGAGTCAAAACCAATAAATATAGTAAGCCTGGAGTTTATAAACTAAATTGCCCAGACTGTGATAACTTTTATATAGGTGGAACTTTGTCGTAATTTTAAACTTAGATACCATGAACATTTTCGTTCTTTCAGACTTAACAAAACAGAATCAACCTTTGCTAACCATTTTTTACAAACAGGTCATATATTTCCTAACTCACATAGCCTAAACATTTAACATAATCAAACCAAATGTTTCAAATTAAATGCATTAGAATCCATAGAGATTTATAAAGGTGTCAAAACCTCCCATATCAATAAAAAATTAATGATCTCTATCAAAATTATCGTTTGACATCGGTACGTTGAGTAGTCTGTATATGAAATTTATTATAGGCTGCTTTTATTTGTTATTATTTTTCTTGCATATTTTAATAACAATTTCAAGATTTTACACATAATTCAGAATAAAAGTAACGAATAAATTTGCTGGAATTAGTAATTGAGGAGGTACTTTTCAGTTCACTTTGCAGTTTTTCACCAAAAGTGACATTCTGACCTATAGATGGCTATATGTTCTTCCAATGAACTATTTTGATTTGAGCCGGACGCAGTGTTTCCTATAGTAATTGTGAATTGAAATCCAATGCCCTATTCAATCTAAACATCAACAATCAAAACGAAGCTTTTATTGATTTTAATGTTAACGGTACAAGTGTAGTTTCTTAGTGCTGCTTTCTCAACATAAATGAAGGATAACTGTGTTGCGGTTAAGGATTGGACAAGTGGAACCCGTAAAAAAGACAAGAATGTTGACGTTTTGACTACATAATCATGCCCCCCGTACTCTAAAGACTAATGTTGTCACGTTTCCGGTGAGAGGACATTCGCTCTTACCAGCAGAAAGGATTTTTGGTAGGATCGAGAAGCTAACTAGGAAGAGAGAACAAATCTTGAAGAAGGGGGATTACTGCGACATTTTTTCTGCAGTAGGCACAGTCAGAGTTCTTGAGACTGATAGGGACTTCTATGACCATAGTGATATTTTCCTTTCCTTCAAAGCACACTTAGAATAATTTTGGGAATAATAAATAATAATTATTCTAATGCACAAATTGTTCCTTAATTCACAATGTATTCTCCCGGGATCTACCTGTTTCAGAATTTCTGACGATCCCTTACTCCTAATTGTAATCTCCTTATCCCAATTGTACTTTAATTCCTATTTATATTTGAAATGTTTATTGTTCACTCCATGATTTTGTATCTGTTTGATAATGGCACTTTGGTGTAGAAACTATAGTAACGTTTTCATGTTATTAATTAAAATTTGTATAAAAACAAAGTAATTGTTCTTTCATTTAGTCAGTTCTATTTAGAAAGAATCGGAAAATTAGATGTGCATTCGTTGTCGACAATGAAATTGATAATTTGGATCGTCGAAGTAAGATAAAAAAAAACATCTGTAAGAATATCAATTTTATCAGTATACAGCGCTCCAAAAAACAAAATTTGCCTAGTTTTTCAACTTGCAATATTTTGATATTAATGATTGTAGCTAGTACCTAATTCAATATTGATTTTCAAGGTAAATTTCAACCACCATGTCACAACGGTGAAGTTTGCTGGTTTTCTGAAACTAGTTTTATTTTAAAAATACAACTGTAGACTGTAGTCGCGTTTAGAGGAATGACGCTGACGCAAGCTAGACTTTCAGTTGTTGCATTTTACAACCTACTGCGAGCTTGAAATCAGGGATTATATGTAGCATACATTTGGAATGGCACTGTGCATTCAGGTACGGCACTTACAAAAAAAAAGCTGTATAAAATGGATCACCAAATGTAAGTTTGAGTATGTACAATGTATTGCTATAGATAACGGTACATTTGAACATAACCTGTATACTATCATACTATCTATACCGGTCTTTGCCAGAGTTATACCCTTCACAATTCTGACATTCCCATAATTCCGCATATTGTATTATAATATTAGTGAGTTGTGTCTAAAGTCCACAAATATATGCATTTGTAATAAAACGAATGTTCAACTTTTAGTTCTGGACTAATTTGACTGATTTTATATTATCTGTAATTTTAGTTTCTGTGTGAAATATATGAAGGTCACCAAAGGTTAATGATGTCGATGCATGAAGTTTAAAAACTTTTTTAATAAAATTGTATTTTAGAACTATAGCCGCGCCCATAGATATCGTATTCACACATTTATGTTAAAGGATTATTGTTTATGTAATCACTCACAAAATTATCGTTAATTGAGATCTAATTATGTGTATTTTGATTTTGGGGCAGTTATATAAGAGAAAACATTCTGGAAATAATGATAAACTAATCTAATTGAACTACTTTACGTCTGAATTGAAGAGTATTATTAAATAATGCATTTTATATCTCATTCACTTACATTAGAATTGAAGTCGATAAAGCAAAGGCACCTACACCTGATACTGCCGGACTGGAACTGAGAGAGACGATAGTGTCACTTGAAGGGCACAGTTCTGTTTAAATGGAAACAGTATCACGTGATCGTGCGTACAACGTGATACAATCCGCGTGCGCGTATATTGAGAAATTCTTCATTTAAAATTATCGGAAAAAGAAACCTTCGTATATGGAATTATTAATATTCGGTCCTTTTCATCACTAATTATTTTGAACGCTGTTATTCATAAAGAAAAAAATATTCAAATTATACAAATCATCCATGAGATGGTTCATAACTACAATAATACGCGATATAAGTAAGATTTGTGTACTAAACTTATAGTCAAGGAATGTAAAATTTTTCTGAAGTGAAATAATTGATATTATATCAGTATTTCAATTACTCATTCTAAAATACGTAAATTCATCGACGATATTGGTACGACATTAATTGGATAAGTCAGCGGATTGTTTTAAAGATAAATTCGAAAAACATAAGACGAATTTTTACATGCATTTTTGGAAAGAATGACAAATAATAGGTAAGTTACATAATATACATTTTTATTAATAGTTATATATTTGTAATAATCACATAATGATACGATACGCTTTCTGGGCAAATTTCGTAGCCTTGAAACAGTTTAGGTATCCGGTATCACCTAATCTGCGGCCTTGAATTTTTTTAGATTTCAGATGTCTGGGCATCTTGCACTCCCATCAGAGTATGTCTTTCGATGACCTTTTACCCACATTTAGTGGCCTAGATAAGAATATTAAAAGCGCATTCGACGTATCTTCTTAAGATAATTTAATATCCTTTTTTTGCTCTGTTAGCTATGACATACATAACATCCTTCTGCTAGTACAAATGCTTAATTCGCCCCTTTTTTGTTATATATGCTCGCACACATAAAAGACCTCGTTAAAACGATTTCTATCCGGAATCGCAAGCGTCCACTTTTTTCGCATTTCCTCATCTTTCGGCACTTTAAAACATAAGTTTCTTGCTTTAAACTTTTGTATCCCGTTTTGCATTTCGGCACAATGCACGGTTTCGTCATTTTTTTCTAAAAACGCCGGTATTCCTTGTGTTTACAAGTCAACAATGACAGTTGCCACGGTCCTATACGTGCCAGAGATCATTCCTCGACTCATGCGCCACCTTTTGGTACTACGCGACAGTTTACGCTTAGCGGACTCACTTCTCACATAGGAAACAGCCTCGAGTTCCCAGACCTGTATATACGACCGTGGATAAAACTCAACACGTTCGGGAATGAGTCTTGTTTTAAGTCATGGCCTGTTTTTTGTCATTTTTCTTCTGTTTGTTGTGGAAGGAATAAATTCTTCTTTTCAGTAAACAGTTGCACAGCAAACGAACATTCTACTTATAGTTCCAAATCTGTCGGTGTAATATAAGTCAATCAAATGTAAAATGTTTCATCGGAGACTCTGCTGGTTGAAACCCCTCCACAAAACCTTGACACAAAGTTGTGTGGTACGAGCGGATCTGAAAGTTTGGTATAAGCAGAAAGATCGGTCTGAGGGCGATATAAATATAAGGGTGGTTTTAATTGAGTTTGATAAGTTTACTGATGTAAAACAAGATGTACAAATACCTCTTTTGTGTAATTTGTGATCTAAACTATATAGTTTAATATTATTTATAAAATATAACGTAAGTGACACGCCGAGAGGGTGGTTATCATAGTTAACTCTACTACAGGTAGTAGAGTTATCTATGGTGGTTATCCACATCTGAAAATTGTCAGCCACTTACAAAGTTCAATGCTGGGTGGCATACCTAACGGTTTTATAACTTTCTTCAGTTGTAACTCGAAGGACAGCCGAGTGGGCGGTGCAAACCCCAGTAAATTGGCCTTGCGCTGGCTCATGTTGTTTTCTACCACTTATTTGTATGAAGAGGGTTTTTCCATTACTGTAAAAACGAAGCACAGAAATCGTTCGTGTGATAGTGACAATATGCGTCTTTCCCTGAACGCAAACATCACTCAAAGAATTGAACAACGCATCAAAAGAGCGCGGGGCAGTATTTCACATTGATTTCATTATCTATTTTTCGTAAATATAATCCTTTTTATTTAAAAACCTTATTGCTATTACTTTCTTTCAGGTTTCGTTTTCTATATGTTTTCATGTTATCTTCATCTCCTACCCATAAATCCACCTTAATTTATTTTGTAATTTAATGGTATGAGGGGAGGGTGGGGGATGTCAATAAAACTAGACTTCCGTGGTACTTGAAAAACTTGCATAATTTGAGTTCTAATGAAACACAAAATGAGGAAGAGGTAGGAATAAATGTGCCAGCCCTGATGAGAAATTCTTATGCCAGACGAAAAGAAACAGAAAACACCCCAAAAAGGCCGACGTGTTGACAACGTGTTGGCAGACCAATAAAAAATAAATGTCTGTGACAGCCAATCGATTAGCGGTCTGGTAAGTGACTATCCGGCCAGTCGGGTATTGAGGAGGAATTGGCAACAGAGGGTGAGAGGATGCGTGCACTTTCAAAATTAATCGGATCAGAACCAGTGCCTGGAAAGAAGAATACTTCAGTACTGATAGATCTTACCAGGCTTAGTTCAATCACTCCAATCTAAAGCGTTCCTTCTAAAACCCTTCGAGAACAAGAGGTAAAATATTTCTAGAGCGAAGCAGGTTCAACCTACCTACTCTAATCAGTCACAGGACACTGCCGTTCAAGCCACCATCTACAAGACTCGGCTTATTGGAAGATGCTCAAAGTCGACTATGTCTCGAGGATGTTGAAACGGCAGAACACATTCTCTGTGGATGCCCAGCTGGGGAAAGAAACAGATCTGAGCAGTAATAATTTATTGTTCTTTCAAATAATGAAAATGGTTCCATAAAATTTATTGTTGATTCAAAGTTTTGTTATTAATGATGTTCTAAAACAATTTGTTGATTTTGTTGTTATGTCTTGATCCAATATATAATAATAAATGAATAAGAAACATAGAGTTGTGATATCCCACAATAACCTACCCCTTAATCTCCCCTCCACCCCGAGAAAAAAAAACACTATAAAGGAAAAGTTACTTTCTTCAACATGAGCAGTCTTGAGTCTGTCAATCGAAATGTATTTTGTGTTGTTGTTTATCGAAATTTGGAAAAAATTTCCAGCTCTGTCTAAAACTTCAAATGGTTCCTCATATGGTGGTTATAGTGCCTTTTTAACGTCGACTCTAACGAAAACGAATTTGCAAGTATCTAGATTATGAGGAATGAAAATTCTGTTGGATTGTTGATGTCGAGGAGGCACTGGATTTAAATTTTGAAAATGAATGTTTAATAAAATCTGATTGTTGATTGAGAGGCAGTGCGGATTTCTCAATGACTGTCCGTATACCAATTCCGCAGAAGAACGACCATGATCTTCTTTTATAGTAGTTCGAAAACCTAATGATAAAATTGGTTGTTCTACCCATTGCGTTGTTTTCGCTGGATAAGATGTTGCTTAAGTTGTGTATAAAAACGTTCAATCATGCCATTACTTTTCGAATTCATTTTTAAAATTCAGGAAAATAGATTCGAATCGTCATCCTGCATCTGTGGTTGTCTGAAATGGGACACCGAAACGTGAGATTAATGAAGTCTTCTATAATTGTTGGTACAGAACTATTGTCAACGTGAGTGAATATGCTTCGAGTGAAATGGTCCACTATGGTTAATATATTGATATCAATTGGCTTTAATGATTTTTATTGCCCCACGTTTTGGTGACAATTAATATAAAAAGCTCTAATGAGTTTTTGATTGCCCCATGTTTTGGTGACAATTGTTAACTAATCTCTCATGAGTTTATTTAATCTTAGTGATTATATTTGAATTCTAATTTTAATTTAATTCTTCCGGCTAGCTTTTCATTTATTTTGATTCCTAATTTGATTTTAATTGATTGAATGAATGATTTGATATTGATTTATATTATATATGGAATTAAACACAATATTTTGTTTGAATGTTAAAAATTTATATTTGAATTTGTTTATGAATCTGTCTTTTATGGTTACAAAATTGTTCAATTTAAATTTATGTTCTAAAATTTCTATGTTGACAAATTATTCTTTGTAATTTTAAAACCTCTATGTTTAACCTCAAAACTACTTAAATTAATATTTGTTTACAAATGACAATCTTACATCCAGAGATACAGATACAATGATATATTATAAATAAACTTACTTTTTAATATATCCAATAATACTAGAAAAAATGTTGGCAATGCTCAGTTGCTTTTATACGTTTTCTTGGTTATTTAATTTTCACTTTATAATAATACTCTGCTTTGGAATACATACACAAGGTAAACTACGTTGATACTTCTTTATATTCAGGAACTGTTGATAATAAATTGTTAACTTGTTTTATTCTTTTAAGATATAAAACTTCTTCAATAATGAACTGGACTTGCTATCGAAGACTGACTATTCTACGATGCTACTGGAATAACTGTGGTTATTGTAACCTCAAAATTTTGATACGAAGACACTTGAATACTACTTGCTTCGTAGGGATAATTTATATGAAGAAGAAGAAGAAGAAGAATTTATTTCTCGAATACATACATGTTGTAATATGTATGCTTCGGTTATATGAACTTGTCGAAGCTACAGATACTGTTTCAGTTCTCCGATGTAACCAAAAACTAAGGTTATTGAAATTGACTGGAGCTGCAGGACACACTTCAGTGGTCAGATGTAATTGCAAACTGAACTGGCTTCTATTCAGATTTCCTTTTATAGAACTCACAAAAGGATGCCAGTTTATGTCATTTCTAACCAATAAGGTGCTTCCTTTCCTTATCTAGGATGCTATGTTCATTGTTGGATTTTGACAGAACTTTTTAATTGTTGATTGAATTCTGTATGGACCAATCAAAATTGAGTATTCTTGGAATTTTGAATTATTGAAGATTTTCAAATTATTTAAAGTGATGATGCATTCTGCTATATAAATTAATATTGCCAATATTTTTCCACATATTTTGGTATAAGATAACCTATGATTAGGTTCCTATTAACTTGATTATTCTAATTCTTATGTCAATTTTGACATTTGTCAATTCTTAAATCTATTACATAATATAAAATATAAATAACAATTATATAACATTGTAGAACTCAAATTTCCTAATTCTATAACTTATTTTAATAATTTGTGCTATCGTCTGATAGTCTTTGATTCATTTTTATTATGATTTCCTCTTTCGTATCACTGTACGTTTATCCACTTTCACTGTTTCTCCT
Organism: Endomychus coccineus; assembly: GCA_958510875.1. Classification (NCBI taxonomy): domain Eukaryota; kingdom Metazoa; phylum Arthropoda; class Insecta; order Coleoptera; family Endomychidae; genus Endomychus; species Endomychus coccineus. The sequence continues at coordinate 102,585,452 of OY294070.1, forward strand.
TTTCACTTCTTATTCTATTTTACATTCTGGTTTATTTTGTTATACATTGTTTAATATCTTATACTACCTATAATTTAACTTTAAATAATGTTTTTAATGCCATATTTTATTAATCTTTTCTAATTTTAATGTTTCGGTAAGTTCAAATTTTATCATTTTATGTTATGTAGGAAATGAAATCATAACAATATATTGCCTTTAGATGCTAGATGGCGGAAGAGGTGTAGACTACAAATCTATGTGAATGTGGCAAAAGCGGGAGGTTGGAATATGAAATTGGCCAAAAGATGATTGTACTTGTTTGATTTCTGACAATTGATACAACAGTTGGTCCATGAATTAATGTCTAAATTCATATGAGGCCAAAAATAGCGTTGTGAAATAAGTTTGCGTGTGGCGCGAATTCCGGAGTGTAATTTTTCGAAAATGATTTGTCAATGGTTTCCCGGAATGTAAATGGTGTTTATATAATATACCCTATCCTTGAAAGAGTGTCAGCAACTACGTTCGAACTATCCGTAGTTAACTGAGCAATAAAGTCTACATTGGGCCAGGCAAATTGAATATTGAAGTTGTGCGAAATTTTTGATGCAAAGTAAAAAGATCAAAAGATTGCAGTCTTGAAAACATCTTCCGATGCTACTATAATCTGGTGGTAGGCTAGAATGAAGTCTAATTTTGAAAAATTTGTGCAATCATTTAAATTCATGTTAAAATTTTGAATGAGGAAGAGTGCACTTGTCTGGAAACTGCATTTAATCGCCGATAGTCTCCACGAGGCGCCAATTATAGAATGTCATTTTGCAACCATGTGCAATGGCGGCGAGACTGGAGAAAAAGCTGGTTGACATATTCCTCTTTTGCAGGGTCTAAGGTAGTGTGTCTCGATATTTAATGTTGTTGACGACGACATAATATGATGTTGTTACGTGCCGGCGGCGAGCCGATGAGCAAGGCTGTGATTGGAGGAGACGGGTGACGTCACCCGGCGCGAGAAACGATGATAGGGAGGCTCCAACAGACCTTTATACTTTGATTATGGTGTCTGTAGTGACAGGAAGGTTATAATTTGGATTAGCACTTAAAGGAATTTTTTTCAATAGATTAGTATATTCGTTTTCTATTGAAAAGATTTTGAGGGTTGGTGATTCAGTTGAACCAACAATACAATTGATTGATAAATTTGTTACTGAACCTATGAACTTTTTGTTTTTACTATCAACTGTTAGATTACATTTTTACAAGAAATCTTCAACAATTATTGGTTTTTCAACAGAAGCGATGATAAATGGAAAAGTGTTTTTTTCTAAAATTAAAATTTAATAATTTAGAACCATAACTTGAAAATGAAGAACCATTGGCTGCGGATTAATTATAATCTGATTTGGTGTTGACTAATTTAATTATAATATGTGGAATACAAGGAACTTCAGCTCCTGTGTCACAAAAAATCTAGTTTGGTCATACATATTCGTGATGAATAAACGACTGTCGTTAAAATACTAGGCGTTCTTGAAGATTGATTGTTGTAAGAACAAGTTTTTTTTGCTGCGTTTGACGGAAAAATTTCAACCTGAAAAATCTGTCAACGAGGAGATAATTTTGCAACATTTCCCGGCCTAGTGATGTAATGTTTCACTTTCCGGTCGAAAATTAATGACGTAAAGTTGTATTATCCGAACATTATGAAATAAATGTGATCTCGTGGTAGAGGAATGGGAGATTAAAAAACATGGTAAAATTACTATTTTGTTTTCTTTAATTTACAGAAATACGTTGGTCCGAAGTTTTGCGATAACATAGGGACAATTAGATGGCCATACTTCAATAATTTTGGATTTGCTAATTTATATAGTGAACGGATTTGTAGTAAAGCTGGGTTTAGATCACTGAAATAAAAAAAAATCACATTATTAGGAAAATGTATTCATTCTTTGACTCATTTACTCGTGCTCAGAGGTTTTCAAACTCTTTTTTGGCGTTCGCCATTTGAAATTAAGAAAAGTTTACGTATCTTAAAAACACAAATAACGTAATTTAACTAGTTCAATAGTTCTTAATCTCAAGTTGGGATCGATATTTATTTTGTAACATGATTTATTTTTTATTGCCAACAAAAAAGAAAAACTGCTTTCGCATAAATAAGTAGGTAGTTGAAAATTGGAATAGAATCCTGCTGACGTTGCGTTACGAGCTGCTTTGCCATGTTCTGTTCAATTTCTTAAAAATTGGTAATACAGTAAGTGTTAATAGAATATTTTTTGGCAGGTTGAAAAGGGTATCTTCTTCCTAAAATTCGCGTACCACAACAAATGATATGAGTACCACAGTTTGAGAACTCCTGCTCCAGCTAGAGGAAACATGTCGAACATTCGGTAGTGGAACCATCCAACCACTTTAAATATTCTTTAATCCTCTGAAATCTGATGGAGAATTGCGCGTAATGTTCACAGATAATAACTGACTGATTCGTAATTTCAATAAAATTAAAACGGTTTTGAATATTTTAGAATTAATTTGGTTTGTAGAACCAACCTTTGTGGCTTACATTAATTTGTAACAATTGTTAAATTTTGAACTTTTGCATTGGTTTGGGTCGCTCTCTGACACACTTGGTCCTAACCTTCTCCGTCATGCCCGCGCTTTATGTGATGAATTTGTTTTCAAACGTTTTCCGATGATGGTCGTGAGACCCAAACGTACGTGAAGTAAGTGTTAATCGGACCTATTTCACAAAAATTCTCATATAATTCATACCTGGGTCAAGAATAAATATATATTCTTGATTATAACAAAGCGTTACTTTAGTTTCGATAATTATCTGATCATTCACAAATAATAAGACAGGGAAAGATTTATTTACAAGATAGTTAGCAAATTGTTGTAACAATTTGTTATAAAATACAAAGTGGCAAGTATTTGTATTAAGATAGTAATAGCTTCTACTATCTTTGATGAAATTATTCACAAATTATATTACCTTACAACTATTTCCATGTCTGTTTCTTCCCATATCTGTTTTAAAGCCATATGTACAACACCATCATTCTGTATGGGACTTAAGGTACATGTAGAATAAACAACAATCCCACCAGGTTTGACTAATTTTAAAGCAGTCACCAATAATTCGGACTGCAATTCTGGCAACTGCAATCGTTCTTTTATTCTTGCTGGTTTAAACATATTGTTATCATTTTCTAATAACGAATGTCTATCTGTTGTGCATGGCACATCCACCTGAAATGTATATCCTCGTTGAAATAACATAATATACTACGTTAATTATATATTGTAATGTAATGACATATCTCACATTCTATGCCATACCAATCGACAAGCCGGGGATTATAAATGGACTTAGTTATTTCTGATCAATTTAGCATGGATCTACAAATCAAATTTGATCGCAATTTATGTAACCGAAATTGAACCTTTTCTGATGATAGTCAACTAGAATCCATAATATATTATATATCTATGTCTAACTTCATTCACTTGGATTCTACCAAACTATAAATATGTATTACATTTTACGTTTGTTTAATACAAAACGAATGGGGGCTGGTATAATTCTCTCATAGAATCCAAGGTATCTAAATGTTATAAGAGACTCGTATGGCTTAAAATGATGGAAAAAGAGAGTTCTCACAAAAGCCAGCAAGTTTGAAACAGTTAAGTTAAACTTTGTTTAAATAATTTTAATTCATCTGAGTTTAATGATGAATATTTGTAATAATTTTGGTAATAGCCATTTCAGAATTGGGTCACACATTTATAAATCAAAGTAAAGAGTATTCTCTTTTCAAGAAACGGCTCAATATTTTTGAATGATGTGAAAAAAGGCTCGCCTTCACATTTAAATTTTGTTTGTTCTTTTTAACAAGTTTCAAACTTTCCTCACTATTGACTAAAAACATAAATCTTTTTCCATGTGAGCACAAATAGATGAAAATTTGTATTCTACGTCAATGAAACTGTATTTGACAAAAGTTGCCATTTCATTCATTTCAAACGAAAATTTATGGCTACCATCGTCTAGATAATAGTAATACGCCCCTCACCACATTTACAGTATCATGAGATTATGGATAAATTCACACTCGAATACAGGTGGCTAAAAATGGCACAATGAAACATCGAAACAAATTACTATGTGAATCAGCCTACCGCAAGCAAATTGGCGATTCCAGAAGTCTGAAACATATCCTTTCGACACTATTGATAATAAATAATCACTCTTATCCACTAAAAATACCATGAAAGTACTGATGATCTTTCGATTACCAAGTAGCCATCATCAGAGTAAACTAAATTATAAATCAAAATGTGCCTGTTTAAATACTATTTGGGGATAATAATGTAAACAATGGGTTACCCTCAGCTGGAGGTAAATCCGAGTTTAATAAATTGCGTTTTCGTTTATACAATTCCATCCTTTCTAAATTACCTAGATATTTGTCTGTACTGTGTTTTGGAAGTGATAAACTTTTTTGAGAAATGGTATGACCTGTATTCAAAATATGTTCGGCTACCGCTAATTTTTCCTCATCATTTATCTTTATATGGGCAAAATATTCCTTATAACGAGTTAAAATGTTCCTTCTAGTTTGAACCAACAATTTTGAACACGACACACAATTGATTTTGTAAATTCCGGATTTGTCGAAATCGGAAACTTCATCAAAGGTGTTGCCAAAACCGTGTTTTAGCTTGTTCTTACATCTATAAACAGGTTGTATTGCAAATTTAGAAAACAAACTATGGAATTTATTCTTTTTAATTTTATTGAAGTATTTGAAGGTAATTTGGTTAGTTGGCTACGTTCCAATTTCCTTTTTTGTATAGAAATTAAATTATTGATCAAAGATTTGTGATAACCATTGTGCAACGAAATTTACTGAAGTTTCTCAACTTCGTTGTTATAATTTTGCTAGCTCAAACGGACTTTCAATAATCTATGAACTAGACTATTAAACGGAGCTATTTTATATCTAAATGGTGTAGCTGAATCCGCCGGGGTACACCTATTTGTTTGAATGGGTTTTAACAAATTCATTTCCGTTTTGTTAAATAAGGTTTACATTTTGCAATTGATTCTAAGAAATTACATACGGAGGATTTAATAAATGATATGGAAAATACGATTTGGTCTCTCAACTTTCAAGATAAAGCTGTTATTCATAACAAGTGCAAGACAATTCTTGAATATTCAAATAAATCATATAAAATTTCCCTCAATAACTTCAATAATATCTGTAAATCATTGAAAGAAAAAGACTGTTATTACTTGAAAACAGATGAGGGAAATTCCCTCGTAGTTAACGGCAAAGAAGATTATCACAATTCGGTAAATACCTTAAAATGCGTTAAACTAGACAATAATTCATTAAAATCGTGTACAGCTTTAATCTCCGATAATTTAAAATACAAACTTAGATTTTCAAATCCTAATCTTCCTAAACTGTATTGCTTACCTAAGATTCATAAACCGAGGAATTCCATGAGACCAATCATTTCAAACATTAATTGTTCTACGTATAACATAGCAAAATGATTATTGAAGGAATTTAGCAACTTCCAAGCCGCACAGTTTGTCTGTGAAAAATTCTTTGGAACTTATTTCAAACTTGAACCTGGTGATACTCTCATTTCATTTGATTGTGGTTTCACTATTTACAAATACTCCAATCCCTGAGGCGATAAACATTCTGAAGAAATGGCTTTCAAATATTAATATCCCCGATAGAAACTGCACAGAATACGTGATTCTTACATCTTTATGTATGGAGCAAAATTATTTCACTTTTAACAAAAATTTCAATAAACAAACAAGCGGATGTGCAATCTCCTTTTTTGGCCAATATTTTTCTAAGCGAACTTGAAACCTCCTTGAAATCAAAACTGAATCAGTTTCCAACAGTTTGGTATAGATATGTCGACATTTTCGCGAATACAAGTAAATATTTTGATTTACATGGCTTTTTGAACACGCTTAACAGCTAATTTGATTCACTGAGATTCACTGTCGAAATAGAAACAGATAATCAGCTTCTTTTCCTTGTTATTAACTTCATAAAAGATGGTAATCACTTGGATTTCGACATATACAAAAAACCAGCTCAAACAAATAGGTATATCCGACGGATTCAGCTACACCATTTAGATATAATTAGCTCCGTTTAATAGTGTAGTTTATAGATTATTGAACGTCCCTTTGAGCCAGCAAAATTATAGTAACGAAGTTGAGAAACTTCACAAATTGCGTTGCACAATGGTTACCACAAATCTTTTATCGATAATTTATTTTCTAAACAAAAAAGGAAATTGGAACGTAGGAACTAACCAAATTAGAGCCATTACTTTTAAATATTTCAATAAAATTCAAAAGTTTCATTTCTCATTCTTCAGTAATCAATAGATTCCATAGTTTGTTTTCTAAATTCGCAATATAAATTATAGATGTAAGAACAAGCTAAAACACCGTTTACGCAACACCTTTGATAAAGTTTCCGATTTCGACAAATCCGCGATTTACAAAATCAATTGACAGTCGTGTTCAAATTATTATGTGGGTCAAACTAGAAGGAACATTTTAACTCTTATAAGGAACATTTAGCGCATATAAAGAAAAATAATGGTGAAAAATCAGCGGTAGACGAAACATATTTTGAATACATGTCACACCATTTCTCAAAAAAGATTATCACTTTTACAGCACAGTACAGACAAATATCTGGGTAATTTAGAAGTGATGGAAATGTATAAACGAAAAAGCAATGTATTATACTCCGATTTACCTCCAGCTGAGGGTAACCCATTGTTTACATTAGTATCCAAAATAGTATTTAAGCAGGCACATTTTAATTTATAATTTAGTTTACTCTGATGATGGTTATTTGGTTGCCGAAAGGTACTCAGTACTTTAATAGTATTTTCAGTGGTTAAGGATGATTATTTCTTATCAATAGTTGAAAATATAAGTGTATAAGCTAAGCAGTGATTACTGCTTTACCATATACATCAGTAAGGTCAGGTAGAAAGAGTTCCAATGTACAGTTCCAAAAACGCTTCATAAGTTGAAGACTACAGAAGAAGATTCCGAATACGCAAATCATAACCACAATTTTTTCCATAGCCTAGATGTTTTCCACCGAGAAACGATGGTAGGGAGGCTCCAACAGACCTTTATACTTTGACTATGGTTTTCCACATATAACAAAAACGACACAAGATGAATATATGAATAGAGGAAATTTTGTAACACATTAAAAAGAATAGTAGTGGATTCCTACCCAAATCAACGATGGTGAAATTATTTTTCAACTATTTTTCTGCTAAATTCCGTAACGTCCCTTTCGTGTTCAACAAATGGAAATAAGAGATCCAAAATCAATTCCTGAAGTTTTAGGAAGTGGCAGGTAATAGCAGAACACGAAATCGTTCGCAAGTTAGACCTTCCCACCCACTGCACTTACGTTGCATAAACAAAATAAAACTGAATTCTCTCAATTCATAGACTTTGCGATACTCACTCCACCCATCATTACATACCTATACTATATTATTACAGCAATTATATATCGGTTGAATACAGTTAATAACTCATGCAACTGTGTGATGAAAGAAGTGTTACTATTTAATTTATATATAAAAATTCTCGGGAAATAGGTCACATTAGCACTTTGTTTTATATTTTCGTTTTTACGTACGTTTCGGTCTCTCGACCATCATCAGAAGACTTATTATGTCAAAAAGTTTTTTTTTCAAATTAATTATAGCACAAAGCGTCCATATCGCACCAATTTCAATCAAAAATGCCCACGTCGCATATATTCTTATAATATACAAGCGCATGTTGGTATAGTGTCTCAACGACTGGAGATCTAAACTATTGCGTTAAGTATCTACTCTCGAACCAGATGTTACGATTTATGACGTACTTGAAAAAGGTTGCATACCTACATTGGAATATTACTTTTAAGAATTCTTCCTAAAATATACTTTTAACATTATAAAGACGCATGTAAGTTGTAAAGGGAGATATTCAAATATATAATAAAGATTCTTGACCCAGTATGAATTATATATGAAATTCTCGGGAAATAGGTCACATTGACACTTTGTTTTATATTTTCGTCTTTTCGTACGTTCCGGTCTCACGACCATCATCAGAAGACTTATTTTGTTCAAAACGGGATTTCCTAAAACTAATTATATTAGCACAAAGCGTCCATATCGCACCAATTCCAATTAAAAATGCCCACGTTGCCGAAACGAACAGAACCACGAATAATCGAAATTGTAACACATCAATATTTCAAGTATAAAATATAAGAAGAATCCACTATTCAGTAATATTCTTATAATATAGAAGCGCACGTTGGTGTAGTGTCTCAACGACTGAGGATTAAAACTATTTATTACGTTAAGTATCTACTCTCTAACCAGATGTTTTAACCTTATAAAGACGCATGTAGGAATTTGCAAGAGTTTTAATTAATTAAGTTAGTATAAATCTGACTTAATGTCTGAATATCAGTCCTATGATTTACAGATTTGGAGTCACGTTTTATGTGAATCATCTCCATCTTTTATAATAATTGGTTTCCTTAGTTAGAAAATTCCACCGCCCTTGCTAAACACTGCTTTGATTATAACCATCAATCTGATTACAAAAATGTTAATGTTTTAACTAAGGAAACCAATTATCATAAAAGATCTATTCTGGAGATGATTCACATAAAACGTGACTCCAAATCTGTAAATCATAGGACTGATATTCAGACATTAAGTCAGATTTATACTAACTTAATTAATTAAAAATCTTGCAAATTCCTACATACGTCTTTATAATGTTAAAAGTATATTTTAGGAAGAATGCTTAAAAGTAATATTCCAATGTAGGTATGCAACCTTTTTCAGGTACCTCATAAATCGTAACTATACCAACATGCGCTTGTATATTATAAGAATATTACTGAATTCTTGTTATATTTTATACTTGAAATATCGATGTGGTACAATTTCGATTTTTCGTGGTTCTGTTCGTTTCGGCGACGTAGGCATTTTTGATTGAAATTCGTGCGATATGGACGCTTTGTGCTATGTGCTATAATTAATTAAAAAAAAACATTTTTGACATAATAAGCCTTCTGATGATTGTCGTGAGACCGAAACGTACGTAAAGACGAAAATATAAAACAGTGTTAAATGGGACCTATTTCCCGAGAATTTTTATATATAATTCATACTGGGTCAAGAATCTTTATCACTATTTAATTTGTATGAATTTACATATTGAAAGTGGAAACTGTACAACTACTACAGAAATCCCTCATTTAATTTATATTTATTTACCAGAATACGATCAAAATCCTTATCTGATGCTTCACGTCCATCTGAGGTACTAACTTTCAATTTCCCAGTACTGAGAAATCGTTTTTCCAGGTCATATAAATATTGCTTATATACATTAAAAATTCTATGCACCCTAGATTTGGATACATCGTTGCAAAGCATATAATCTGGATAGAGTGTTTGTAAAGCTAAAAGACTTTTTCCTCCAGGTGCAGCACACATATCGAAAACTCGGTTACCAGGTTCCAAATCAAGTGCTAGTATAGGTAAAATAGACCCTCCATCCATCAAATAGTAATCTAGTACACCTGTTGAGCCTCTTTTAGGTGAATCATAATCACTGTGATTATCACTTTCAAAACTATATACATTTAAATGTTCGGGGAAATGTAAATCATATTCCAGTTCTATCTTAATCTTGAATTTAGAATCATTCTGATAGTATTCGTAATATTTGGATTCAGGAACAAAATCTTCTTTTCCTTTAATTTTTGTTGCTGGAATGAATTCTTGCAATACTTCAGATGACAGTGAATTTCTTGAATCTATCAATCTTTCTACATCTATTTCGGCAGATTTCAAATTACTTTCCAAAGAAAGCTGATGAGAAGTATCTATAGACTTAGATTCAATAGTGTCATCAGGAACAGTATTTTGCTGAGGATTCGCACTTCCATCCATTTCTTTATCCATCTTCCAAATTTTATGAAGCTTCTGTAGTCTTTTGTTTTTAACTAGTTTTTCCTGGACATACTGTTTCTCTAGGTGAAAAAGGCGTCGGACATTCATAGCTCCTTGGTTCTCTAAAATTTCAGATGTTTGATCCGAGTCTGAATAATTATTTACCACTGCTACATATTTTTGTTTTCCTAACAGTCCTTCACGAATAGCTGGCCAATCGTTTGTGAAAACTTGTTTATAGAAATCGTCATAATGCTCTAAAGCTTTATCCACAGGATGATTTTTTTTCACCAAAACGGACTAAAACAAAAAATTATCAAGTGTGAAAATGTTAGAACTCATAGATAACAGTTCTTATGAATCATTTAAACTTTCTTGACTAACCATATAATTCTCAATAATTTTTCTGGATCCAAATACAGATTAACAATTTGTTCCTAAGTATTAACTACTCTATTACTGACAAAGCTAAGCCTAAAATATAGGGGTGGTCACTAGAAAAAATTAAGTAATTTTTGAATACATAAATATCCAAATGAATTCAATCTACACTTACTTAACAATTTTGATTACATTTTTTGCTACTGATAGAGCAATATAGAGAATAATAAAATATTTAATTTATGATCAGCTAAGAATCTGACTTGATATCTAGTTTCTTAATTGAAATTCTATCAGGAAAAAATTATATTTATAAAGTGGTAGGCATCTAGTCTATCAAGTATTTTTTGGAAGAAGATCCCCAATTGTAAGTGGTAATCATTTCTCTCAGTGTTGTAAAACAAAATTAATGTGCATTGCTTCTGGTTAACAACGAACAAATAAGTTTTACGATTGCTGTTGAAATAAACAGTTGCCAATCATCAGAATATCTCAAAGGCTCTAAAGACTAGTAGACATTTCAATTATCGAACGATTGATAAAAATATATTCAGTTCAGATTATCAACAAGTATTTATTTGAACCGGCTTAATAACAAAAAAAATCCTACTAATTACCCAGTGATCGGCTTTATGTTTAAATTTGACTAGATGATTTGTCTTATTGCGAACATGACTGAATAAATTGCAGGTAAACATTTCAAATCGTAATGAAACCACTATATTTTCATTATTGATACATTTTATTTTAATTACATGAAAAGTTTGGTTAACCGGTAACCTTCAATTCACAGAACATCAGTCATTAGAACAATTATAAACTTCAGCTTCCGCTAAGTAAAAACACAGAACTGGAGAATACTCAGAGATGATTAACAGTTGATATACCGAATTGTATTATGCTTCGGCATCGGTGATTTTACCCCTAGTGGTAAAAACTGGCCTTATATCTTTTGATTCCAATAGTGTGGTTTCAAAACCCCAAGCGACAATGTTATAGCAGGTTAGCTTTTTGAATTTTTCATGAGTTAGTTTTTTGACTTCCTATATATTTTTTCTTTGTAATTAATTGATTTTTCTTGCCCTTGTACACATGTATCCATCATGTATCAAAAATTTGGTACATTTTGGCAACCTTGGTTCGGCTTGTACGAATTAGCCTGAATGAAAACTGGACTGATTATGTTTTACTCAAAGAGTTCTATGTAAGAACTCTTTGGTTTTACTCACGGTCGTATACACAGGTCTGGAAACTCTATGGTTGACTTGAGTCGCTTACGCGTCCCCAAACTCGTAGTCTCTCGCTCAGTCACCAGCTAGCGCTTGGATCGCGAGGGGGTAAAACGATTTCTTTCCGGAATCGCAAGCAGTGTTACTAATGTCTATTTGCACCGTTTAAGCATAGCTTAAAATTGTCGAAATGTTAACTTTGAACGTTTTAGAAGGTGGTGATAGCCACAAACCGGGTCGAAAAATGTTTTGAAATAGTTAATTTTCGATAAATCGAATGACGTTCACGTGAGAAGCCCGTAGCTCGCGAGTTAGAAAAGTGCAAATTGGTTGTACCTAATACGGCTTTACGACCACTTTTCGCGTGCCGTTTTCGCCCCATGTAGTTAGATTTAGTGTCGGACAGTGCCCGAAGGCCCTTCTTTTTTCGATAAATGTCCCTTAAATAGGAAAATTTGATTAAAATAGTTTGAGCCATTCTCAGATCTCACCTATGCGCTTCTAACGTGCGACGCACCAAAGGTATGTAATTTTGTAGCTACTAAAATATACACGAAGCGAGTGAAAGCTAGCGGCCCATAGCCAAAAATACTTTATTACGACAGGCGCCAGCCGCACGGGGCACGAAACGGCCCCAAATTAACAAGAACGAGGTAAAATGTATAAACTCTAACTTACGCGCAGCGGGCTCCTCGAGGCATATGTCAAAGTGATTTCGTTCGTAGCTAATTACATAGGACATCTGGCGTTCATGCAATTATGTTTTTAGATAATTCGAACCTTCTAATTTCGATAGGCCACGTGAAAATCCCGGAGCCGGAAGCGCTATCGAGATCTGAACGTTAAAACTTCACAGAGATCAAGATGATACTCTTACGTGACGCCTTTTATGATTCCCCTACGTGGCGTCTTTTGGTACTACGCGAACTTCGACGCGTAAGCGACTCACGGCTCACATAGGAAACAGCCTCGAGTTTCCAGACCTGTGTATACGACCGTGGTTTTACTACATTAAACGACAGATAGAAACCACGGATAATCGAATGCAATGTCCTTCAATCACGGTCGTCCTTCAATACAGAATGAGCATCATACTTTACCAGCTTCTTGATACCTATCATGGAGGTAAAAAAACTTTCAGTACATATTGTTTATGTAGGTACATACTAGAAACGCTTGATCGATGAGTAGTTTTCCTCAAATTTGAAAGTACGAGGACGGATCAAGATAATAGGAAATTTTCGTATTGCCGCTGGTAAATTAAACGGCTCGTCACCTTGATACATTGTGAGTTGGGACAGTGGCATATATAGGGGGGAAGAAGGGAACCAATCCCTCATTAGTTAATTTTTTTGTGGTAATAACTATACTTGTAACTAAAATACTAGGTCAACTCCCTCCGCATCAAATACCCCTTTCGAAAAAAGCTGTCTACACTCCTGGGTTTGGGTGTGAGGAGTGGAAGGAGCGCTGATTGACCAGATCGATCTCACACGCACACGGTATCAAGTGTTTGGCTTGGAAGAGCGGAAAATCACCCATGCATCATCGTCAATACGCATAACAGGCTGGACTCTCCACTGAAACGGCCTTGCATAATCTAGTCACACGAATAGATGTTGCTATGGCTCGGAACGGAAATGCTCTGGGGCTATTTAAGGACATCGAAGGGGCGTTTGATAATACGTCCGTCGGGTCTCTTTCCTCCGCCGCCGGGGAAACGTGGGATCAATTCAACAGTGGTAATAGTAAGTGCGTTGTACAACCTCTGTAAGAGGATGTCTACAGGGAGAGGTATTATTTCCGCTTTTGTGGTGACTCGTGGGCGACGGAGTCTTGGAGGAGTTGGAAGAGGCAAGGTTATACGCCAAAGCTTATGCCGACGACTTAGTTGGGGTCAACTTGGCAGCACCCCTGAACATTGTGCCAGCTGCAAAACACGTTGTTCAGCATAGTGACTTGCTGGTGCTCAGGGTCATCCCTGACAAAACGAACATCGTACTGTTGACCAGGAAACACAGGCTAGGCGCACTGCCGGAGGTTTCTTTCTCTGACAGGGTCTCGCAAATTAAAGCGTCGGTGGAGTTTCTAGGAATAATCCTAGACTCAAAACTGACCTGTGGAGAACATCTCGAATATCGAGTGAAGAAGGCTTCTGCGTCTTTTTGGTGGGTCACAAATCTGCTAGTATAGAATAGGCTTTTGATCATGGGACGCATAATGCCTAATAAAGTGCATCTAATTAATGCCCCTAATGATGATGAAATTTCGTATCTAGTTTGTGTCAAAATTTCAAGCGGATTTACTATATGATTCATTCGGTTCTTAATAAGTATCGTACCGTACAATCAATGCCCTTTACTATGACCCGCTTATTGCTGTAGCATAAGCTTGTATGTGTACGAATAAGACAGAAGAATTTCTTCTTCTTCATAACAATGCGCTACCCGATACTGCTGTATCGACTTGAGAAAATTGGAGGAAATGTATCGACATGAGAAACTCTTCGTTTCGTACCGACTTACCCAATGGGATTATCACATGTTTCCATTGGAGGAGTTGGAATACATCGATTCGCAATTGACTTGAAATAAGACATACTTCTTTTTTCGATGGCATAATTAATTAGATGCCTATTTATGAAAAAGGGATTATGTAGAAAAGTGTAGTCAGGTTTTGTATTGAACTAAAAAATAATGTATTCCGCTTATATTTTATCCACCTTCCTACTTTAGTTGCATGATAATTCCATCAATATATCTATAACAGGGTTAATATGAACTTCTACATACATGTAACACAGGACGTTTTAAACTAGGTGACTAGTTCTTCTTATTTTAAGCAGGTGTGATATATGGGATCTTTCTTGTGGAAGGTGCTTCCTTTGTGAAATCTCTAGATTTTTTTTTGTTGCAGTGGTGAAGAAAAACTTTTATGTGGAGGTTATGAGCCTTTGAGTCTCATGGTCGTCTACTGTGAGTCACCATTCCAAGCATACTCACTAAAAACTTCACCACCTTTGTAGACTTGTCTGGCTATTGCCTCCGGTGACACTTAGGCCTGCTGGCCCATTGTTACTCGCCTGGGTTTTGTTTCTTTACGGTATCCACTCAAGTATTTTTGTACCTTGTACGAGTTTGTACAAGTCTACAAGTCTTTCACTGGGTGGGAACTATATAATTCTGGTTCGCCGTTAGGCTTTCCAAAAATTGACTGTTTTTTTCGATTCAGTGCCTCGCATTTACACAGTATGTGTGTCACTGTTTCTGTATCCTTACCGCAAAGTCTGCATGTCAGGTCACCATTATACAGTCCCATTTTGTTTAAGTGCTCTTTTACTGGCGTACGGCTAGTCATGAGCCCTGTTACGACTTTTATTTATTCCCTATATAGTGCTAATAGGTCTGTCGTTCTTTTGTTGAACGGGGCTTTGATGTATTTCTTCCCATGTTCGTTTCCTGGGATTTTTCCTCAGTATTCTTTGTGGTTTTCCATGATCCAGTCTTCAACAGACCTGTACGTTTTGGTACCCCTTTGGTCTGTTCTGGAGCTGGGGCGTTCTTCGACCCTCTCTAGATAGTTAATTAAAAATGGAGTAGATATTGTTCATGTTGGTGACATTCGTTTTCTTGGAGGTAGCAATGCAGGTCAAGCATCCTTGTTCGTAGGGCTATTAGAGTGTCCTCCTTCAATTAACATGATTATTCAGCATATTTAGGCATTCCAGGAGCTAGAGGCCTACCAGGTGAAATCCAAAATTACCGAATTTATCAATTTTGACTTTTCTGAATTTCGGTATAAGTCTCCATTCAAGTTCTAGAGCTTAGAAGATCGTAGATAATATTATATATACATTTCGCCGACAGATTATAGGTATAATTTCTGCCCTCTTGCCATACTACACTACCGTCACATTTTTACAGTAAACTGAAAATGATTGACAATGTCAAAATATCAGATACTTTTCTTGTGTGCATTGCGATTATAATATTTTGTCAGTTACCGATTATTGACTGTGAAGGATATTCAAATGTGGGAACCGTTTTATTTACAGAAACTGACATCTCTAAAAAGTGTTGGGATGTTGAATCTCTTAGTCTTCTCTACACAAGACAGATTTTTGAAAAGATATTACCTTGCCCAGAAGTTTTAACCCAGTTGGATAACGACTTTGTAGATGACATTCTTCAGTATTTCAATGTAGTTAACGATACAGCCGTAAAATCCCAACACTGCCGATTCGCTACGATGGCCGCTAACGATGTAATAGGTAAGTAAAATATTTCATGAACCGAGTAGTCGTTAAGTAGAGAATCCCAGGTCATTAGTAAAATCTTCACTTTCACAAACTTATAAAAATCTAGTGGTTCTCCGAGAAATTATCCCCTGCAAATTACACATTTCGTGCTATGGAAGGAATTTATAATTATATGTACATACTTCGATTTTCTAATACATTATTATTACTTTGTTATTGGTGTGTTCTCTCATTCTAGATATTAGTGTGCCTTAATTTGTTAACATTCGTTAGAAAAGTCTACAGTGGAACCATATGAAAACACAGCAGCAATTTTATTACAGTGATCCAATAATCTATCTATATCTAAGTAGATATCAAAAATTATCTTGGTCAAGGGTGGTTGTGGAATGTAAAACTTGTGTCTTACTTTAAATTTTTGAATATGTTTTGTTGTGTCAGAATCTGTTAAGTCATTGTGCTGAAATTTTCTAATCCAGTTTTTGAATCATGCCTCTTACCACACAGCACAACATTTTCATGATTGAAGCCTATTTTCGAACGGGTGCGCTAGTTAATGGAAATTGGCAATACAGTCAACGTTTGTGTTTGGACAATTTTCGAGAGCACTTCCCAAACGTGGCAATATTACCGGACAATTTTTATGCGTGCCTTACAAATTGTGTTGAAGTGTTTCGCGAAACTTGTGTGACTCATAAAAAAGGTGCTGGTAGATCAACAGTTCGTATAGAAGAAGTTGTCAATGACGTTCGTCAACGTATGGAAGAGGAGCCTGCAAAACCTTTGAAACGTCTTTCTCAGGAAATTGGACTTTCTTATGGAACATGTCAGAAGATTTTGAAGAAAGACTTGAACATGCATCCATATAAGATGCAAGCACATCAAGCTCTTCTGCCCGCAGACCACCCCAGAGGCCTTGCTTACTGCCATTGGTTTGTCAATAATTTAATGAATGACGATTTCTGAACTTAACTTTTTTTTCTGACGAAGCATGGTTCCACCTTTCGGGATACATCAATTCTCAAAATATGCGAATGTGGAGCAATGATAACCCTCATGCTTTTACTGAATCGCCACTACATGCTCAAAAAATCGGTGTTTGGATGGCAGTTTCTCGCTGAAGAATAATTGGGCCAATTTTTTTCGATTTCACCGTCAACGCAGAAAGGTACAGACACAACTTTTTGGCTGAATTTGTGCAACAGTTGAACGATGATGAACTTCGGTACGGTTATTTCCAGCATGACGGTGCAACAGCACATACTACACGAGAAAATATTGCTTTTCTCCGCGAGTTTTTTGATGACCGGCTGATAAGTTTGCATACAGAAGTTGAGTTTCTTCCGAGATCACCTTGTTTGACAATTATGGACTATTCTATATTTCCTTACTTAAAAAACAAGATTTTCGCAACTCCGGTAAATAATTTGCAAGAACTTCAGCAATGTGCAACCATAACGCCAGAAATGCTGCAAAACGGTTTTCGCAGCATGAGGATGCGCGTCAACTTGTGCAACGAACAAAACGGGGGACATTTCCAACAATTACTGTAATTTAGTTTTTCTTGTTACTAAAACCGTTATTTCATAATTTGTAGTTCATTATTGTTTTACAACTGAAATAAATAGGTATGAAATTTGTAGGTTATTGATGATGTCAGTGTGACAGTGATATAATTATTTCAAACGTAAAGTAAGACACACGTTTTAGATTCCACAACCACCCTTGACCAAGATAATTTATGATATTCCGGTATAAAAGAGAAGTACCACTGACTTATAACGAAATCTCCGAAACTATAAATCCCACAGAATTAAAATTTGGCAGGTAGGATTATATTGGTTAAGAAAGGATTTTTCGAAATTCAAGGTAATAAAAGGGGTGTAGTCATCCAATGATTTTGACAGTTAACCTAATAACAAAATATAATGATTCATCAATGTCATGACATAGAGTATAACTTGACATCTTTGCCAGCCTTCAGCTGTTTTTAACCATGTGCCATTTGCAATTGCGACGTCGCCAACTGGTTGGGTGCTAGCTGCTGTTGGTAGGCGATGTCCACGGACAACAGCTGCAGTGCTATGCTGCTAATAGTTATAGCCTCATTTCGGACTATAAAAGCAACTGTAGCTGCCTTCACATTTATCTTATAGCCGGTTTTTGAATATTGGTATTCTACTACCCGCTAAAGTCTGTTTTGAAGTCTATAATGAAAGTCGATTTTATAGTCCATCTTTTAGCCGTCAAGATAGTGACTAAAGCTTTATAATTTCATTTACTGCAATTGAAAATGGCGTTGATTCTTAAAGCAGCTTTTTTGCGGGAAAGAGAAAGAATTCATGCTGATATTTTTCATTTTAACATAGAACGCAAGCATTTACGGGATACTTCAAATTCGTTCGACCTACGAATTATTGAGTTTGTGCGATTATTCCGAGTGGATAAAACAACGTCGTTCTTAATAAATAGGTTGAAAACATATAGCCTAATATAGTTAGATAAATCAAAATCCATTACTGATTGCAATTTACTTTATTGCAATTAGATTAAAAGTATTTAATCAAATGCAATTTAAATGTATAATTACAATTGAAGATTTCTTATTGAATTTTCCAACTATGACCAGTTTATTAATGCCAATTGGAAATGCTCTCAGGGCCCAAATACGGATGGAAGAACAAGAGATAGAGCAGCAGGAAGACGGATTAGGCAAAATATTATCACCACTTATTTCAACAATTAAGGAATCACAAATTTTTTATTTTCATTACCCCGTATATTAACAAATTTTCCTGTGGCAACAAAGTCTTTATTCTTCAATATAAACTTCAATAAAAACTCTATTTGCTCTTCCGAAGACCGAGACCTCTTCTTGCATTCTCCATAAATAAATAACAATATGAATGAGATATAGGACCGAATATATTATATTCTTTGTACTTTTTTGAATAGTAGACTTCCGCGGATGACTAATCTTGAAAATTCTTTGTACTTACATATGTCCTTCTATATCCACTTCTTTTTAATCGTAAACAGAAAATGTGAAATATGAATCTGTGAATAATGTCTATGCATATCAAGCACATAACCCATACGATAATTCCTATAAAACTAACAATTAGTGCTGTCATTTGTCAAATATATAAAATATGCAGCGTTGCCGGTATATAAGATAAAGCTACATTGAAAACGCTATAGTCTTTCTTCTAGTCGATTTATATTTATAGTCCGACTTAAATTAGAATTAATAGAATACCAATAGACTATAATTTTTGGTCTATATCTATAGTCGGCTATACTTATAGCCAGGTTTATAGCCGTTTAGCAGCATAGCACTGCTGGTATCCATATTATTGAATACTTTCAAGATAAAGACTATCATACACAAAGAGTTCTATATATAGAGTAGACAAGTAGTGTGTTAAGCATAGGAAAGCGCTGGTAACTAGTCGGACATTCTGTCCTTCTCGTACATGTTAGTGCGCTCTCACTCGCAAGATCTCCCCTTCTATCACAAAGAGTATAAGAATACAAGAATAAGTATAATGCGTGCGAGTGAGAGCGCAGTACATGTGCGAGACGGACAGAATGTCCGTTAACATACCAGTGAAAGGCTTAGTTGTCTACTCTATATATAGAACTCTATGATCATACACCCTATGTCAATCAAATAAGGCATCTGAAAAATATCATAACATAGATCTGCGCATTGAACAATATGGAGATTCTTATCGTGTTATGTCAATTGATTATGCTAATATAAGGTGAACTAATAATGACCCTACACGAAATTGTAGAAATTTAAATTCTCTAGCAAAAAGGTCGTTTTTACATTTTTCCTACGTTGGATGGTTTCTGAAATAACTTCAAAATCGATTGACTATTTTGTAATTTTAAACAGTTACTAGCAATGCTTAGCAATGAAAGAGACATGAATAAAATGCACTTAACTAATATTATATTAAAGATGATTACATTTTAATACTAATCATGAAATATGGTATGGGTTTTATTCCAAAATAATATAAAACTGATTAGTTTTGTTAGTAATTTACCTCAATCCCTCTTTAAACCTCTTTTATCGTATTGCCTTTTGAGATGACCAGACACTGAGCAGAGCTCACTCATGATCAGTGAATGTCCTAGAGACCTATTAATAGCCATAATTGAATTGAAATTGAAATTGAAATTTATTTGCACCTCATATACATACATAAAAGTAAAATTAAGGTGAGTCATAATATCACAATAATACAATAAAAATAAATATACAATAGAATACAAATACATTAGTAAAAAGTTGACGACATAAATGATAAAATCAAGGCTTAAATATTATATACTGATAAAATCAAAGAAATTGAAGGTAACTTGCAAAGTTCAGTATTTATTATTATCAAGAACATACTGGAATTCTTCAATGTAGTAACAAGAATTTATACTCAGTGATTTTTTTAGCCATTGTATAAAAATACGTTTACTACTAGTACTTATCTTTTATTTCAGATGGTAATGCATTGAAAAGCTTATAGCCACGGTACATTGAACTTTTTTTGAAGGCCATATATTGAAAAGCGGGCAGATATAGATTGTTCAATGATCTTGTCGAATATGTATGAGTTTGAGATACTTTAGTACTACTGTCTTTATTATTAAAAATGTAAGTGAGTAGTTTCAGTATATATAGGCTGGCGAAAGTCAAAATTTTATGTGTTTTGAAAAATTTTCCTGGATTGATTGGGTTTTAAATTAAAAATAATTCTTAAAATACGCTTTTGGCATATGAAAATACGCTTCCACTCCCTTGACTGATCCCATGCAATAATATTATAATTCAACACAGAATTTACCAAACCGTAGTAAACGGCAGTCAGTGCATTAACATCCAAACAATTTTTCATAACCCTGAAAGCAAAGCATAGTTTATTCAACTTAGCAAAGCGTAGCTTGATAGATAACTGTATTCGTTTAAATCGAAGGAATATTCAGTTGGAATTAACGCCAACGGTATTCTTGGGATGAAAACTATCTCTCGCTAAACATATCCAGTGATCACTGTGGCTTCTACAATGTTTTAAAGCAGATCGTATACTTGTAGTATAGTTCCATTGCATAATTTAGGCGGATTAAGATTTCGTAATAACATTATACAGGTGCTGCGATTTCAAGAATTATTTCATCTGATGGAAGACCGGAAGGATTCAAATTATTACAAAATTCTACGGGGTAGTTGACTGCGTCATATCTACGGAATTACGGACCACTGAATCTAAACACTTATATTCGACCTTTTGTTCTTTGACGATGTTTAATAGGACCTTATTAATTTCGGCTGATTTATATTTCTTCAGAGTTGAGATGGCACGTTCGCACAACTATTCTATGTACTTTCCCTTTAAGGTTTTTTGCAACAGGATATATTCTAGTTGTTAGCTCTGGTAGCTACTGTACCCAAATCTGAAGGGATGGTGACCTTATACTTTCTAGTGAATGGTAATTTCCTTTGCCTATTTTGAGTAGCATCTCAGGAGAACTGTAGCTCTCAAAAGGGCAGTCACGTTTTTCTGAAGAACAAGGCCACAGATATGAAGCCTCCAGACGCGATTTCACTTCATCTGTCCTTGTACCCCTAGTTACGACGGCGCCCCGTCGGACCGGAGCCAATGGTCGCTTAACCAAATTGCGTGAGAGGTCTCACCCATCTGGGCCAACTGAACAAAGAGGGGTCTGAACTATGGCGAGAATCACCACGCACGAGGCAGGCCAAAGAGCCTGTGTCTAGGCTCTCAAAGAAACTCATAATTTCTCTGAACAGAAGGGACATCAGAGAGATGAACGGAATCCTAACCGGTCACTGTCGTCTTAACAAACACCTCCATACTATGGGCATTGCGTATGATCCTATATGTAGGAAATGCAGAGAAGCGGAAGAAACTGCCTCACGCATCCTGTTGGAATGCCCTATACCTATACACATCCCTTAGGCACCGTCACTTATAGAATTAAAACTGTTCCCAGAAGAACTTAAGGAAGCCAACGTTGGCAATATTCTGGGTTTCTGGTGAGCTACAAACCTGCTAGAATAAAATAGGCTTCTGACCACGGGGTGCAAAATGGGCCCAACTGAGTGGCCTAAGTGCATCCTTTCAAACGATGATGATGATGGAAGAAGTTCATGGTTTAAAAGTGATACCCACAAGTGATGAACATCGTCCACTTGAGGTGACTACACCGGAAATGAAGAACAAAATTCACGATGGTCTTGCGTGATAGACGAATAAAAGTGTTGAGGCATATCACATGGCTGTGCTCTCCTCAAATGATGATGATGAAGAAACAGTTTTACCTCTTTCCAGCAAAGTAGCTGCAATGCCTGAAAAAGCAACAGTCATGGCTAATTCTACCACCCTTTTGTATTCTGGGTAATCACAATCACAAATGTCTTACCGGTGCCCCCAGGAGCGTCTAAGAAATATGACCGTAACTTTCTTCGATGCTTTCTAAAATATTTGGATCGTTGCTGATCTCCCGAAGATACTCTCTATTTTGTAAGACTGGTTTGTTTTTATACCTCTTTTAATAAAAACATGTAATTGTTCTTCCATTTAGTCATAATGATAAATTACCATAGAGTAACGGCTTCTACCATCGATTTTTTTTTACTGCTTCACATCTTTCTTGTTCATTTCAGGAGGATATATGCATCGCTACGTATTACCTGTCGCAAGGATGTTTTATTACGCGGGTGTCATCAATTATCGGAGCATCATGAAGTTCATAAATTATTATGAAGGGATCAAAAGCGCATTGAAAACTGAGGGACAAGGATGGGCTCAACCAAAACTACAAGACTGTAAGATGTATTTTATATATTTCTTTGTCCTTTGTGTTTAGAAATTTTTCGTTAGTTTTCCCACTCTTCAAAATCAATATTTACTCTTACCCAGCTAAAACAGATGAACAGTTTGCTTAGATTCTACAAAAGTGTAACGTAAAAAAGTCTATTAAATATTTAACAAGGCATCCGAGGGAACAATCCAGTGATCCCTGCTGTTTCGTTAAATAATCATCCATTATTTTTTTTCTCTAAATAACATGAATACCAATGAACAACATTTTAATTGGAAAAATAAATAAAATAAAATATAAAGAAAACTACTATATTAGAGATATTGATTAATTTTTGATAATCAATTATGAAGATTCCTAAGATATAATTCTGGATTGGGGATTGATTTAGGAGGGTGACCTTTTGGTAAGAGAACACTTAGTTTTCATTTGACCATTGTACCCCCTCCATAGATGACAGCCATCCAGTGTGTTTTACTAGCCCTAATGCTGAGTATATTCGGCCAGAGTTCTCACCAACATGGAATCTCTATTGTTGGCGAGGGCTGCACAGGTGCCCAGCACGGACTTGATATCTGTTTTTGAACAAAGGGCCTTCACAGGTTCCTTGGCCTGTATACAACCTGAGGGTCCACCCCTCGTTGATTTTCCATGACGAATTCTTTAAGAACCAGCTCGTCTGTTTTTTGATTACCTTCTGTTATGTCGTGTCCCTTTACCCAATACAGTTTAATGTTGCTAGTATTTGCTCATTAGTGTTGTGTCATTCGAATACTAGTTTGGAGGTGTTCTTGTACCTGCTTACTGCTAGAATTGTAGTTCTGCTACCCGTAAGGATTTCAATGTCTTCCTGGCTGATTTTGCGGTTCAGAATTGCTTTTACTCCGTGATTAATAGTGCAGATTTCCGATTGAACTATTGTTGGGAATTTACCTTACCCTATTGAATTTGTTTGGGATAGGCTTACATCTTTCGAGTAAATACTTACCATTTTGGTTTCAGAGCAATTAGTTATGATATGGAGAGTATTCCCCTTTTCTTTATATATGGATTCCGTAAAGGTTGAGACTTTTGAATACATAATGAGGTGGCACGTTGGCTGTTACCCTACCGACAAAACGTATATTGAACGCATCCTCCAATAGGTTCTTTGTTTCACCCCCCCCCCCCCAAAATCCCTGAAATCTACCCCAGAATGCAGCGTGGCGTTTTGTGAACATCAAATTCGTAATCAGCGAACCTAAAAAACCCCGAGTAACAAATTTTGGCCAATTTTGGTTAATATTTGTGAGCAACAATACAGTTCCGCAAATCGCATTATTTAGATGCATTTTTTGCATGCCCAAGGGCAACCAACAAATATGGCACATTTTTTCTATTGTGTTTCTGAAGCAAATGGCGAAAGCCGCATCTCGATACAGGTTGTCAGTAAAAAATTGAAGGTTTTGGCCTTTTTATGGCTATATTTCCTCGACTAAATGCGTTCCAGTTAAAGACATCACAAATGCCACATGGAATTTTCGATTGTGACGCCATCTGATCTATTTTTCAGGAACATTTCACCTTCTCTTCGTATATAACGGGTACAAAGCAATTACCTTCAAACTTAGATATCAGTATCGTACAAAATCAATATTGAGTCATATTAAGTCATGGCAGGGGTGATACAACATCACCCTGTAGGCATCCCCTAGTTACAGTAATCTTGACCGTGGAACTACGTATATTTTATGCATCTACTTAACGTGAGGTTCACACCATGCTTGGAGAGAGTGATTTCAATTTTTTTCGTTTTATCAAACGCACCTTCAATATCAATTAATGCACCTAATTGGAAATTACATTGCCTAGATATCTTTCGATCCATCGGTATGTATAATTATCAGATGTGTTAGCCGGCTGGTTTCTAGATTGTCTGATGTATTAATATCTATTTGAAATTATGTATTTCCAGATCGTCAATATGGGGCTCGTCGAATTAGAATGAAGAAAGGAACTGGCACAGGTCAACCATGTGACAATATACTTATTTATCGAAAACCGCCATGTGAAGAACCTGATGACGTCCCAGAGTCTATGGCGATACCGATACCATTTTTCGATTGCAGATATAAACCAAATGCAATCGCTGTACCTTTCATTGACAATCCTGTGAGAGGTGTTGAGCGTGAATTGTCTGCTCGGATAATTGTGAAATATTATGTTAGAGGATGCAAGTGTTTGTCAACACTTTGCCACAAAAATGATACGATTGATAAGTTCGAGAATGGTTTATACTCCTGGATTATGGATGAAGTCATTCCCCGGTTGAACGACGACAGGTTTTACGTGGCTTTTGGAGGAGTTCTAAGAGTTCTACAAACTCTAAAAAGCAGAGGTGAGTATCTATTTAAAGTATTAAATTTGAAGGTAATCGAAGGGATTTGGAAAGAATATGGTCAATTTTCTGTATCTCATTGAAAGGTACAATATTTTCCCAACATACAAACGCCTCTGAGCGGACTGCGGAAGATAGTCATTCCAAGTTTCAAGAGCAGTGGTTGGGTATAATTTCGGAATGCCAGACGAAGTTTTATACGACCATCTTTTAATATCTATTAATAGACACAAAAATTCCAGGTGAGGTGCAGCACACGTTAAGCTTAGGTCCGAAATTTGCATTGTCTAATAACAAAAAAATGCCTATCGACAATATAATTGCTAATTCAGAATGCGGAATTAGAAATGAAAATTTAGAGGAAAAAAATGAAATTAGAAATAAAATTTGTAACATCTTGACGAATAAAAATAATAAGCAAAAAATCGTTTTAACTATCACAAAAAAAGACAAAAGAGTTCTTAGATGCTAACTCTCAAATATTAGTTTTGAACGAATAAATGTGATAAAACTATCGTAATGCATAGAAATGACTACGAAAAGAAAATAGGAAACCTATTAAACGATGAAACACCTTACAAACAATTAAAATCTGACCTACATTATCAGTACAAAATCATATGAATAAATTAATAAATAAATGGTACAAAAATAAGATAATCCATATTGAATTGAAAATAAATTAATGGGCCATAATGGGCAAGCAGCTTATATCTATGGGTTTCCGAAACTACATAAAAGTGATATTCCTTTAAGATCCAAGTAATATTGGAGCGCCTACCTACAATTTATCAACATTTTTAGTAAAATCTATCAACAATATAATAGGAAAAAATTAATTTTATGGGAAGGACTCATGACATTTTGATGTAGATCATCTATTAATTTCCTTGAACGTTGATTCTTTATTTACAAATATACTAGTCGTTTTAGAATTGAGTAGCATCAAAAAACGTTGGGTAGAGATTAAAAACCACCCACTTCTAGATTAATCTGAATTTATAAATGCAGTCGTACTGTTTTGTTTAGAATGCACTTATTTTCAATACGATGAGCAATATTTTGGGTAAATATTCGGCACAGCAACGGGATCTCCTATTTAAGCTACTATTACTTACCTAGTTATGGAATGTATACAGGAATCTGTAATGAATTCATTAGATTTTCAATCAATAGTCTTTAAACGGTATGTAGATGATTGCTTAATGTGTGTTCCCAATGATAAAATTCAGTACGTGATTCAAAAATTTAACAATTTGCACTGTAAACTTCAATTTACTTGTGAAATAAAAGTGAACAAAAAGATAAATTTCCTAGATATGAACATTAGGCATGATGCAGATGGAAAATATAAGCTTCTTGGTTTACTAAAGAAGTTTGGTCTCAACGTTATCTTCACTTCAATTCCGTTGCACCAACAAGTTATAAAAAAGTGTTATAAGCAGCCTTACAGATCGCGTGGTTAAATTGTCCCACCCAGAGTATCGTCTCAAAAATTAAAACATTGTTCGTAATACACTGGAAATAAATGGCTACCCAAAAAACATTTTTCAATCCCATCATTGAAGAAAAAATAAACAAAATCTATAACGGAACGTCATATGTAAATAACATAAACGGTAATACAGATAATTTTATAACATTGCCATAAATTTCGGAGACCTCAGAGAAAATCAAGAAATATTTACAAAAGTATGATATAAATGTTGCGCATAAATCTACTAACTTTGTTGGGGAATATTTCTTAAATTTAAAACCTTTAATACCTGAACATAAACAAATCCACACAGTATACAAATTAAATTGCTTAGATTGCGATGGGACTTATACTGGAATCTGTAAACAATATTTACAAAAAAGAATCTATGGTCATAAGTATAGTATAAGAAACAAAAAATACGTGTGGCACTCGGGGACTGCCGCGGTAAAGCTATTGCATAGCATTTTTTATCAACTTATGCAATTATAATTATTTATTTATTTTTTATTTATGCAGTATTTTTTTTTCTTTGATATTAATTCAAGTTACACTTTTTGAGCGTGGTGACCGATAAGAAAACAAATTTTTTTGTTTTATTGAATAAATGAGAAGTTAATATCGTTTAAAATATTTTTATTATCTTACAATGTAGGTTATTTAAGAATTTTTATCATTGAAACTATAGGTTTATGGTAACTGAAATAAGAAACATAAGTTTGAGACTTGATATCCTCTAAATATCTGGAAAATACCGCGTCAATGGTGGTCCCATATTTTGTTGTGGATTCTTGTGGATCATTATTCATTTTCAAATTCAATTTTTCCGAAAGAGAAGTTGTCAACCGCTCTGATTTTTTATCAGCAAAGTTGATGTTGAAATCGCCAGCCAAGATGAGTGGAAATTTATTACCATTTGTACCAAGTATTTTCGACCCTTTTTCAGTGTACTCCAGTAAAGTGCGATGAATAAAATGCTCTACCCCGTCCAATTTTGGATTCGGATAAATGTAAATTGCTACCATGACTATGTGTAGGCCATTTCAAAGTTTGCATAAGCACGCACAAACAACAAATGAGCGCCTAACATTAACATCGCTAACGTGTGCAATATGTATTTCAATATTCGGAGTCATAATATTAGTAACATTATTATTATTTTGGTAAATAGCTACTCCACCTTTTGGAACAGTATCTACAACATTATATATACCTACATGTATACTTACGGGGCGCTCATGCGGTGAGTGTGGCATTATAAAGATATGATAGATACCTATACACCTATATACTTTCTCACAAACAGCTGCTTACGTATTCGTCCGATTTCGGAGCAGCTCGTCTCGATCCGTGCGAGCTTCGTACAGTCGCACCATATACATACACGTTAAGCAAACGCTCGGCCGAGCTACATGGTAGGCGGAGTGGGAGGTGTTAGGTTATTTTCGTTACGGAATTTGTTGATTCGGTCGCCGCGCTCAAAGCCCGCGATAAAAGCTATGCAATAGCTTAAAACTTAGAAAATTCCACCGCCCCTGGTAAACACTGCTTTGATTATAACCATCAATTCGATTACAAAAATGTCAATATTTTATCCAAGGAAACCAATTATTGTGAAAGATCTATTCTTGAAATGATTCACATAAAACGTGACTACAAATCTGTAAATCATAGGACATGTATTCAATCACTAAGTCAGATTTATACTAATTTAATTAATTAAAACCCTTGCAAATTCCTACATGCGTCTTTAATGTTAAAAGTATATTTTAGGTAGAATGCTGAAATCTTTAACATCTGGTTCGAAAGTAGATATTTGAACGTTATATTTTTTGGTTTCAGTCGTATACCGACTTTGTTGACATGTGTTCGTATATTATAAGAATATTGCCAAGCAACGGATTCTTGATACATTTCATATACCTGAAACATTGATGTGTTACAATTTCGATTATTCGTGTTTCCGTTCGTTTCGGCGGCGTGGGCTATTTTAATTGAAATTGGTGCGATAAAGACGCTTTGTTCTGATACAATTAGTTTTAAGAAGTCCCGTTTAGACATAATACCTCTTCTGATGATGATCGTGAGACCGAAATGTACGCAAAGACGAAAATAATAAGCATATGTGTTAGTGTGACCTATTTCCTGAAAATTTATATATAATAACAGCTATTAACTTTATGATAACTATTTTATTTATAACTTGTTGCTATATTTGATATATTCCTGATGTAAATCTCTCAGTTAGGTTTTGTAATTTGAATAAATTCTAGGGGAATTTGATCAGAACAAAAGGTTTTTACGAGTTAGCACCATATGAGAAGTGGAACTAAGTGCGTTTGATTAGAAATATTCAAAACTAGGATCTATTAAGCTTAAACTAACGGAAATATGAAATATATCTGATTGATATGACTTAGGTGTTGCGCAGTTATTCACGGGTGATTGTAATTTCTAAAAAACGATTAAAACGTTTATTTATACACTTGTCATTTAGTATGCCGGTTTTAAATTCCGTAATTAGGTATCGTTAAACACATATAAAACTGCGTAGGGAAGTGCAAACGAGCTTAAATAAAGCATAATTCACAATCAGTGTGACATACTGAAAGATTCGGGAATTTTTTCGCTTCAACCTATACTCGTGAAGCTCAAGGCTACGTATTATCTTTAAGCTTGGCTAAGAACAACTTAGCATTGAAAGCTCCCCCTTTTATCACCACTCTTATCCTAATGAATAATAATAATAATAATAATATATAGGTGTGTCAAAAAAGTGTGACGCGAACAATTTTTTTTAAAGAGAATGACCATCCTGCTTAGCGAGAAATGCAGCTCCTTTAAGTCCACTTTCCAACCCAAACATTTTCGACCTTGATGCGCGACGTTTGTTATAAATTATTAATTTTCCTTTGGTTAAATATCAGTGTTCTTTGATACTTCAAAAGCTTTCTAACGGATTGTTGAAGTTTCTTACCAAGGGCATCGCTACAAGATACCCGCACTACATGTTGTGCTTTATTTTTATTCGCATTATTTTGAATTTTAACAATATTTATAGTTTTTTGGATTAATTTTGCTCCAAAAA
The DNA here is from genome assembly GCA_958510875.1 of Endomychus coccineus. Taxonomy (NCBI): domain Eukaryota; kingdom Metazoa; phylum Arthropoda; class Insecta; order Coleoptera; family Endomychidae; genus Endomychus; species Endomychus coccineus. Next base: position 102,615,152 of record OY294070.1, read on the forward strand.
GGTATTGAAAAATGTTGTCAGACGAACCATATTAAAAAACAGAATAAAATAGTTAAAGGAAGTAAAAGGAAATCAAAATGTGTTTTTTTTGTATAATTCCCAAAAGAGATTTTATTTTTCAATAAACACGACCGGTTTCAACTTTTACATCATTATCAAGTGAATATAGAAACAACAGGTAGATTTATTGATAAATAAAGTTCACTGATGCTACCATTCCTGAATCTTCCAATCATATTAATCATAAATTAGCAGCTTATGATTCAATGATCCACCGACCCTTTTCTATCCCTCTATCAAAAAAAGATTTCAAGATAGAAATCAGTACAATTTAACAGATAGCTTTGAATAACAATATTCCTATTCACTTCATTAATCAAAATAATTAATTGTAAAGAACAAAAACTAATTTTGCAGTTATTATATTCCATAACAGAAGACCAGAAAAGAAATATGCATGTTTTAGTTATGTTGGCGAATTATCAAACAGTATGAGTAACTATTTTACAAAATTTAATATAACATCTTTTTCTAGCGGTTTGAATATTAGCAAATTACTATTTAATGCCAAACATAAAACAGACAAATACAAAAAATTTGGTATCAACAAGATAAAATGTGGTGAGTGCCTAATGGGCTATGTAGGTCAGACGAGTCGTAATTTAGAATCAAGTTTCAAAGAACATATTTCCTCCGATAGTAAATCAGCAATCTTCGAACATATTAAAATTTCAAATCATAAAATGACAATAGATGATCTTAAAATCCTTCATACTTGCAATAAAGGGAAGTCAATGAATCTGTTGGAAAGTTTGGAGATTAACAAACTGTGTAAAATAACCCAATTCAATACACTTAAAAACCAATTGGTTCTTAATCCACCCATTACTATATCTGTGAACTGTATGTACAAATAAATCCACGTTTTGTTTTTATATTCACTTGTTGAAAAATAAAATCTCTTGTGGGAATTAGACAAAAAAATTGTTCAATGACCAATTCATCTCGCAGACCGAATTTTCCCCGGCTGCTAGATCTCGAGATACGACATCAGCATTTTTTTTTTGACTGGAGGTTAACCCTTTCCAAGTTACGGTTACTTGAAAAGCATGCCATTTTTATACACTTCCACCATGTGCCATCATTTTTTATCGTGTCCGTTTATCAGGCCGACCAGTTAAAATTGGACCGAAAATGGACTGCAACTTAACCCTTCCAAACCTGGTGGAGAATGTTCATTGGTGTTGTCAATTGTTAACATACCCTATGCCATCAAAGTTATTGGTCCATTTTCGAGTAATTGGCCATTATTTGGACCGAAACTGTTTCTTTTTTTCATTTTGTGGATGAAACTTGCGGGCAACATGATGGCACCATGTTAAATAACTTTATTGGACGTCAAATAAAGATTTAAAATGATTGCCATCACTTCTTGCCTACTTCAACCCTCTAAAACCTCCTAAAACCACCCCAAAAAAATAGAAATCATATGATAATATGACCAATTTTATGATAAATTAGTCAATTTTTGAGACTCTGGCTGGGTTTAAAATCGAAACGACATCTGCTGGATGATTTTAGGGAGTTTTGGGGGGTTGGAATAGGCAAGGAGTGATGGCAATAATTTTAAATCTTCATTTTACCTCCAATAAAGTTATTTGACATGGTGCCATCATGATACCTTGTAACCCGCAAGTTTTATCCACAAAATGAAAAAAAGAAACATTTTTGGTCTGAATAATGGCCAATTACTCGAAAATGGGCCGAAAACTTTTGATGGCATAGGGTATGTTAACAATTGCCAACACCAATGAACATTTTCCACCAGGTTTGGGGGGGGGGGTTAACTTGCAGTCCATTTTTGGTTAAATTATAACTGGTCGGCCTGATAAACGGACACGATAAAAAATGATGGTACATGGTGGAAGTGTATAGGAATGGCATGCTTTTCAAATAACCGCAACTTGGAAGGGGTTAACCTCCAGTCAAAAAAAAAATGTGGATGCCGTATCTCGAGATATAGCAGCCGGGGAAAATTCGGTCTGTGAGATGAATTGGTCATTGAAACGTCCTCTAACGATAAACCATTGTGCCATCGGGTTAATGTTAAGACCATCAATAACGGTCTAGCTCCTAGACTATCAGAGTGACAATTAAACTTTGCTGTCAATAGCTGTCACCTTGACTTAACTTTTAGTTTAGCTATAGCTTTAGAAATGTTGCATGATCAGTTGTTGAAACCCAATCATGTACAATGCCTCCAAGATAATTGAATCGCAAGATTTTCAACTCCGATTAGTTTTTTTCTGAATGGATGCAACTCAAAATCCAGCAAGACTGCCATTTCCTTCAGAAAATTCTATTCACTGATGAAGAACAAATTTTCGATATATTTTATTTGGAGTTATTTGAGATCAATGGTCTCCTTGTTCCAATTGATGAAGTCATCTTGAAAAAGGGAAATAGCGAAATGCGAGATAATTCGGAAGGTTTATTTGAACGAGTATCATTCATGAGGAATCGGCTAGATGGTTGCATTCACATGAATGGTAGATATTTCATGAACTATTTGTAAATTTTTGTTATTTAATAATTATTTTATGATTCGTAAGTTAATTAATAAAGTACCGTAGTTCTTTATTGAAACATTTCCGGACATAGGTTGATATGAAATTTTTTTCTTATTTTTTCGTGTATAATCACCTGACATTTAGCATATGAATTTCGGGACAGCCTGTATATTTAATATGATTTTCAAACATGCTTCATTTAACTTAGTTGGAACCTCCTACACATTAAAAGTATTTGTGTATTTTAACGACGAAGCCGCAATTGAAGACCATAGTACCAAATGGCCATTCTGTATATTCATTGATCTGTGTTTACGGGATCTGGAATTTTGCCAGTGAATTTTCAAATATGTAATGGGTTATTGCATTATAACACAGAATTTGCATCATTTATTAAATATGATAAATTTTTAGGTGCCAAAAGAGTAGAGGTTCTGAAACTAAGACAGTTGTATAATCAAATGGCAGGAACGGACGACGCTGTAATTCATGCCCACGTAAATATTTTTTAATTTCTAGAACGTTCTTTTACTATGTCGTGATAAATTCATTCATTTATTCTAATACTTTCTTCAAAATCTGTTATACTACAGAGTTTGATACTCACCAAAGCACCAGGAATTCTTACACAAAATCATTATTATTTCCGCATAAAATGCCCAATATGTTGAAAATTTATACCAGATATAAACTCTGTACTTCCGAAGATATTGATTTCAACATAATATACACATTTAGGCAAAATTGACCAGTAATCAGTAGAGCTCTTCGACTTCTGAACTGTTGTAGTTCACCTGTAGAGATTTCCCGTAAAGTTAAATTAGGAACCGCTGTCGAGCCTGACAAGCTCGGACGCTGACTTGGTGTACATTTGAAATCGTTCGTGTTTAAGGACGAATTGTAGCAGGAGAGGGACAAGTCATAAGAAATGAATTAATTTATTTCCTACCCGGACTAATCAGTGACGCATTACCCCTTGTGGGGAACATGAGCTGTGAGGGGCTGGGGCCCCTACCTGCTCTCCTGCAGATTGAAAATAACACAAAATCAATGTATTAAACCACTAATGAGAATTGATAAGAAGATATTTAAATAGTTGAATAATTATTGCAACAAATTCCACTTTGGATCCACAAGAGAAGGAACTCGCTAATATTGCTGCCATCAATAGCCATATGCCTGAAATTGTCTTTCGTCAGCGCACAATTAGGCGCATTCTGCTTGATCTCAATACCAGAAAGTCTATGGGGCCAGGCGGAATTCCACCTGTCGTTCTCAAGGAATGTGCACCTGAATTGACACTAGTTTTCTGCAGGTTGTTTACCCTTTCATACAAATGTGTTCCCTTCCAGCTGGAAGACAGCTAGAGTCCAACCAATTTCAAAAAAAGGAGAGAAGACCATTCCTAATAATTATAGACCCATTGCACTATTATCTGTGATCTCTAAAGTGATGGAAAAAGCAATCAACATCGAGCTCATCCAATACATAGAGAGCTCCAAAATCCTGACCGAACGCCAACATGGCTTTCGTCAGCAGAGATTAACAGGATACCTGCTTGCCTACGTAACACATGTAAGGCAGAAATCTATCAAAAAGCATGGGGAATAACTAGCTGTATCATTGGATATCACCAAAGCATTTGACCGAGTCTGGCACCAAAGCCCTATTGGGAAACTTCCGTCATATGGTTTGCCGCCTCAGCTTTGTAGCTTACTATCGAGTTTTCTCTCAGATAGAACACTCCATGAAGTGGTTGACGGAGTATTTTCCGATACAATTACTATCAACGCTGGTGTTCCACAGGGCACCAACTTTGCTTCTACTCCATGTAAACCACCTGCTGGAAGTTATCACCTGTCCCGTCCACAGCTTTGCAGATGATGGTATACTTCATACCGCTTTCTCATCTAGAGCCTCTATACCAGCCAATGAAGCTATAGCAGCGAGACACAAACAGGTTCAGGCAATTACTGGAGATCAGGCAAAGATTTTGAAATGGAGATCTGATAATCTAGTAGTTTGATGCAACCGAAACTCAAGGTTCCGTCTTCTCCAGGAAGGCGGATCTCACAATCCCTAATATGATGATATCAGGTACAACTATTCCTATGAAGTCTTCCTCAACCATGCTCGGGATCACCACCAACAGCACCCTTTCATGGGACGATCATGTGAGGTCCATTGTGAGAACCGCTTCCCAAAAACTTGGTTTTCCATTTCATGCCAAGAGCTACTTAAGATTCCAGCAGCTCCTCATAATCTACAAGCCACAGATTCGACCTGTCCTGGAGTACAGCTCACATGTTTGCAGTTCGGCTCTCAAACATAATACGCAGAAACTCTTGAATTCTATCCAGAAGAAAAGTATGCGTTTCATTGATAATGTCACACTTACGAGTTCATTGACCTCTCCAGAACATCGGAGAAAGGTGGGAAATCTCTCCGTTTTCTATAGATATTTCCATGGTCGGTGTTCATCAGAAATCTCGTCTGTTGTTCCACCATGAGTGATAGGCGGACTAGACGAGCTCAAATTAGTCACCCCTTCATTGTTAATCTCGAGACCTGCCGAACTTCTTCATACCAGACTTCATTTTTTTATCAAACAGCGAACTTGTGGAAATCTTTATCTAGTGAGGTCTTTCTCTATGCCTATAACCTCCGAACCTTCAGGAAAAATTCGGATGCCTATCTCCTCTCCCAACATTCTTCGAACATTATAGGTTTCTCTCTCGAGTAATCAAAGTATAATAAGAAAAATATATGTATAATATATTTTTATTTCTTACAATAATAATTTTCTGTTATATTATCAAATAATGTATAAATAATAAATAATATTATATACTAGTAGATATAACTGATTTATTCAGTTATATAAGATCACACAAATATCTTTCTAATCTTCTATAAGGCGAAAGTATTGATGACATCATTGAAATCTGTTTCTCGCAATATGTCACTCTATATACTCATGATATTTAAAGCATTTAGACATTTCTGCGTCACTGAAGTTCGGAATAAACAAGCTGGAAACAAAAAGATACATTGCTAAGAAGCATCGAAACTAGAAACTAGAAAAGGCGGAAGGGCAAGAGAGAGAAAGGGTGACTCCCTATTGCACATTACAGCCGATTAGGCGGCACTCCTGAATGGTGGCACTCAAAATCGAGATGTCAGTCCCTATATCAACGAGGTCTAGTATAGAGTAGACAATTAGTGTGTTAAGCATAGGGAACCGCTGGTAACCAGTCGGACATTCTGTCCTTCTCGCACATGTCGTACGCTCGTAGTACGCTCTCCACATGTGTGCGAGAAGGTCAGAATGTCCGATAAATTACCCGTGAAAGGCTTAGTTGTCTACTCTATGTATAGACCTCGTTGCCCTATATTACTTTGCTGATCTCTCAAATAATCTCTAGTAGTAGTTGGTAGTCTCCAGGAAGACGGATCCCACAGTCCTCGATACAATGGTGTCAGGTACAGATATTCCTATGAAGTCTTACATATCCATGCTAGGGATCAACACCAACAGCACCTTATTATGGGATGAGCATGTTAGGTCCATTGCAAAAACCGCATCACACGTACTTGGTTTTCTATTCCGCGCCAATATCTATTTTACATATCAGCAGCTCCTCATAATATACAAAGCAAAGATTCGACCTGTCCTGGAGAACTGTTCACATATTTGGATTTTGGATTTGGATTTTCGGCTCTTGAATTCTGTCCAGAAGAGAGCTGTTCGTCTGATTGATGATGTCACACTTACGAATTCATTGACTTCTCAAGAACATCATAGAAAGGTGGGCGATATCTCCCTTTTATATAGATATTTCCATGGTCGGTGTTCATCAGAAATCTTGTCTATTGTTCGACCACGACAGATTCGAGATAGGCGGACTAGACGAGTTCAAGCGAATCATCCCTTCATTGTCAAGCTCGAGATCTGCCGAACTTTTTCCTACCAGACTTCATCCTTCTATCGAACTCTCTGTCTTGTGAGGTCTTTCTCCTTATGCCTATAACCTCCAAACCGTCAAGAAAATTTCGAATGCCTATCTCCTCTCCCAACATTCCACCGCTGGCTCACACGATGTTTTTCGAACATTATAGGTTTTCCTCTCGTGTAGTGAAAGTATAGAAAAAAAAACTGTGTTCGTCATAAAAAATGGTGGATATAACAGGAACTCTGTTTACCAAAATTCATCTCATGCGCTCTCAATACAGATCCATTCGGAAAGATGTATTTTCAGATTCTGCCAGATTAGAAAGATTTTTTGATTGCCGGCTTGATTCATTTAATTTACTGCGCTCTTATAACGTCACATCTACAAACTCAATACTAATAGTAATTTTCTTCTCATAATTTGAAATATTATATTTTCCTCTGTACTTATACGATTAGACGTAAGGGGAAGAGGATATTGACTGTAGCAGTAGCAATTTTTTTCCAAATTTGTGGGCCCCCTTGGGCACGTGCCCCTAGTGCCTTGTAGTAAATGCAGCTCTGGCAGTAATTTATATCGAGTCACGCTGTGTGAATTTAAGGGTAATAGAAATACATCGCCCAAACTACATGCCAACTAACGTTCGGGAAATGCTTTAGAAGAACTCCGTAAAAATGTTCGAAAGCGCGATTTGGAGGGGGATGTAAATGAGATACTACGAAAACTAGTTCTTGAAGTTTTCAAAATCATCATGTTACATGTTTTTTTTAATAGTAGACTTCCGCGGATAGCTAATCTTGAAAAATCTTGGCTTCCGGAACGGAGTTAACCACCGGAATAAAGGCAGTGAACTGTGTAGCGTGAAGGATTTTCCTGCAATAAATACGGCTACAGAAACCAGTAGAACCAGTTTCAGTTCAAGCCTCAAGCCTGCCCTGAAGATGCGGAATCCATCCGGAAGCCAAGATTTTTCCTGTTACATGTTGTGTACAGTGTTACCTTAAACTGTTGAAAGATGCTAATTATATTGTAATTTTTGATGGTAATATTTCCTGTAATTTTTTTGTGGGTATAATTTGATGAATCTGTGATTCACAGTTCGTAAATTTTTCACGCTGTAGCTATATACATTAGGTATTATGTATACTGCTGCGTGCGCAACTGCGTCAGGCAGTCTCTCTATACGCTTACACACGTGTGCATACATGAGTCGGTGTTGGTGAGCCTGCCTGTGTGAGCCAGTGCTCTCGATTACGGTATACAGGACAGGTATTTGTATAGCTGCGTTCACACTATACACTGTATACAGCTACAACATCACGCATATACTCGACGATATTCATTTACTCAATCCTCCGTCCTCGTGAAGATGAAAGTTATATTTTTATGCTAACTGAAAAATGGACCTTTTTATGCAATACAACTCATACTTTAATTATTACAGAGTAAAAAGTAATAATTAAATTATGTGTGATCGGTAATAGTAGCCTGTTTTTATATATGAGCACACCTGATTCCACAGTATGTTTGGATCTAATCTAATAATTTAAGTATCGTCGAAGTTACCGATAATGACGACGCAAATGAAGAAAATGCTGTTTAACATTACTTTCATTTACATCGATGTAAATATCAAAAAATAATATGTTTTGAAAATAAAAATAATGTGTATTCATGATAATGGTTATCGGGTTACATTCATACTCTTCACATGGATTGTACTGCCCATTATACGTTTTTTATTATTAAATATAAAAAGGTATATCATTGTTGATTGAAATGTTGACAGTTGTGAAAAGTAAAGAAAAACTAATTATATTACTTTGCATTTAAAAATAATAAAATTGTAATTTCGGATGCTACAATAATTCAAAGATAACATAAAATAAATTGGTTACTTCATGTCAGTTTTCACTTCTGTCAGCAGTGCACGTTGACTGCTCGTTTTTTGTTTGTTTTTGTTTCAATGTTTATTGAAAAAAATTTCAAGTCAATCAATTTCAATGTAGTAAAATTAAATTTTACAGGTAGAAAATTCCTCTAAAATTTGATTTTGCACGCTCAGTTCATAAAATTTATTGGGGTGGATCTCACATTTCCCGTTCAATATTGTTTTACTGGCCGTAACGCTCCCATCACAGATTCACCCTAGGGGTCTACAAATCCTAAATATGGCCCTGAACATATTTTAGAAAGTTATTCATTCTACCTAATGTTCATATTTCTATTTCTAGCGTGCGGGATACAAATTGAAAATAATTTTAGTGGCTTTATTGATTGTTATATTCCTATGGTTCCTATTAGCTTCGCTCATTGTTTGCTGCAGAATGAAGAAAAGATGTGAGGAAGAGATTTTTGGCCTTGTTGAAGTTCTCTTATTGTTTTTCATTACGTTCTAGGTCGCAAGCCTTGTAAGTGTCCAACTGGAAAAGACAGGACATCAGTCAGGTAGATCAATCATATCATTTCAATTCAATTGGTATAAGACACATATCCGTTAAAAGTATTTTGCATTTGAAATCAAAGGTGTCCGATACAATAGAACGTTTTGAAGCAATGTAATTTAAATGAATAAGTTACAAAAGAAAGGTGACCCCTAATGCAATAAAATGTATTTGCAATACCTTCTCGTTTCGTGCGATTTAAACTGAACGTCGGGAACTAAATAATTATGTAGGGACTTACCTTCCTACCTCCAATACTTTTAGCTAATTTAGAATACCTACTTTTATCTTAGAGATATCTTAGTCTATCATAGGATCGGTTGGGTTATAGAGAAATAACAACTAATAATCTTATATGCAGTAGATATTTTTTATTCCTTAAAATTTACATTTGGGACACAAATTGATATGTTATAATAATAGTATTTACTGGTATTTACTCACACAATCGTTTAGTAGAAAAGGCAAAAATAACAAAAATAATACTTACAGATATTAACATTAATGTTAATAGTAGATACGTAGTTCAAGAAAAATAATACATATTATTTACAGCTCATTCAAATTTTATTATATTCATTCATTTTCTCAAAATTTCGCCTAAGCTTACTTTATACTTTGAACAAAATCGTCAACATCCTTATTTATACGACAATCTAAGTCACTGTATTTTTTTGCATGCTTCGGAGTGTTCATATTCAGCTCAGTTTGTTTTACAATAATATCGTAGTACCGTATTTCATCATTAAGTATTTTAAGCAGTTCATAAATATTTGGATGCGTTTTTCCAACACGATTGTTAAGTCGATGATGCCATCCTTCTACCGAATTTGTTGTGCCGTGTCGCTCCTTGTAGCATTATATGAATTCATCATTCTCAAGACTTTGCTCCACAAAATAGTCGTTGAACTTCACCAGGGCATCTTCCTGTGGGGAGTTTTCCATTATCAGAAGCCATGCCTCAGGAATGTACTCTTTTGGTAAATGTGCCAGGGCTGCACACATACGAACATGTTCCCTATTCTCTGTATTTTGTTTGTATCCTGTAACCAAACCCAACTCTTGCACTTTACGCCACAGGCATTGATTGAAATGAAAATTACAGCCTTGGATTTTCACTCCCAAAAAAGTTTGTTTGAGAGCGTTTATTGCTGCTCGTTCAAAGTCAATGTGGACTTTTTCTGGCTAAAATTTTGTACTTTTTTCCAACAGTGTAAAAAGTCTTTTATATGTGGCTCCTTTCCTGTCGCTCGAAACAAGAAATCACCATTCAGATAGCTCAAAATTGAATTGAGAGTCTGGCGGCATGTTGCTTTTATTAAATTAATAATAATAATAATAATTACAGTGAAGAGGAGACGAAATCTTTAGGCAGCGCGACAAAAACAGGTAAGTGAAAATATAAAAACGATACAACGGTATTGGTATTGGTTGGGTTTGTAGCGGACTCAATAAAAAGTTCAATGCATTCAGCCAAAAACCCTTGTACACTATCCCCTGCTATGTTTTTCAGGGGGTACTTGGATACCTCGCTGCTCGACATATCTGTTTTACCCTTAGATCCTTTATGTCATCAGCCGTGATTACCACGGACCTAACCAGGTACACCTGGGTAGAATGAGCGCAAGACAGCCGTCTATATTTCTCCATGCTAAGGCATGTTCATCTCTCAGATGGTTCCGCAAGATCTGCATACCCCCGTTGTAGAAGATACCAGCAAGGGAGGACCGTCCAATCTTACATCTTCACTGGCCAGTTTGTTCGCTCTCTAATTCCCTTTCTAACCTGAGTGACCCGGGATCCAGGTCAGGTTGAGCATGTTCTCACCGGCTAGCCTGTTAAGGATCTCCTTGGTATCTCTGACAAGTCTCCACGACACAATCGGGCTTTTCAGTACGTTGAGTGCAGCTTGACCGTCCGAACAGATCCAGATGGCCTCATTTATCTTACCATAGCCGAGTAGCTTCTCCGCACGTCTGTAGATGGAAAGCATATCGCCCTGGAAGACTGTGCTGAGATCCCCCATTTGCACGGAGTACCTATCAATATATCTAGGACCGCAAAAGCCTGCTGCGACTCTTGTGTTTGTTCTAGAGTCTAGACCCATCTGTATAACAAATTGTGCCGTGCTTTGGCGTGCGGCCATTTTCCCATTCCTGTCTCGACAGAATGAAGACCCTGAAATGCTGCTCCACGAACCACAGGACTTTGATTCTGTCCTACGGTTATAGTCGCAGCCTTTTAGGCTGCCTCCTAAATAGGCGGGATTGATCTGCACTCCATCTCTTCAGGGAGCCATTGTAACTGAGCCTGTAGACCGCCATCATTTCGAGATTTCTCATCGTCATTGAAGGGGCTCTCAATGCTGCAGTTCGTGTACTCTTCCCCGTGGATGTAATGCCTTTGAGGAAGAGTTCCTGCATTCTTCCAGAAGTTTCTGGGCTATATATAACCAGTTCGGTTCTTATCCACCCTATGAGAACTGCATAACTGAGTCTTGGGATAATAATAGCTGAGTACATTCACATCAGCTGCTTAGGCGCCAAACCCCCCTTCATGCCAATTGCTCTCTTACACTGCCAAAAGCCAAAAGGATATCATAGCATTTTGGCACCTGGTAGCCAGTTGCTTCTGTCAGAGTAGTTTTTTGTTCACGGTGACTCCCAGATATTTCACCGTCTTGGAAAATTCAACTGACTTGCCCACGATTAACATCTTCTTCAGAGGCTCGATTTTGTACCTTCTGAAGAAGATGATATTGGTGGCTAGTATTTTTATTATTCATCTGTTAAGATGTTTTGAACATGATGATAAGGTATCTCTAGCTTAGATCGATCAGTAATTCCACAAACTAATAGTCCTAGGCAGCTGTTTCATTCTTCTCATAGAGCTCATTAGTAGAACGAGAATGTTTGCAATGTTACTGAACAATCTCTGTTGAAGGTAGACATAACCGACTAAGAGCATAATAAAAAGATCATAATATCCCACATATCTACTTTTGGTCTTTTTACCATGGCTGGTCGGTTATGTATACCTACAACAGAGATCATTCAGTAACGTTGCAAACTTTCTCTTTCTACTGATAAGCTCCATGAGAAGAGTGAAACAGCTATCTTGGATCATTAGTTTGTAGCGTTACTGATCGATGTAGATTAGAGAGACCTTATGATTGTTGTCTGGTAAACGCCAACACGAGATAAATGCATATTTTTTTTGGCTCTAGGACAAGGCCTATTAGCCAGTCGCAAAATGCATATTTATATATTCATTTGTATCAAATTTTTTACATTTAAAACATGAATTGAAATACACCCAATTATGGCCCATCGGGCGACATACTTTTAACTCTGTTTATACTTACCCAGAACATTCCACATTTTTGTTCTATTAAATAACCAGAATACTAACACTGGATGAGCTTTTAAAGTAACTGCTTACCACAGTAGTTCTCATACACTCCTCATTTCAAAGGTTTGATTTCAGGTTAAAGTACGAGAATAATTGATGGATGACGGGGAATCGAATCGCATGTGGCAATATAGCAATGATCTAATATCCTTTTAGAGGTTTATATTCTAATTCGCAAAGGCAACTGTTAGCTTCGCACTATGTGTATGGGGCTACTTGTCCCGAAATCCGTGGAGAGGACGTCATTTCCTAGGCTTAGCTCCCCGAAGAGATACGAAGCCACTCTCGGGAGGGTGGGTAGGCAGCTAGGAACACACCGGAGGGTTGACCCCTATGGAGGGAGTGAAAAGATCCTAACGAGTACTGAATACTCTGAACCAATGGGTCATCCTCCTAACCAAATCCAGAATCCAGTTTCAGTTTGAAAAATATAATGTTGTTTACACTATCCCTTTTCCACTTACTAACTAATCTGAAATATCAAAGACGTATGTAAACTTGCCCATTGTATATTACATTCCACAGTAATACCTCATACAGTGTTAGTTTGGAAACGTTGTATTATGTAATTGGACGTAACTCAGTCTTCCATACTACTAGGTGTGTTTCCTTCGAGCTGGAAGACAGCTAGAGTCCAACCAATGAAAAAAAGAGACCCTTCCTAATAATTTTGGATCCATTGCACTTCTATCTATGATCTCTAGAGTAATGAACATAGAGCTCATCCAATACCTAGAGAATCGCAAATGACCGGCAATATTACTTTCGTCAGCAGAGATCAACATGAGATCTGCTTGTCTATGTAACACATATATGGTGACATCTATAAAAGAATATGGTGAATCTCTAGCTGTAGCATTGGATTGTCGTTTACTATGGAGTTTTCTTCCAGGTAGATCTCTTCATGTGGTGGTTGACGAAGTCTCACCCAATTTTTTTTGTTGGGAAGGGGTTGAAACCCATTATGGTCCTGTAACATGCCATAAGGTAGTGTGGGACTCCCTAAGTTCGAATTCAATGACCTCAGATATACCCACTAAACACTCCACCTCGTGTGGTAGGCTCGATCCTGCAACCAGGGCAGTTTCGATAACACTCAGGCTTGACGGTCCATTGTATTTTGCCTCGCCAATTTTCAGGCCATCGGAAAAATTCCGCAGTCGCTGAATTCGAACCCGCGACCGGCAGCCACAGTTATTAGAAGATCAATACTTCTATCCCTGAGCTACCTGGCCTGGTCTACTCTAATTCAATGGATATTAACGCTGGTGTTTCACAGGGATCTGTCTTGGGACCGACTCTGTTTCTGTCCCATATCAACGATCTGTTGGAGGTGAGAACCTGTCCCGTCCACAACTTTGCAGATGATGGTACATTTCATATCGCTTTCTCATCTAGAGCCCATATATCATCCAATGAAGAGGAGCGAAATAGAGACAAGCCGACGCAATCAATGAAGCTCTTACTAAGATTTTGTAATCCAGTAGAATTTAATGCAACCGAAACTGAGACTTGCATTTTCTCCAGAAGACAGTTCCCACAATCCCTAATATGGTGAAGCCTGGAACAAGTATTCCTATGAAGTCTTCCATATTCATGTTCGATATCACCACCAACCGAACCCTCGCATGGGTGGATCACGTCAGGTCCATTCCTTCACAAAAACTTGGTTTGCTATTCCGTGCCAAGAGCTCCTCATAATCTGTAAAGCACTGATTCGACCTCGTATGAAGGTAGACGATCTCCACCAGAGATTCCAGGTAGGCGAACTGGACGAGCTGAATCTAGTCAACTCTTTATTGTCAGGTTCGAGACCAGCCGAACTTTTTCCTACCAGACTTCATTTTCTATCGAACTGCCAAGTTGTGAAACTCTTTGCCTATAACCTTCAAACTTTCAAGAAAATTGCCATGGCCATCTCCTCTCCCAACATTCCACCGCTGACTCACACGATTTTCTTCGAACATTATAGGGTTTTTCTCTCGTTTTGTCAAAATATAAAGAACTAAACTGTATATTGTCTCCAAAACATAGTTAGCAAAAGGAGAATCCATTTACTAGTTTAATTACAGCTTATTTGATATCGTTAATAAAAATATTCCCATTTCAGAAGAATCGTCTTCAGGATCTAGGAGTCTAGTGAGTAAGTTTAATTACAGCTTATTTGATATTGTTAATAAAAATATTTCCATTTCAGAAGAATCGTCTTCAGGATCTAGAAGTCGATTGAGTAAGTTTAATTACAGCTTATTTGATATTGTTAATAAAAATATTCCCATTTCAGAAGAATCGTCTTCAGGATCTAGAAGTCTATTGAGCAAGATATCGTCCCAACTTAAGTGGGAAAGGTATTATCATCTAAGCAATTATGGCAATTATGAATTCACTTGCAATCACTTCACACAATACTTTAAATACTGTCATGCATCTTCTTTTTATTAATATGACATTGTTTCCAAAATACAGAATTGTTAGAACTCAAAATACTAATGTGTGTTTTAGACGGCACATATTCTATATTCTATAACACGAAAACCCGAACGAATACCATAAAAAAGTCGGGAGTATATAAGTTAACCTGTATGTAATGCCTTATAATATGATCATTTGAAGTCAGATATGAAGAAAAACATTTCAATTCATTTAAACACGAAAAGACAATTTGCACTTCTGCTATCCAGTTTTTTGATTTATCAATTTTCCTCTAATCGAAAATCTGGATGTGTATTACATTAATCTAAGGTAGAAATTTTTTTTTCAAAATCAGTGAAGATATTTCAGCAAAATCACCCTTGAAATAATTTACTTAATAACCTATGCGATTTAGAGAATTAAAGTGTGTTCGCATTGTTAAAGTTCATTCTCAGTTACAAGAATACCTAGAATGTTTGTACTTTCCTCCAATGTGGGTATACCACATCTAACAGTAAAACCTTTCAACTTTAGCAGTTATTAATTCCTTCCCAAATACTCTGCTTATAAATGGACAAAAACGCTATGATATGGTAGATATCAATAGTCCACTCAAATAGTAGAGAATAGATGCATTAATTAGGGTAGAGTTAATTTTTAATATGGTTTGCCAACAAAATTTTTCGCCCCCCACGTCGCCATCTTGAAAAAATTTCCGAAGAGATGCCAAATTTTATATGAAAATCATTGCTAGTTCAACGCCCTTTGTACTCCAAACTAAACAACTTAACTCTCATTTTTTGCCATTGGTGCAGTTCTATGACAAACTGACATATTTTAATATTGCAAGTGAATAGAGTGCGAACCAAAAGACGAACACAAGCTTTTCTTGATTTGTCGAATGAATCCCTGTATTTTAATCTAAGAAGTGAAACGATATTTCAAGTACTTTTTGGAGACGAAGCTATGTTCCATTAAAATGAAATCATAAATAGACATAATTTTCACATGCAATACCATTAGTGGTTAATTTATTTCCAGGAATATTTTAAGCACGGTTGGTATTCGGTAAGAACATTTTACACCATATTGTATTTGAATAAATGATTTCGAAATTTATATTTTTACTTTTGACAGTACATATTTATTTTATTTATTTATTTAGCGTATGGCAATAGTATACATGGTATGATCTTATATCTTAAAAACACAAAATTAACTAAAAACATTAACAACACACAACAATAAGTGTAAGAACATATAGAGAAAAAAATTGAAAGCAAAAGTACATAAATTCCCTGTTTTACCAACTGTAGTTACTTAGAAACATCAGTTTACGGTTTAAC
Source organism: Endomychus coccineus (assembly GCA_958510875.1). Taxonomy (NCBI): domain Eukaryota; kingdom Metazoa; phylum Arthropoda; class Insecta; order Coleoptera; family Endomychidae; genus Endomychus; species Endomychus coccineus. Next base: position 102,631,288 of record OY294070.1, read on the forward strand.
ACAGTAGATTCTATCATTCTTTTATATTGGGTGAGGTGCGACTTGCTACAATCGCTAGAAAATGATATATACATTCTCGGGTAATAGGTCACACTAACAAATATGCTTATCATTTCCGTCTTCACGTACATTTCGGTCTCACGACCATCATCAGAAGACGTATCAATGTCTTAAAACTAATTATATCGAGCACAATACGTCCTTATCGCACTAATTTCGATTAAAAATGCCCACGTCGCCGAAACGAACAGAAACACGAGTAATCGAAATTGTAACACATTAACGTCTTAAGTATACGAATATGAAACAAGAATCCACTGCTTATCAATTTTCTTATAATATACGAATATAATATGTCAAGCAATGTTAGCATACGACTGAAACCAAAAAATGTAGAAACAGGCATAGCAAAAAATCGTTTTAACTATCACACAAAAAAGACAAAATAGTTCTTAGATGCTAAACCTCAAATATTAGTTCTGAACGCGGATAAATGTAATAAAACCGTCATAATACATAGAGATGACTACGAAAACAAAATACGAAATCTCTTGAATGATGAAACCACTTACAAATAATTAAAATCTGACCTTACATTATGAGTACAAAATGACATGAATAAATTAATAAATAAATGGTACAAAAATAAGATAATCCCTATTGAATTGAAAAATAAATTAATTTGCCACAATGGGCAAGCACCTCATATCTATAGGCTTCCGAAACTAAATAAAAGTGATATACCGTTAATACCCATTCGTTGTAAGTAATATTTGAGCGGCTACATATAATTTATCAAATTATTCAACAAAATCTATCAACAATATAATAGGAAAAAATGACTTACATGTGAATTTATAAAAAATCAATCCGTACCCATAGATCATCTATTAGTTTCCTTGGACGATGTTTCTTTATTTACAAATATACCAGTCGTTTAGGCATTGAGTAGCATCTAGAAACGTTGGGTAGAGATTAAAAATCACACACCTCTAGATCAATCTAAATTTATAAATGCAGTAAAGTTTTGTTTAGAATGCACGTATTTTCAATACGTGCAACATTTTGTACAAATATTCGGCACAACAATGGTATCACCTATTTCAGCTACTATTTCTCACCTAGTTATGGAATATCTTGAGAAATCTGCAATAAATTCATTAGATTTTCAACCCGTATTCTTCAAACGGTATGTAGATGATTGCCTAATGTGTGTTCTCAATGATAAAATTCAGTACGTGATTAATAAATTCAACAATTCCCACTTGAACTTCAATTTACTTGCTAAATAGAAGTGAACAAAAATATATATTTCCTAGATATGAACATTAGGCATGATGCAGATGGAAAAATAAAAACTTCGTGGTTTAATAAAGAAGTTTGGCCTCAATGTTATCTTCACTTCAATTCTGTTGCACCAACAACTTATAAAAAGTGTCTTAAACAGCCTTACAGATCGCGTTGTTAAATTGTCTCACCCAGAGGACAGAAGGACTGTTGGTTAGCTAGCCCTCTATTCAGGTTGCAATATTGAAAAAATGGCAGTTTCTTACGAAACTGAACCAATGTCAAAAAGTTATGGGTGTGAAAAATTAATATCAATTTGTTCCGTTTGTCGCAGGGCATTGAACTAGCAATAGTTTTTGTTTAAATTGAACATAACTTCTCAAATACCCTATAAGTAACCTTATATTGAAAGTATAGAGAAGATGAACCTGATCTAAATGCAAAATGATATATAGGTTGTTTCATTCAAGAAAATGTAAAGGAACAGTAGGAGTTTGGTAAAGCTGTGGGGAAATGAGTTAGCTGTGTAAAATATAAAGGGATCTTCATCTCTTCCCTACTTTTGGGGTACTATATTGTTGTTGTGAAGTCATGGCGATGTGGTGACAAGTACAATACAATACAAGATCAATGTCCTGCCCGGCCCGCAAAGAAAACACTTTCAAATTGAGAGGGCTTTGAAATGACAATATTGACAATCTATACATCGGTTTCTTCAACTGCCTGTTTCATTTGTAACGCAAAACAGTGACTTTTTTGGTCTGCGTCAGAAAGATAATCATCAAAGATTACAGCCACGTACACCATAATGGGTTTCCATCCGAACGAAATTTGTCTACGCCACACGGCTTTATAGTACTTGACCGCCAAAAACAAAATATTTGTTTCCATTAGGAAGTTTTCTTTCGTAAATGGTAATTGGTATGAATGATTCATAAAAGATGATTAGGTCCTTTACTATTTTATTTTTAATTATTTTTTCGATAAATTGACTGATGGACTATAACGTAATTGCCTAGTACGGAATATCATAATCGGTTAATTGTTTTTAATTTTATTTTTCCAGAACCAGAGGCCCAAAACCACCTTGCTGTAAAAGACCAGTAATGAAAAGGTTATCCATATTCTCAATCAATATTACTTAAAACTTAAAAATAATTGTATTCTTGACTAGGTATGTATGTGTTATGACTTCTATCAAGTTGTATGATATCCTATAGATGATTAGTAAAAAAATACTGTATTACAAGTTCTTCGGGATACAGGTTCCTGCAAATAACTGATATTTCTTTTGTTTGAGAATAATATAATCTTATAAGGGCATATGCCCCTCATTTGATGAGAAGCCCAAATCCTGCATTGTCAAGATACAGGGCAAAATTTGTTGGGTGTATAGCTTCTTGGGCAATATTTCGAATTAACAGTTACTGGACGTAAAATATGCCCATTACCTATATTGTAAGCGCTACTAGGTGCCCCCCATTTACCATACCTTATCGTTATCCTATTGTCTTTGTATATATTTATTCGTATAGTAAACGTAGTTTATCTAGGCTGCCAAATCCGAAGGCTTGTTTGCCTATGCCATTTTAACAACAAAATGGTGGGGGTATTCGTTCTACGTGTTTTGAGTTTGTTTTCTCAGTTACAGTTCAGATGTAGTTACGATCAATTAGTAAGTTTCAGTAGGCAGTTAGTTATGTGTGACGTGAAACACATTTGATTCAAACGGTAAGATCGTGAAAATGAATGAGAAATGTTAGTGAATCAGAACTAAAATACGTAAAGACCCAAATTACAATAACATATTTCTAACGTGGTTGTAGTATTCAAGTACTACATGCACGCAATGAATTGAATCAAAGAATTATTATTCCAAAATTGTAAAACTTGAATTTAGAAAAGATGTTATATATCAACCTAGTACTAAGAATAAAAATAACTGATTAGTAGATCTTTATCTTCCCTCGCCCAATTTTTCGCTTTCAGACTGTGGGTTGAATGTATGATTATGATAAAAATAGCTGTTGCCCACAGACAGCTAAAAACGAGGAAGGATTCCAAATTATATTCTATGTGGTTAAACGTTAAAACACATGTGTTTTACAACTCTATGTTCAGTATTTATTTAAGTTATATCTCATTCATGGACAGTAGATAGTCTAAGTCTAAGAGAGGAAACTGCAGTAGACCAGAGGTCTTCAAACTGTTCAGCCTTAGGGCCATACTGTTTACTCCAGTAATTTTCAACGGCCAAAACCTTTTTCATTTTACTGCCATTATCTACAAATTCTAGACTAGTCGCCGAGTACGCGCTCTGAGCGAGCATACCCTTGCTAAATTCACTAGTTCAATTACTATTGTGATTTTGATGTCATTGCCGATGAAATTAATATTTTTCAAAATTCTTTTGATACCGATATTGAAACCATAGCCTGGAACTTCGAATAGAAATTATTGATTTACAGTGCAATGATATAATTAAGAAGAAATATTAAAACTCATCTTTGTTGGACTTTTATAAGTCTTCTACTGGTACAATTTGGTAATTTGTATAAATTTGCTTGTGGGCTCTTTTCTACCTAGCAACTTGCTAGGTCATAATGATCAATGTTAGTGACTTAAAATATTGTGATACTCATTCCTTTTCTTCAATCTTTTCAGTCTTTCTTGAATGATCGATTTATAACTTCCTATCAGTATCTTTGCTGATAGTCTGAATTGACTTAAAATGACATTACATCTATTTTTATAAGAATTTACATTCAATATTTGTCCAAAAGCAATGTAAAGGAACAAAGTATCCTGTTACAATTGGTTTATGTATGTTCTAACAGTATATTTAATCGCTCATGAAATACTCTTATTACAAATGAAGCTCAGATAATTTCTGAAATAAAATAGACAGATTCTAAAGAAGACATGTCTAGCGACAAACCTCCTTTCAAACACAACAAATGCTTTATGACACGGTAGTGGCCATGAATAATAATGATATATAATTTGAATATAGGTCATGCTCATATAATGTACTTTTCTTACGACTACATCGAAATGTGTCCATTAAACGATCGTAAATTGAATCATAAACAGCTACATTTTGCACAGAATATCATATTGTATAGCGGACCTGAAGCGTTATGTATATTGCCCAGCAACTTGCCTAGCAGCCGATGCATTCTGAACTATTGTGTGAGGCGGTCCCCATTGGCATTGGCAAATATGATACTAGCGACGGGAAATTTGAATATGTCATCAGTTCCTATAGGTTATTGGAATATTAAACGTGAGTAGTGGGTTGTCGTGGAAAAGTATTTAATGCAACTCGCACAAAATGGCAATTTTGCACTCGCTTTCTGCTCGTGCTGCATACACACTGGTTCAAGATGAGCCACATCTTGTGCTTATTACATAACGTACTATTTCGTTACGCTCATAGTTTGATTGACATTGATAATAATCAAACCATCTCAAGAGCTCCAAAAGTACGTCTAACAGTCTTTAGCATGTGCTCGTAGGAAACAGAGCCTATATAGGACAATAAATCTACAATATATTTCATCGCACCTAGTAGGGCTTATAGGATATAGAATGGAAATATGCTTACGGGACGAATGTTTGCAAGGTAAAGGACATACATTCCCAATCGTTTAGTAGAACATTATTATGTCCGTGAACAAATTGCGATTTATAATGAAGTTATACAGAAATAGTGTATCTGTAATGCAACAGAAATAAGGAAAGTGTAATAAGAATCAAGAATCTGATTGACTAGCCAGGGTGCTATCAACCATTGGCAAGAGAAATTTTGAGCAGAAGTGAAGAGCAGCGGTGAAGACATTGAAATTCTTACGGACAGCAAAGCTGCAATATTAGTCATAAATAGGAACAACATTACCTCTAAACTAATATTAAAATAAGAACAACATTACCTCCAAACTAATATTAAGAAGACACAACACCCTAAGTCTAGCAGCAAATGCTAACAACGTTAAACTGAGTTGGATAAATGAAAATGACATAACAGAAGTCAATCATAAAGCAGACGAGCTGAATTCCGAGGGTTCCTACAAAGGAAATCCCGTGGAAGGAACAATAGTTGCATCATCACGTAAAAGCCTTAATGCCAGTCTCAAGGACAATTTCTTCAAACCGCTCAAGTAACGATGGGATGAAACCCGAGGTTGTAGACAAACCAAGGAAGCGATGAAAGCACGTTGCCTAAAAACAGCTCAGTATTACTCGAGACTATCCTGGTAGAACCTGCGTCTATTCACAGGAATCACTACAGGACACTGTCAACTAAGAAAGTAAATACATACTATAGAGTTAATGGCTGAATCTTTGCGTAGCGCATGTGCAGAAGAGGTCAAGCTGGTAGAGCACCTGCACAACCTTCGCCAACACTAGAGAGTCCATTTTGGGGTAACTCTGGCCGAATATGATCAGGATTAGGGAGACCCTCCGAATCTTGTACTCTGGTTCGTCCAACTCAATCCAGAATTGCTTTTGTTGTTCCAATATTCTGTCGTAAAACGAGCGATCAACTTTATGATTGTCTAATTCATTCAGATCGTACCAATGTTGCCTGCTACTCCAGAGTGTGCAGCGCATTAAAAGTTGTTTTACCGGATTCAATTTTGCTCTAGTTGCTCGACGATTCCAGCTCAGCTTTGGCCTCATATTCTTTTGCTTCTAATAGCGTAGGTTCGAAACTCCAAGCGGTAATGTTATCACAGGTTAGTTTTTTTAATTTTTCACGGGTTAGTTTTCAAAATATTTTTATATTTTAGAGAATATTCAGTTGATAGATAATTTGGAAGTTTGTTTTTGTAATCGCTTGATTTTGATATGGTTAGGCAACCTTGATTTTGAGAGTGTGTCAGCAATTTCAGTTGTATCCAATCTGTTATTGTTTGATCTCAAAAATTTTTATTATGTTTTGAATTAATCTTGTTTCCATTTCAGATCACCACGTAAGGCTTGCACAAGAGGAGAAGAGGAAGAAAGGTTTTTATTATTTTATAAAGATTCACTTATTTTGGGATATTATAATTGTATCGAAGGGTGCAAGTTTGTTACGCCAGTGTAGTTTAAAGGGATCTTTAACGTTTTGAAAGTGTCAACCTTATTCTTCAGATGTATCCTATCTTTTAAAATGTTATTGTTCCATACGGAATTTTTTTATTACGTTTTAAATTATTCTTGTTTCCATTTCAGATCACCACAAGAGTCTTCTATAAATGAGGAAGAGAAAGAAAGGTTTCTATTACTTTCTACAGATTCATTTATTTTGGGATATTATAATGGTAACGAAGGGAACAAATTCGTGACGCCAGTGTGGTTTAAAGGGATCTTCAACGTTTTGGAAGTGTTAACCTTATTCAGATATATCCTATCTTTGAACATGATATTGTCCCATCCGGAAATGTTTTATTACGTTTTAAATTAAACTTGTTTCCGTTTCAGATCACCACAAAAGGCTACAAAAGGGGAAGACAAAAAAAGGTTACTATTACTTTCTACAGATTTACTTATTTTGGGATATTATAATTGTAACGACAAGTGCAAGTTCATGACGCCAGTGTAGCTTAAAGCAATCTTTAACGTTTTGAAAATGTCAACCTTATTCAGATATATCCTATATTTTAAAATGTTATTGTCCCACCCGGAATTATTTCATTACGTTTAAATTAATCTCGTTTCCGTTTCAGATCACAACAGAAAGCTTCTACGAAAAGGGAAGAGAAAAAAAGGTTTCTATTATTTTTTTAGATTCACTTATTTTGGGATATTATAATTGTAACGAAGGGAGCAAGTTCGTGACGCCAGTGTAGTTTAAAGGGATCTTTAACGTTTTGAAAGTGTCAACCTTATTCAGTTTTAAATTAATCTTGTTTCCGTTTCAGATCACCACAAGAGGCTTCTACGAAAGAGGAAGAAGAGAAAAAAAGGTTTCTATTACTTTCTACAGATTCACTTATTTTGAGATATTATAATTGTAACGAAGGGTGCAAATTCATAACGCCAGTATAGTTTAAAGGGATCTTTAACGTTTTGAAAGTGTCAACCTTATCCAGATATATCCTATCTTTAAAATTGTTAATATCCCATCTGAAATTTTTATATCACTTTCTAAATTGATCTTGTTTCCGTTTCAGATCAACACAAAAGGCTTCTACGAAAGAGAATGAGAAAAAAAGGTTCCTATTACTTTCTACAGATTCACTTATTTTGGGATATTATAATTGTAACGGAGGGTGCCAGTTCGTAACGCCAGTGTAGTTTAAAGGGATCTTTAACATTTTGAAAGTGTCAATCTTATTCCGATATATCCTATCTTTAAAAATGTTATTGTCTCATCCGGAAATTTTTTATTACCTTTTAAATTAATCTTGTTTCCGTTTCAGATCAACACAAAAGGCTACAAAACGAGAAGAGAAAAAAAGGTTTCTATTACTTTCTACAGATTCACTTATTTTGGGATATTATAATTGTAACGAAAGGTGCAAGTTCGTAACGCCAGTGTAGTTTAAAGGGATCTTTAACGTTTTGAAACTGTCAACCTTATTCAGATATTCGTAATTTTCTTATAACGTTTTGAATTAATCTTGTTTCCGTTTCAGATCACCACGAAAGGCTACAAAACGAGAAGAAAAAAAAAGGTTTCTATTGCTTTCTACAGATTCACTTATTTTGGGATATTATAATTGTAACGAAGGGTGTAAGTTCGTGAACATGATCTGATCCGTTTAATTCTATAAAGCCTATGGAATTCGGTCATTTGCCGTTTGCTGATTCATGCTATTGCTTATTATTGAATACAAAGGAATGTTGATTCTAATGTACCTATAGGTCGTAACTGACATTTCATTTTAATCATATTAAGATGATCGCATTTCGAGATTAGTTCCAATGCTGTCCACATTCTCCGTGGGAAATTAACAATTCTCATAGCAGTTCAAGTCATTTTGAAAATTATCAATTTTCTTACACCCCTCGTATCTCAGATACCATAAAATTTAATGAAAAGGTAAAAACTTGTTTCGATACAGTTTCCAGCATAGAATTCAATGATGTTTCTTGTTTCTTTCTAACATTCTATATTTTCAAGATATGAATTAAAGTTGTATTTTATTATATGACGTTATTTCTTTCTTATTGTGAACACAGGCTTTATGACTCATTTAAAATGAAATTTGTATCATCAGTTATTTAGAGACGACCAGTTCGAGTGGTTGCAGATACAACAAATGGCACTATCTCAATTTTGATGAAAATGTCGTTTATAATAAATATTCTTGTTTAGCATGCTAGTGTAGTTTAAATGGATCTTCAACGTTTTGAAAGTGTCAACCTTATTCAGATGTATCCTACCTTTACACCACAAAAGGTTACAAAAGGGGAAGAGAAACAGGGTTTCTATTACTTTCTACAGATTCACTTATTTTGAGATATTATAATTGTAACGAAGGGTGCAAGTTCGTGACGCCAGTGTAGTTGAAAGGGATCTTTAACGTTTTGAAAGTGTCAACCTTATTCACATATATCATATTTGAAAAAAAATTGTTGTCACATCAAGAAATTTCTTATTACGTTTCAAATTAATCTTGTTTCCATTTCAGATCACCACAAAAGGCTTCTACAGAAGGGGAAGAGAAACAAAGGTTACTATTACTTTATATTCAATTATTTTGGGATATTATAATCATTGTAATGAAGTATGCGGGTTCATGAATAATTCTATAAGACCTATGAACTACGGTCATTTGCACATTGTGATTACCATTGAATTTCACGCAGAAATACATTCTATAACTTATTTCCAGAGAAAACAATTCAATAAGTTTTACAGAATCTGTAGGAACTGTATAAATCAATAGAATTCACCCATAGAATGAAAAAAGTATAGCTTTATATAGAAGATACTCATAAACGAAGTTTATTGGTCACTATATTTCACTGTAAGGGTATTCTAAATTTGGTGGTCAACCTCAAGGGAGTTAGTTGGAATACAGTATACCCTACCCTTTTGCATTGTCTATTTGAATTCCAATTACTGTAGAACTATGATAAGTATGTACCTTTTTTCCTACTCAACTTGGTTACGAAAATTGTACAAAAATTTGCAGAAGGGATGATTTGATACCATGATTTAAAATGCATTAAAAAACAGGTAGAAGCTAGTAATAAAGATTCTTGACCCAGTATGAATTATATATAAAAATTCTCGGGAAATAGGTCACATTAAGACTTTAATGACTAAACTAAAGACGAAAATTTAAAACAAAGTGTTAATGTGACCTATTTCCCGAGAATTTTTATATATAGGTAGAAGCTAGCCAAATATCAATGTCGCTCCAATTTGAAACTTATTAAGCAAGTCTTGAGAAAATTTGGGTATTACTTTGATAACAGACAATATGAGAATTTAAAAGCTTATTAACTATCAAGATATCACAAGCATGCATGTATATACTTATAAACTTGAGTTAAAAGATACTTAATTTAAAAAAATGCGTCAGTATAAATCAAACGGCGGTAAAAGTGAAATTATTGGAAATGCTAATTGATAAATTGAAGTGAAACAAAATAAACTTTGCCATGTATCGATAAACAACATAAAACTATTGTACAATAAAAAAGAAATCTAAAAAAGTCACAAATTCACTTGTATCATAAAATTATGTATATACGAAATATGTAAAATTTTAGGCACGCTTGAGGCGTGCCTAAACCTGTGATGGTTGGCGAAACGTCGACATCAAGTCGTGCTATATTGACGCGGAAAACAAGAATTTTCTATACAAAATTTGATCAAAATAACTGCCAACCCAAGATGTGAGCACCCAAATATTGATTCTTTCTGAGTAACATTTTTGTTGCGGTTTGCTATTTTTGTGTCAGTTTTTATGACTTGTTATAAATTTAGGCTCATAATAACATCAAAAGAATATCTAAAATGTTAAGTTCTTTAAAAAACTTCCCATTTAATATCAAATTTAACAACGATACACTTTTACTGTCATCTCAGCGTGTAGCACGTTTTTTTAAGTACCTTAAAATGATTTTCAGGGAAGAGGATCCAGGAAAAATGTACTGCACAGGACAAAGAGATGGTATATATTATTATTTATCATATGTTATTCTATAAATGGAGAAACATAACATGTAGTCCAGGCTGTGAACCGGAAAATAAAAAAAAAACATGTAGGTTCGAATCGAAAAATTTTTGTTGCATTAGCTTCAGGAGGTTCTTAGGATTATTCATACACCTTAAAACCTCTTGAGAACCCCAACCCCACCCATTGGGGGCGACATTTGCAACATGCCAAGTCTTGAATTGTATTTTCTACAGAAAAGGTATTTTGGCATTTCGAGTGCCATTAAGTGGTTTTTTGGGCGGCTGAACAGAATCCGTAGCCAGATTTACTTGCAATCCATCGTAGGGGTGGTCAAATCGACAAAATTGGCCAATTTCGCACCCCTATATGTTATTCTGCAATTTACGTGTTTTTGTCAATTGGAGTGCACCAAGGGTGTTTTCTGGGTCGCTGAATACGATTCCGAAACCAGATTTACTCAAAATTCATCGTTGGAGTGGTGAAATCGACAAAATTGGCCAATTTTACACCCTTAATATGTGGTTTTGCAATTTACGTGTTTTTATGATTTCGAGTGCACCAAGGAGGTTTTTTGAGTCGCTGAATACGATTCCAAAGCCAGATTTACTCGAATATCATCGTAGGAGTGGGAAATTTACAAAAATGACTAATTTGACACGCTTCCAAATTTTTATTATTTTTGCATTTTAAAATTATTTCGGAGTTTTCTCCGTTTTCAAGATCAGGAGGATAGGAATATTAGTAATTGTTTGAAAAAGAACACAAATATTTCATGTTCAAAAAACACTTGATTGATAACACTTAAATGCAACAACTTTCATACACTGACACACGCTTGTGCGTTCTTGTTGGTTCTTGAACCATAAAATACAAAATGAAATATAAATTGAACTATATAAAATACAAATATTCAACTAAAATAATACCAACGCTGTGAAACAAATGTAGCTACAAGAGAGAATGTTGTTCTTTGTCGTCTATAAAGAAACTGAACAGATTGTTATGTCCGACATAAGAAGGTGAAAAGAAAATCTCTCATTTCAAGCAATGGACCACGTCATAAACAGATGCGACGTTTGAACACATGCACATGTATGTGGATATAACCTGTGTAACGATCTCAGGGCTGTAAAATGAGATAAGTTTAGAAGGATACAGTCTTTGGTTTTCTGTATATTAAATATGTATACGAAGGGGCTCAAAGCATTAAAAAAAGGAGGACTTTAACAATTATTATGATGAGTACAACACACCTTCTTATATCTACCTTTTTCACATTATATATGGGTACGTTACTTACAAAATAGTGCACCTGCCGGTTTAAAGATAGATGCCTGTATATTAATACCTATAGGTATACTATATACTATACCTGGGGTAGAGATTTTGTATACCTGTGCCTGAAGAAACGTAAAAAGGAAAAATATATATTTTGAAAACCGTTTTATTCTATTTCAAGATACAAATATTTTGGTGTTGGTGACCAATTTTGTCTATTTCACCACCCCAACGATGAATTTCAAGTGAATCTGGCTTCGGAATCGTATTCAGCGACCCAAAAAACCCCCTTGGTGCAATCTAAATGCCTATAACACGTAAATTGCAAAATAACATATTAGGGGTGCAAAATTGACCAATTTCGTCTATTTCACCACCCCAACGATGAATTTTGAGTAAATCTGACTTCGGAATCGTATTCAGCGACCCAAAAAACCTCCTTGGTGCAATCTAAATGCCTAAAACACGTAAATTGCAAAATAACATATCAGGGGTGCAAAATTGACCAATTTTGTCTATTTCACCACCCCAACGATGAATTTTAAGTAAATCTGGCTTCGGAATCGTATTCAGCGACCCAAAAAACCCCCGAGGTGCGATCTAAATGCCTAAAACACGTAAATTGCAAAATAACATAATAGGGGTGCACAATTGGCCAATTTTTCCGATTTTACCATCCCTACAATAGATTGCAAGGAAATCTGGCTACGGATTCGTGTTCAGCGACCCAAAAAACCTACTAGGTGTATCGAAATGCCAAAATACCTTTTTTTGTAGAAAATACAATTCAAAACTTGGCATGTTGCAAATTTGAGGGAGATTTAGGACTATTTTCGCCCCCAATGGGTGAGGTTGAGGTTCCCAAGAGGTTTTAAGGTGTATGAATGATCCTGAGAACCTCTTGAAGCTAATGCAAAAAAAAATTGTTGATTCGAACCTACATGTTTTTTTTTTTTTATTATAGCTAAAATCCCGGTTCATAGCCTGGATTAATGGTAATATTGATTGAGATAATATACTTGGAATATATGCAAAGGATTCTGAAGAGACCTGGCCGGTGAGAAGTGAATGTTCGTCCATCACAATAATTGATTCTGGCGAGAAACGAAGAGATGAGTAATTTTTCTAAAGGAAATCACTTTTCTGTGAGCAATCTTTGGAGCTTTGTACATACGAGGGCAAGGTGAAAAGTCCCTGAAAAATGAAACAAGAAATGATTTATTTGGTCTACAAACTTATTTTATTTCTCAACATAATCTCCTTGTAACCCGATACACATCGTCCAACTTTTATCTAATTTTTCGATCCCTTCTAAATAATACGATTTTGGCAATCCGTCAAAAGGGGGGTTTGTTCCAGCGATGACCTCATCGTTGGAGCCAAATCTCTCCCCACCGAGCCATTTCTTTGGAAATAGATAATAATCGGAGGGGGCAAATCTAGAGAACATGGATGACGAACCAATTCGTAGCGCAATTCATGCAATTTTGTCATTGCGACTCCGATCTTGTGCAGCGGTGCGTTGTCCTGGTGGAAGAGCACTATTTTCTTTGCCAAATGCGGCCGCTTTCGCTTCAAATCGGCGTCGAATCAATCCAACAGTTCTGAATAATATACGCCGGTGATTGTTTTGTCCCTTTCAAGATAATCGATATGGACGATACCGTGTGCATCTCAAAAAACTGTCGCCATGACTTTGTTGGCCGATAAACCCACTTTGGCCTTTTTCGGCTTCGATTTGCCAGGACAAGTCCACTGTTTCGACTGTACTTTGGTACTGGTGAGTTGTTATGTATCTATATTTCGTTCACGGTTACGAAACTGAGCAAAAAGTCCTTCTTATCGTCCTTGAACATCGCCAAACACTCCTTTGAAGTTGTCACATGGTTGGTTGTTGCCAACAGAGAGCAAATGCGGCAGATAGCTTTACAATATTCAAAAATGCATGCAAAATGTTCTGTACCCGTTCGGTTGAGATGCCCTTAACTCCCCGATCGTCCAATATCATACCATGGATCTTATCGACGATTTCTGGTGTTGTAGAATAGCAACTTGGAACAATAATTTGTGACGTCTATATTGTGCAGAAATGTGAACATCAACAAAATGTAAACATCTACAAATTGACTCTAAGCGCGCGTGTTTTATCATGGCTCTTGTCTAAAGTTATTCGGTCATCTAAATGAGGGAAGAATCAACGATATAAATACAAGAAAATATTATATACCTAATCCAGAACGTCATTAACCTAGGCAAGATAGTAAAGACCTAAAGAAGAAGCAAAAGAAAAACGAAATCAAAATTGGAAATGGCAAAACAAAATCTAAATACAGTGCTTTTTTTGATATTTTTGTTTTTCATGAACGTTGGTAGTATCTGTAGTAAAATAAAGCAGCTCCTACCGCGAAAACCATTTTAATGGAACTGCATCAAATAATCTACTGTTAGTATAATGGGCGATACCTCTTTTAAGGGAATGGCTCATTTGGTATAAGCATGAGAGGAACGAGACAAAAAGAATAACAATTTGAAGCAAACAAATGAAAGTTGACTGCATTTCTGGATCGATGTCAGGAACCAAAAGAAAAAAAAACATACTAATTGGTCGAAATTGAATAGTATGAAGTTGAATTTCGAAGAACTTCCACACATGTTCAGTGTGTGTAATTCAGTAAAGGGAAAAATTAAGCTAGGAATAACCAGAGCTTACCCTCAGATGAATTTCCTACTTGGATTTGCATAATATACATGTTCAGCTTAAAACACCGGTAAATTCAGATTTAATAAGTGTGATGAAATTCGAAAATGATGGGGCGTGACACATATAGATTTATAACACGACTGTCGTCAATACCTTGTCTAGCGATAACTAGACGATGCACTCGATTGATTCATTTCACTTGGAGCGTTTGTGGTAAACATGAATAATCTTCTAAAATCGGCGCTAGAACTAGAAGAAAAGATGAAAATAGAATGCTACTATGGTGGAAATTCATGTCAGGAGATGTGAATTATTTATTTATTATCGATTCTGAATTTGTAGCATGTGTGTCAAATAATTTCCTATCAACGTGCACGCGTCCATCATCACCAGATCCTTCCAAATATTTGACAACGATTTACTTGTCTGAAACAATACAATGGGTCTGGCTATCTCCAACTCACAAAACTCTTATATAGCGATCCATGAAACTAATCTGTAGAGTGAAGCTATACGTGGCATTAACGATTTCCTGGCCTCGTTAAAATACCACGCAGAGCTTAGAGTGAAGTTTCACTTGTAATATTCAACTCCGCATCGATATACCTGAAATTATAAATTGGATAAAACTCTATTATTGAAAAAAGTCGATGTTCACTGTCTGCAAGAATTAGATTCCAATCTGAATTAATAGTAATTGGGAATAAATCTCCAAATTGTTAATTGAATTAAAATTAATCTGAGCTCACTCATACACTACCTTTTTCCAAACAGTTCTTAATCACTTTCGCCTAAATTTTAGCCTCACCAGGTAGAAATCGCAGCTCTTCTAGAGTCAATTATTCGTTCCAAAGCAGTACATCGAAGAATACTTCTTATACAAGAGGTAGTTCCGCCTTGAAAGAAAGTTCTACAGCGGAAACTGGCAGCTCTTCAACCAGTGGTAGTTCTAGTTCCAAGACTGACGAATCTACACCACGTAGACGCAGTGATACTTCCTCCGGTGCTTGTTCGACTATGCCTATGAGGGAATGCCTGTGTTTGCCAACAAACCAATCTTTAGCCAAGGAATCGGCCAGTTCGAAGAGCTCCAAACTAGCTCCTATTACAGAAATGTCGGAGCGGTCTACTTCTGCTGGCAGCGTTCCTTATAAAAGTAAAACAAATTCATCAGGTAAACTATTGTTATCTTATTAAATATTATAATAATTACATAATGCTGAAGACTTTGCGAAATATATTTTAATATTTACAAAGTAATATGCAAAGAATTGAATTTTGAGGAATGTTTAAACATCAATCAAGGCGTATAAATATGGATATATTTCTTGTATATGAAATTCCTGTTATTGCACCACTCACATTTTCCAATTTAGTTTGGTTAGTTAATCAAATATTAACGTTCATTATAAGAAATAATAGCTTGCTTATGTCAAGTTTGTTTCTTGTCAGTTTTGGATTGTTTGTATTGCATTTTATATGTTACGATTATTGCAATGAAGCGGAGATTGTGCATAAACTCTGGTGATTATGAATAATCCCCATTACTGTTATTGAATATGATGGATTTATTTATTTAAATTTATTTAAATGAATTAACTCTATCCCAAAATATCAACTACCTATTCGAATGCGATGAAAAAATAGCACATTAAGGCAAAGGGTTGATATTTTTATTCGACACGCAGCCGATGAGGCTCACATGATACAGTCATATTTCATTCATCATAGTACACATTATAATAATAATAATAATATTTAATGTTGTTCAATACATTTGTGTCTATGTTATAAACATACATATATATACTCACATGCATATGTACATATATACGCATGTATGCACACACGTACACACATACACCTACACATACATATTTTTGTAATTTTAATTTTTTATATAATACTAAAATTTACTACATTTAAACCGTCAAGAGGATTGTGTTTGTAGCATCTTAGTATAAGAACCATGAACCACAATAAAGAGAGAACGTATAAAATAAAAATTTTATTATTGAGTAAAAAGAAAATAAAAACTTTTTCGTAGTAAAATATTAATATTTGAAATTAATTTTGTATGCCTCAGTTGTCCATTAGAATTTATTCATTTGTTCGTTATTTTCGATAATCCAATTATTCAAATCTTTATTTATTTTAATGTAAGTTTTCGTCTTGAATGACTCTGGAAGCAAATTGTATATTTTTGGACCTAGATATTTGATATGTTTTTGGCCAGCGTTATTTTTTGTTTTAGATATTTCTAAATGATTTTGTTGTCTTGTATACTTGTTGTGTTTATTTCGTATCTCGCTATGGTCTAATTGTTTTTTATGCATGAATCTAATAATTGTCTACAAATAGTTGTTTGATATTGAGCAGTTTGGCTTCTGTAAAAAGCAGTTTTGTTGAGTAAATTTTAGGTTTGAACGTGCAAACTTTTATAATGTATTTTTGTGTTATAGTTAATGGCATCATTGTTGCTGTGTAAGCGTTCCCATAAAATATAAGTCCGGAGTTTATTATTGATTCAATAAGAGCAGTATAAACAGTAGTGAGATATTTTCTTTTCAGAATGTATCTAAGCTGTCGGAATTTACATCAAACCAGCTTTTAACTTGAGCTAGATTTATTTCAGCTTTTTCTTTAACTGTTTCCCAGGTGTTTCCTTCTATTAGAAGTACTGTGACGTCAGCATAGCAAATGATTTTAATATTATTACTTAATGAAAAGAAATCGTTCATGTAAATTATAAAGAATTAACTAAATTAATTACAAGCTGAGCAAAATGTAATAAGTATTCTTTTGTATTCACATATCGAGTTGTAAAGGGAGATATTCAAATATATAATAAAGATTCTTGACCCAGTATGAATTATATATGAAATTCTCGGGAAA
Source organism: Endomychus coccineus (assembly GCA_958510875.1). Lineage (NCBI taxonomy): Eukaryota > Metazoa > Arthropoda > Insecta > Coleoptera > Endomychidae > Endomychus > Endomychus coccineus. The sequence goes on from OY294070.1 coordinate 102,648,574, forward strand.
TAGGTCACATTGACACTTTGTTTTATATTTTCGTCTTTTCGTACGTTCCGGTCTCACGACCATCATCAGAAGACTTATTTTGTTCAAAACGGGATTTCCTAAAACTAATTATATTAGCACAAAGCGTCCATATCGCACCAATTCCAATTAAAAATGCCCACGTTGCCGAAACGAACAGAACCACGAATAATCGAAATTGTAACACATCAATATTTCAAGTATAAAATATAAGAAGAATCCACTATTCAGTAATATTCTTATAATATAGAAGCGCATGTTGGTGTAGTGTCTCAACGACTGAGGATTAAAACTATTTATTACGTTAAGTATCTACTCTCTAACCAGATGTTTTAACCTTATAAAGACGCATGTAGGAATTTGCAAGAGTTTTCATTAATTAAATTAGTATAAATGTGACTTAATGTCTGAATATTAGTTCTATGATTTACAGATTTGGAGTCACGTTTTATATGAATCATCTCCAGAATAGATCTTTTATAATAATTGGTTTCCTTAGTTAAAATATTAACATTTTTGTAATCAAATTGATGGTTATAGTCAAAGTAGTGTTTAGCAAGGGCGGTGGAATTTTCTAAGTTTTTATTTCTTGAGCTATACTTATGGCCATATATTCTTTTTTGTAATATTGTTAAAGATTCCAGTATACGTCCAATCGCAATCTAAACAATTTAATTTGTATACTGTGTGGATTTGTTTATCTTTAGGTATTAAATTTGAGAAAAATTTCCAAACACAATTAGTAGGCTTATGCGCGACGTTTATATCATACTTTTTTAAACATTTTTTAATTTTCTCTGAGATCTCCGGAATATATGGTAACGTTATATAATTATTTGTATTACCTTTTATGTTTCTTATATATGACGTTCCATTATAGATTTTGTTTATTCTTTCTTTAACGATGGGATCGAAAAAGGTTTTTGGGTAGCCATTCATTTCCAATGTATTACGAACAATTTCTAAATTTTTGATCCTCTGGGTGGGACAACTTAACCGCGCCATCTGTAAGGCTGTTTATCACACTTTTTTTATAAGCTGTTGGTGCAACGGAATTGAAATGAAAATAACGTTGAAACCAAACTTCTTTAGTAAACCACGAAGTTCTTATTTTACCATCTGCATCATGCCTAATGTTCATATATAGGAAATTTATACTTTTGTATTCTATTTTACAAGTAAATTGAAGTTTACAGTGGAAATTATTAAATTTATTAATCACGTACTGAATTTTATCCTTGGGAACACACATAAGACAATCATCTACATACCGTTTAAAGAATAGGGTTGAAAATCTAACGAATTAATAACAGATTCCTCTAGGCATTCTATAACAAGGTTAGCGATAGAAGCTGAAATAGGAGATCCCATTGCTGTGCCGAATATTTGTCTAAAATATTGCTCACCGTATTGAAAATAGGTGCATTCTAAACAAAACTGTACTGCATTCATAAATTCAGATTGATCTAGCGGTGTGTAGTTTTTAATCTCTGCCCAACGTTTTTTGATGCTATTCAATGCCAAAACAACCGGTATATTTGTAAATAAAGAAACAACGTTCAAGGAAATCAGTTGATGATCTACGGGTACGGATCGATTTTTTATAAATTCATTAAAATGCCATGAGTCTTTCTCATAAGATTAATTTTTTCCTATTATATTGTTGATAGATTTTGATAAAAATTTTGATAAATTGTAGGTAGGCGCTCCAATATTACTAACAATGGGTCTTAAAGGTATATCACTTTCATGTAGTTTTGGGAGCCCATAGATATAAGGTGTTTGTTCATTATGGCAAATTAATGTTGCACCAACAGCCTTGCAGATCACGCGGTTAATTTATTTATCGAAATAAACAGTTATTATGAATAATATCCAACATTCAACAGTGAATTTGGTTAATTTTCATTGTATCATATGTACAAAGGCAATAAACATAAACTTCCAAATAAGTAAATAAGCAAAAGTATATGAAGCCGAGGTTGGGTGATGCAGAATCAACATTGAATTCGAAACTCCAAGTGTCAACGTCATCGCAGGTTAGTTTGTGAGGTTTTTGACAGATTACTTTTTTATTTCATATACATTTTTGGGAATACTAGATTAGTGAGTTATTTGGAAGTTTGTTTTTGTAATTAGTGATCTTTTATGACCTTGGACACATGTTTTATTGACGTTTACACTCAAATATCAACAGCGCAAGCCGCGGCCCAAAGCCAAAATAGAATGGTTCGACTAGACGCTTGCCTAGAGAACAAACTTGGAAAATGTATCAAATTTACCACCAATCACTGGAGATTATTTATAATGCCCGGTATGTTTGATGAATTGCTACTTTTTAAGGATATTCTCAATATTAGAGGGGATTATGCATAATAACCGGATTAATGGAATTTACCGTGACATATATTCGTAATATTTGCACACTGCGACCTTATCTTTCGCAGAGGTCCCCAAACATTTTTCTCCCGTAGACCACGTGCCGATTTTTCTGTTTTGGGTAGACTCCCTGATTCCCTAATATTGATTTTTGACAAATTCATCAACTTCAAATGTGAGTTTGACAGAAGTTTTGTGTCACACACAGCGGTGGAAATTTAAAAATATATATATATTAAGTTTTATGGATATAAATTGTCTTTGTCGGCGCAATGCCGCGATAAAAACGAATATATTGTTGTGCAGCCCATCAATTTTATTGACGTTGCGTCGTGCAAGTGCAAGTCCAGTTCGTCTACTTTTCTATGATGCATCGAGTATGCGGTAGGAAAATGAAGTATAACCAAATAAGTAAAATATGTATACGCTATGCTGCTATTGTGGACCTCACATGACGTTCTGATATTCTTTCACCCGGTCTTCTAGAACCGCACAGTAAAAATCTGGACAAAGTTTTTACTAGTTTCAGTAGTTTCACGTACTGTGATAATAATGCGAACAGCCTATTTACACAATTTTACGAAGTATACATATAATTAGGAAATATATATGTCTACTATAAAAAGTATTACGCAAGTATATACATAGGTAGTATCTTTGTTAGGTGTATTATTACATTTACAGGAAGCCAACATTTTAAGAACAGCTTGCCTGAATGGGATGGGATTATGTTAGTTAACATTTTCGAAAGTATTTTATTTCAATTTATTTTCAGTGACTTTCCTTCAGGTTTATTGCGTTTATTCAAGTATTTTGACCAATTTTGTTTCCAAATTACTTACATGGTACTCTGTTGACTATATTCTATTCCTTTGTAGATAGAGGAATCAAAGGTGTCCATAGAAGGAAGGCAATTGAAGTCAAGCCTACATTTATGTCATTGCAAAGGTAACTCAGCATTAATATATTTGAAAAATACGATGAGGATTTCAGTACGACTCACAAAACTGTACACTTTTTTATTTGATGGCTCGTAATATTTCCATCAACAAGAATTCAAAAAATCTGTATAGGTTTTTAACCTATCCCTAGGCATATCTCCAGACTTAAAAGGAATATCGTTTTGAATTTTTGGTAGAAGACCTTTGATTCTGAAATATTTTCAATTTTCCTCCACTTTCCGTTATGCCGGAGGTGCATATGAACTTTGTTATTCTAAATACAACAAACACCTTTTTTGCATTTTTGGTTTCTCCGTCGAAATTAAAAGTGAGTTCGATGATACTACCCTACCTTGATTTACAACTGTTTTTGAGTTTTTTCAATCGAAAAAAATACATAGCATTTGCAGGGTTTTACTTTATTGTGATTATCTTCAAAAATGATTTATAGAAATTAATCTTTTGTTGTAACTCACTATGTATCAATAATTTATAAATGTGCGAAACAAAATTTTGGAAAAACTAAAGTCATGAAAGGGGGTAAATTTAAATTCTCGATGACTTAATTCATTCAAATAGCACCCAATACTTTTTTCCACCATCAGATTGGCCGTTGATTGTTCTCAAAAAAGATATGAGGTACTATGCGACTAAGACTGAAATTTTTTGCGGAAAACGTTTAATACAAACTTCAAAAAAAAACCGTAGACTGATACTGTTCAAATCACATTTAGGTTGCCATGGATATGTGTATTTTTTCAAATTCGAGATACGTCAACAGTGAATATTCATCATTTACATGGTTTACAGGTTGGTACAAAATAACAATGATTATGACAATAGATAATGAAATAATATTATAATCAACTTTATTACTAATAAGAATAAAATAAAACTCAAATAAAACAAATCTAGATAATCCAAATTACCTAGAAGAAAGAAATAAAGCTGAGATTGGTACAAAATAACAATGATTATGACAATAGATAATGAAATAATATTATAATCAACTTTATTACTAATAAGAATAAAATAAAACTCAAATAAAACAAATGTAGATAATCCAAATTACCTAGAAAAAATAAATAAAACTGAGATTATTAAATTGATTTCTCAATTAGGATGAACATATGAACTGATTTGAATGTATTATTGAACTTGAATAAAAACTGAGAAAAACAAACTGTGATTGAAAATCTAAAACCACTCCGATGTAGCGAAATCCACTCTTCTTACCTAAAACACTCTGAAGAAATCATTAAGGTGAATTAATTGAAAATGACAAAGTGCCAAATATAACTGAAGGTTTCTGGCATAGCTGCTATTATTTATAATGCGTCATTTTTCTCAAAAATCAATCTACAATTAGGGGAAGGAAGCCCGAATTGATTAACCAATAATTTGACTTAGAATGATCCTGCTTTTAATTTTATACTGAACATATTTCTAGTAAATTAGGAGAGATGAAACCAATAAGTAGTAAGATAAACCTTTCTCTCTATTGACTCCTCTAATTCAGAATGTTTTTGGTGGGGATTTCTAAACCTATCTGTCCTTTTCTAAATATTACTAACTTATTTTCTTCTTTATTAATTATAATAAATACAATCAGAATAAATTTAATTACAATTTTGATGATCAAATACTACGTTACGTCCCGATTTACGTGTGATACACTTTCATTAATTATGTATCGTATGAAAGAAAGACGTTTTCATATTATGACTTTCATATGGGCAAATCCGCTACCCAAGCATCTACAGATGGTTAACATTAATATTTATCACATCTTAGCAAAGCTATTTGATTCGTTTCCCGTCCTATTAGTCCAGGCTGTGAACTCGATATTTAGCTATAATAAAAAAAACAAGTAAGTTCGAATCAAACATTTTTTTTTGCATTAGCTTCAGGAGGTTCTCAGGATCATTCATACACCTTAAAACCTCTTGGAAATCCCAACCTCACCCATTGGGCGAAAGTCTTGAATTGCATTTTCTACAAAAAATGTATTTTGGCATTTCGAGTGTACCTAGGAGGTTTTTTGGGTCGCTGAACACGAATTCGTAGTCAGATGTACTTGCAATTCATCGTAGGGGTGGTCAAATTGACAAAATTTTGCACTCCTATATGTTATTTTGCACTCCTATATGTTATTTTGCACCCTTATATGTTATTTTGAAATTTACGTGTTTTTGGCATTTCGAATGCACCAAAGGGGTTTTTTGGGTCGCTGAATACGATTCCGAGGCCAGATTCACTCCGAAATGAATTTAAAATGCAAAAATAATAAAAATTTAGAAGCGTGTCAAATTAGCCATTTTTGTAAATTTCCCACCCCTACGATGATATTCGAGTAAATCTGGCTTCGGAATCGTATTCAGCGACCCAAAAAACCTCCTTGGTGGATTCGAAATGCGTAAAAAACAAGTAAATTGCAAAATAACATATAGGGGTGCATAATTGGCCAATTTCGTCAATTTTACCACCCCTACGATGGATTGCAAGTGAATCTGGCTACGGATACGTGTTCAGCTACCCAAAAAACCTCCTTGGTGCACTATAAATTCCAAAATACCTTTTTTTGTAGAAAATACAATTCAAAACTTGGACATTTCGGGCCATTTTCGCCCCCAATGGGTGGGTTTGGGGTTCCCAAGAGGTTTCAAGGTGTATGAATGATCCTGAGAACCTCCTGAAGCTAATGCAACTTCCGGTTCATAGCCTGGACTATATATTGGTTATTGATCTTGACAGGTTTATGATTTTCTTCAGAACGTGAAAGTTATGTGAAATTATTGAAACTTTCTTGACCCTGCAAGCTATGGTATGATATCACGCTGCTTGAAGCGGGTGTGAATTGTCTTTCATTTATTTTAGAAATTCTTCCACTTTTCTCATGCTACATCAGTTATTGATACTAAACAGAAAACATCTGGCAACCGCTAAATATTCTTGTTACTTTGCTTGTAGATATTTTAATTTTAGATGAAATTTAAATTTTTAAAAATGATTTTGTTTTGAATATTGGAAATGGCCTGTATTAAACCCTCATTAGAGGTTCAGATGGTTAACATTAATATTTATCATATCTTAGCAAAGCTATTTGATTCGTTTCCCGTCCTATTAGTCCAGGCTGTGAACCCGATATTTAGCTATAATAAAAAAAAAACATGTAAGTTCGAATCAAAAATTTTTTTTTGCATTAGCTTCAGGAGGTTCTCAGGATCATTCATACACCTTAAAACCTCTTGGAAATCCCAACCTCACCCATTGGGCGAAAGTCTTGAATTGCATTTTCTACAAAAAAGGTATTTTGGCATTTCGAGTGTACCTAGGAGGTTTTTTGGGTCGCTGAACACGAATTTGTAGTCAGATTTACTTGCAATTCATCGTAAGGGTGGTCAAATTGACAAAATTTTGCACTCCTATATGTTATTTTGCACTCCTATATGTTATTTTGCACCCTTATATGTTATTTTGAAATTTACGTGTTTTTGGCATTTCGAATGCACCAAAGGGGTTTTTTGGGTCGCTGAATACGATTCCGAGGCCAGATTTACTCCGAAATAAATTTAAAATGCAAAAATAATAAAAATTTAGAAGCGTGTCAAATTAGCCATTTTTGTAAATTTCCCACCCCTACGATGATATTCGAGTAAATCTGGCTTCGGAATCGTATTCAGCGACCCAAAAAACCTCCTTGGTGGATTCGAAATGCGTAAAAAACAAGTAAATTGCAAAATAACATATAGGGGTGCAAAATTGGCCAATTCCCAAGAGGTTTCAAGGTGTATGAATGATCCTGAGAACCTCCTGAAGCTAATGCAATTTCCGGTTCATAGCCTGGACTATATATTGGTTATTGATCTTGACAGGTTTATGATTTTCTTCAGAACGTGAAAGTTATGTGAAATTATTGAAACTTTCTCGACCCTGCAAGCTATGGTATGATATCACGCTGCTTGAAGCGGGTGTGAATTGTCTTTCATTTATTTTAGGATTTCTTCCACTTTTCTCATGCTACATTAGTTATTGATACTAAACAGAAAACATCTGGCAACCGCTAAATATTCATGTTACTTTGCTTGTAGATATTTTAATTTTAGATGAAATTAAAATTTTCAAAAATGATTTTGTTTTGAATATTGGAAATGGCCTGTATTAAACCCTCATTAGAGGTCTACTTTAAAGCAACATTCACCAAACCACTAGCTCCAAACATATCAGTAGGTATATATGATATAAATAAATGATAATTCCTTTGACAACCTTTTGTGATTTCAATTATACTTTTTAAAATATTCTATATTTCCAGTGATAAGTCGGCGTTCACTCATCTATCAACATTTACTCAACCATCGTCATCGTTTTTCGGTCATTCTGCAAATAGGGTAAGCTTAAAAGTATATAAATTTATATCTTAATAATTTTATTTAATTATGTCCATTTGTTAGACTATTTAATTTAAAGCTTGTTGGTTATTTTTCTATTCGAGTTGCAGCTATGCTTTATACAACCTTTGAAAGCAGTACAATCTTTATTATAAATGACTCAACCACTGTGATTATTATATAACGTATGTTAAAGTAGTTTTTCAATGTTTATTTGTATTTGCGCACTGCTATAGATTACGTGTAATATAATTTTTGGCTTACATTATTTGATTGTCAATGTGTGGTTGTATTTTCAGTCTCTAACTGTTCTCTTATATTTTATATACTGAATATTTATTACCAAACCTTTATGCACCTCGAAAAGCATGATTCATTGATTCATTGATATATTTTTTATGAAGGTGGCTATTAATTTTCTTCCGCCCTAAGAAAGTCTGTTATTGTGACAAATGACGTATAGCGGAAGAAATGCAGAACATTGAATTCAATTACACTATAAATAAGAAACAATCACTCTTATCCACTAAAAATACTGTTAAAGTACTAAGAAACTTTCAGCTACCAAGTAGCCTCGGAGTAAACTAAATTAGAAATCCAAATAAATGTGCCTGCGTAAATACTATTTGGAATTATAAGCTATACCCTCAGCTGGAGATAAATCTTAAATTTTTGATCAATAACTTAATTTCTAAACAAAAAAAAGAATTGGAATGCAACCACTAGTACAACCTGTTTAAAGATGTAAGATAAAGCTGAAAAGCCATTTGGTAACACTTTTGATAAAGTTTTCGACAAAGCCTGGACTTAGAAAATCGATGTTGAGAGAGGGACAAACTAGAAGGATTATTCTAACTCAGTGTAAAGATTATTTTGCACATATAAAGAAAAATAATGGTAGAAAATTAGCGTTAGCCGAACATATTTTAAATACACTATTTCTCTAGAAAGTTTATCACTTTCAAAAGTAGGGACAAATATCTAGGTATTTTAGAAGGGATGTAAATTTATAAACGAAAAACAATTTAATGATTTATCTCCAGCTGAAGGTAATCCCTTATATACCCTATTAATTCCAAATGGTATTTAAACAAGCACATTTCGTTTTCTAATTTATTTTACTCTGATGATGGCTACTTGGTAGCTGATTGCTCCTCAGTACTATAACAGTATTTTTACTGAATAAGGGTGAATGTTTTTTATTTATATTGTGAACTCCTTTGTAGTTTATTTTTGAATTTAATTAATCAAAAACTAAAACTTCTAATCCCTTAACATGTGATTTACGATCGTTCCTTTGTTGCTTTATTTCAAATCCATTTGTTATTTTGAGTGTATAAATATGAAATTTTTTTTTTTTTTTCATTTTCAACTCATTTATTCATCAACGATACTACTACTATCAACTAAAATCCAAGGATTACTTAACTTTATCAGACTTATGAATGTTTGTATGGCAGAAATGATTGTAACATTGATAAGGTGAATTATTATTATAGAGATGGATTCTACAGGATAATAAATCGTTGGAATTATTTGCAAGATGAAGTTGACTCCGACATTATGTAAATCCATAAATGCCATATTGGAAAGGTTTTTAAATTGATTAAAAATGAGATTGTACTTAAACTTTGATGTACCGGGATATCAAAAATTATCTTGGTCAAGGGTGGTTGTGGAATCTAAAACGTGTGTCTTACTTTACGTTTGAAATAATTATGTCACTGTCACACTGACATCATCAGTAACCTACAAATTTCATACCTATTTATTTCAGTTGTAAAACAATAATGAACTACAAATTAAAAATTATCTTGGTCAAGGGTGGTTGTGGAATGTAAAACGAAATGTTAACTTTGAACCTTTTACAAGGTCGCAATAGCCACAAACGGGGTCGAAAACTGTTTTAATTTGGTTAATTTTCGATAAATCGAATGACGTTCACGTGAGGAGCGCGTAGCTCGCGAGTTAGAAAAGTGCAAATCTTCGGAACATAGAACGTCTTCACGAGGACTTTTCGCATGCGGTTTTCGCTCCATGTCGTTAGTTTATGAACGGGGCCAACTAAATAGCATTGTCCCGGCCTTCAAAATGTCGATTAAATAGGAAAATTTAATTAAAATAGAAACAGGTACTCTTAGGTCCCAGCTACGCGCGTCTAACGTGCGACGTACCAAAGGGAATTTTCTAGCTACTAAAATATACCCAAAAGCGGTTAAAAGCTAGCGGCCTATAGCCGAAAACACTTTATTATAACTAGCGCCGGCCGCACGGGGCATAAAACGGCCCCGAATTAACAAGATCGTGGAAAAAAGTATAAACTCTAACTGACGCGTAGCGAGCTCCTCGAGGCATATGTCAAAATGATTACGTTCGTAGCTAATTACATAGGACGTCTGGCGTTTATGCAATTGTGTTTTTATACAATTCAAAACTTCTAATTTCGATAGGCCACGTGAAAATCATGGAGTCTAAAGCGCTAGAGACTTCTGAGTGTTATAACATTCGTATAAAATTGCGAAATTTCTCACTTTTAGAAACTTAAAATTAATTAATTTGACACAAGTTCTGATAACGTAAAGTAAGACACACGTTTTAATAATTTTTGATATCCCGGTACAAATTTGATGTTTCGATTGCACTGCAACATGTCAAGTTAACACATCAAATTCTGAACTGTAATCTCATTTTTAATCATCATTTTAAAAACCTTCCTTAATAATTACGTTGTTACCATATTTCCCATAAATCTTTTTAAAATTAAGTAAAATGTGAGTTCAATGTTTCCAAAAATCTTTGGTTTTATTTTTTCATTACATGAATATTATTTATAGAATATTTTAAAATGACGGATAAAAGATTGGCCGGTACCAAATTATTCTTTTCAGTTCTGAAACCAGGAAAAACTGAATAGATCCTAATACTTTCGATTTCTTCTCCAACTCTTCTTCATAATTCCACAAAACTGGACATTTGATTATCCCAAATCGATGATTAGTATATTCCCATTTGATTTTTACCTCTAGTTATTTCATACGCACACATAAATAATATCAATTCTTTTAAAGTTTAATTCTATTTTCAGACACTTTACGAATATTCTAGTGATGGTAGTGCCGTAACCACTTCCGACAGAAGGTGAGACACCATGACGAACTCTGGGAAATTTACCGAAATTGCCGAAATATTTTTCATTGTATCGTTTCACTCTTCACCACCTACTTGATAGGAAATTATATCCATATTTTTGAATTAAAAACTACTTGATATCACTTTAATTTGTAACGCCGAAACTCGAGTAACGGAAGGTAATGAAAGTGATATCAACATAGTAGTGTTTAATTCTACAATTTTTCTCATTTCACCCAAAAAATCAAACGTTTTCATAAAGAAAAAGTTAATGACAGTGGCGGACTTAGGCATTGCAGGAGTATGCCGCTCTGATGACTTACGTACACTTAAGTTGGAGAACATAAAACCCAAAGATTACAGGGACATCACTTATGGTAATATTCCAGATTGTGAAAATGGTATGTCAGGTCCTTTTTTTTTCTATACTTGGATTGCACGAGGGGAAAACCTTTGATGTTCGAAGAACATCATGTGAACCAACGATAGAATATTGAGAAAGGAGATAGGCATTCGAATTTTATTTGAAGGTTTGGAGGTTATAGGCATGGGGAAAGACCTCACTAGGCAAAAAGTTCCACAGCTTCACCGTTCGATAGATAAATTAAGTCTGATAGGAAGAAGTTCGGCAGGTCTCGAGCTTGACAATGAAGGGATGACTAGCTGGAGCTCATCTAATTCGCCTATCTAGAATCTCTCGTGGTGGAATGACAGACGAAGTTTTTGATGAACATTGATCATTGGAATATCTGTAGAGAATGGAGAGAACGCTTATCTTTCTACCATGTTCTAGAGAGGCCAATGAATTCGTATGTGTGACATCGTCAATCAGGCGAATAGGTCTCTTCTGGGTAGAATTCTAAAGTTACAACTTATGTTTGGGAGCCGAACTCCAAAAATTGAACAGTACTCCAGGACAGGTCGAATCGGTGCTTTGTAGATTATGAGGAACTCTTGGAATGGAAAGTAGTTCTTGGCATATAATAGCAAACCAAGTTTTTGTGAAGTGCTTTTCGCAATGGACCTCATGTGATCGTCCTACGCAGTGGTACTGTTGGTGGTGATTCTGAGCATGGATATGATTGAACACTCCATAGGTATGGTTGTAGCCGACATCATCATTTTTGGGAATGTGGAATCTGCCTTCCTGGAGAAGATACAAGTTTGAGTTGTGGTTGTATTGAACTCTGCTGGATTATCAGATCCCCATTTCAAAATCGTAGCCAGATCTCCAATAATTGTGAAAATCCTCTGGCTGTATTGGATGATATAGGGGCTTTAGATCAGAAAGCAGTATGAAGTGTACTATCAATTGCAAAGTTGTGAACGGGACAGCTGATCACCTCACATCAGATCTTTGATATGGAGCAAAAACATCGTTGGTACCCTGTGGAACACCAGCGTTAATAGTCATCGTACTAGAGGACCATCACATGGAGTGATGTATCTGGGGAAAAAACTCGGTAGTTGAGACGGCAAACCATATGACGGAAGTTTACCAAAAAGGCCCTGGTGCTAGACTCAAAAGATTTGGAGATACCCAATGCTACAGGTAGAGAATACCCATATTCTTGATATATTTCTGTCATACATGTATTACAGGTCTCTTTTTGATCTCTGCTGACGAAAGCCATGTTGCCCGTCATTTACGATTTTGGAGCTTTCTAGGTTACGGATGAGCTTGATGTTGATTGCTTTGATCGTCACTGTAGAGATCAAAGATAATAGTGCAATGGGTCTATAATTATTAGGAATTCTTTTTTTTGGAATTGGTTGAACTCTAGCTGTCTTCCAGCTGGATGGAAATACACCAAGTTTACATAAAAACCACCTGCAGAAAACTTGTGTTTATTCTGGCGCATATTCCCTGAGAAGCAGGGCCGGATTAACACTATGAGGGGCCCTAAGTACAACAGATTTTAGGGGCCCCTCCACTCCTTTTTTTTAAATAACTCTTTATTCATAGAATAAAATAATTTGTAGAGTAATATAATGCTCTAAATCGTGGAGAAGGTTATTGCCAGGAAAATAAGTACATAAATGAATATTTACACTATTAGTACGTCTTCTTAATTTGACATAATATACAATGCGATGAAGAGTAGTTATAAGCGCGAATTATTCGCCTTTAATACAAAATCAACTAATTCTTGACTACTTTTAGATATTACCAGTCGTTAGGCATACGCAAACTTTTACATTCCAGTAATTTCTTTACTTCGTTATTTTTTGCCAGAAAAATTTTCATTATTAGTTTTTTAATTTTTAATTTTTACAATTCCCTCGGGGCCCTCAAAATGTCGGGCCCTAAGCTATAGCTTGGTCAAGCTTATGCTATAATCCAGCACTGCTGAGAACGACATGTGTAATTCTGTCAGACTGCATAGCCTTTTTGGTATTGAGATCGAGCAGAATGCCTGATTGTGCGCTGACGGCTTTGCCCGAAAAGGTGGTAATTTGGTGTCTTTCATGGCTAAAGGAATAATTATGGTTTTATTGCTGTCAAAAGCTCAACGGTATAATATGTACAATATTCTAGTCAATGAACGTAAGGGGAGTTATCCAAATTATGTTAACAATGTTACTAATTGCAATAACAGTACTATTAATATAAATACTAATTGATAAGTGATAAAATTTCAAGAGCAACAGATATTTTATTGGCATTTATGACACTGAATCTGTTTTTTCTCCAGGGAGGTAAGTAGCTCTCGTCATCAATAAGAACCAGCATTTTTTGGGTAAAGTCTACAATAACACAATGTAACAATAGTCTAGTCATCAGTGGGAGCAGATAAATTCGTTATTTTGGTAAAACAATATGAAATAAAACATTTTACGACACATAACAGTAAAATATTATTGAAGTATCGTTTAGAAATTCCAGATTCGACACGTTCCTCGCCTCGTCCGTATACATTTGAACTTTAAAATTTAAAATTTAAAAGTAATTTTCTGTTCTTGTAAACGTAAATTAATATATATAATATAGTAATCTTTACTCAAACGAGCAAACTGACTCTCACAAAAAAAATGAATAATGATATATTTCAGCTGCTGTTGAATTCAAGTGTGCGTCGAACTGCCTTTTCTATGTTCGTACTCCGACAGGCAGCGATCTCGTAGGCGTGTTAGTTACATCAAGGTTCCTAACAATACACATCTTTAATGCATTTTGTAGATAGAGAATTTATGGAATATTCCAATCAAATTAACTCCTCATTGATATAAATATGATGCACACTTTGAAACTTGGAACCCAAACGAATTTTAGCGGAATTTATCCACATAGCTCTGCAAACATTACTTCCGAATGATTTAATGTAAGCAAGCTTCATAGAACAGACAACCCAGATTATGCTATAACAACTTTAAATTCGAAAAATGACACTATAAATAAGAAACATTCACCCTCCACTAAAAATACTCTTGTAGTACTGGGAACCTTTCGGCTACCAAGTAGCCATCATCAGAGTAAACTAAATTATAAATCAAAATGTCCCTGTTTAAATAATACACACATCAAAAGAATCTAAGGGTCAAGCATATTTTGGGATTGTTTGTTAATTCTCGGAACTTCACGTGGCATTATCGCGTTGCAGATCTTTGTTTGTTATTTACACAATACTTTTTTATCATTTTGAACATGTGTTCTTCTTTTTTTCCAACGACTATACATTTTCTTCACGTCGTTCCTTGTTTCATTCATCAGATCAAATCAGATGTTATCCGACCAGCGAATGGTAATTATTGAAAATTTTGAGTAGTGTTGTTTGTCTAAATTATGGAACGTAATCACCTTCAGAGAGGCGTGCACTTAAGGGCCATTGGAATGCTTCAAGCTGGAATGTCGCAGAGGGTTGTTGCCAATGAATTAGGGACTAACCAGTCCACTATAAGTCGTTTATGGATTCGTTATAATCAAACTGGTGATGTTAGAGAGCAACATACTGGCCGTACTAGAACAACAACGGCGGCACAGGACAGATTTCTGGGAATTCAAGCTCTGAGAAATCCAACCCACACGGCAGGTCAACTATAAGTTTGGAACTCAGAAACGCTCACCATATACAGATAAGTGACCAAACTGTGAGAAATAGACTACACGAGTCCAATTTACGTGCCAGGCGTCCATGGAGAGCTCCACCATTATCCAGAGGAAATCGCGAGGCCCGAATAGTCTGGGCTAGAAATCACATCGAATGGGGCTTGCAAGAATGGACTCCTGTGTTGTTTAGTGATGAATAGAAATTCGGTTTACGTCCAGATACTAGACGTACTCGTGTATGGAGACAACCTGGAAATGTTTGGAGACTTAGGACTGCACAGGAAGTTCACATCTACCAAGGCGGAACAGTGATGGTTTGGGGTGGTATCAGCATTGGCGGAAGAAGGTTTGTAAATGCTCTTAGATATAGGGACCTGATATTAGAACCATTTGTCATTCCGTATGCAGCTGCAGTAGGTGAAAACTTCATCTTCATGCATGACAATGCGCGCCCTCATACCGCCGCGAGCGTAAGAGATTACTTGGATGAGAGTGGTATAAGTGTTTTGGACTGACCTGCTCAAACGCCAGACCTGAATCCGATTGAGCATGTGTGGGATTTGCTTGGCAGAAGAATTTTAAGGCGTAACATTTTCTTCCAGACACGAAATCAATTGTTCCATACTCTGGTTGAAGAATGGAATGCGATTGATCAGGAAAGCATCGATAACCTTATTCTCAGCTCACCAAATCGATGTAGGGCAGTTTTGAACAATCGCGGTGGACACACTCTGTATTAGACATTGACCAGTGACAATTTTTTTGCTCAGAATCCTAAGTGCATTGAATTCGAATTTTTCACTCTTTTCAGTTAGATTAAAGCTTTCAATTGATTTGCAAACTTTTTTTGATGTGTGTATAATGCAAACAAGGGATTACGCCCAACTGAAGAATTCAAGAAATTGATTTTCCGCTTATACATTTCCATCCGTTCTAAATTACCTAAATATTTGTCTGTACTGTGTTTTAAAAGTGATAAACTCTCTTGCGAAATAGTGTGACCTGTATTCAAAATGTTCCTTCTAGTTTGACCAACATAGCATTTTGAACACGACTCACGATTTTGTAAATCCCTTATTTGTCGGAGTCTAAACGGCTTTTTAACTTGTTCATCTATAAACTGGTTGTATCGCAAATTTATAAAACAAATTATGGAATTTGTTAATTACTGAAGGATGATGCATTCTAATGAAGTATTTTAAGGTAATGGTTCGAATTTGGTTAGTTGGCTAGGTTCCAATTTTCTTTTTTGTTTAGAAATTAATTTATTGATCAAAGATTTGTCTGCACTTTAAGGGTATTTTCAGTGGATGAGGGTGAATATTTCCTATTTATAGTGTTATAGTGTTTCTACAGTGTGAACTCTTTTATAGAAAATCGAAAGATGAGCTTAAGGATTTCTATTTTTTTAATTCTTTTGCCTAGAATGGCAATAGCTATGACTATGTGAAGATCGAATCATGTGTTATCTTCTGAATTATATTTGAAAGCTTACATAGAAGTTTGAAGCTTTAGATTTCCCTCTTGTATGAGGAATGAGAATACTTGAAGTTTCTAATAAGACATTAATCTAACCAATTTTTTTATTTTCAGAACCGACATTTCCAGTGATTCTATTGAACATCCAGGAGTTGATGTACAAAAAACTACATCGAAAAGTAAGCAAATGTTTCTCATCTTTGAAAGATCGATTACGCCAAATTTATTGTATACATATTTAGCAGTTCCATCGGGATATTTGTTTTATACATTCAGAGTTTTTATCATAATTCAAGGAGAACGATCAAATGGAAGAACAATTATTTTGTGTTTATACCACTTCCAATAATAACATGAAAACGTTATAATTTCAACACCGAAGTACCACCATCGAACTGTACAAAATTATGAAATAAACAATAAACAGTTCAAGTATAAATACGAACTAAAGTACAGTAGGATTAATGCAATAACAATTAGGATTAAGGGATCATCGGAAATTCTAAAATTTGTGTATCGTGGGAAAATACAGTGTGAATTAAGAAACAAATTGTGCATCATGATAATTATTTTTCAATATTAATATTTTAAGAATTATTCTAAGAGTGCTTTGAAAGACAAAGGAAGAGATCACTTTAGTCTAACTGATCGTTCTTGATCATATGGTTATAGTAGTTTTTGACAACTTTATTAAGTTTTATTTATTCTAATGTATTTAATTTTAAACCTTTGGTTTGATTATGTAAAATGCTTAGGCTAAATTAAGAAAGTATGACAATTAGCAAAGGTCGAGTCTGTTTTGCAAAGTGTGAAAGAACGAAAATGTTCATGGTTTCTAATTTGAAAATTACTACAAGTATGGGCAAATTAGCTTATAAACTCCAGGCTTACTATATTTATTGGTTTTGTCTTCAGCATTATATATGAGACGGTTCATGTTGTGGTTTGACAGCGATTTTAAAATTATGGCGTGATAAAATGTTAGAAATGTTTCCGCATACGGAACCAAAATACGCCAGAGACATGAATTTTGTTGATACATCTATGTGTTTCATATATCCTGGTGAATATTGTAATGAGTTAATTGTTGTTGTTTGCGGTTAATACATTTTGTTATTTGATCTACCGAAAAACCATTATTGATAACTATTCGTTTTATTGTGTTCAATTTTTTTTTGACAATTCAAAATGCTCTCTCCTCTATGAATCATTGAGTGATATCCTGCTAATTTATGGCTACTAACCTGAATTATGAATAGTGATGTCTGTAAAGTGGGTGTTTATTCTATTATGGTCACGTATTAGTGTTAAGTCTAAAATGTTGATTCTCCCATCTTTTAATGTTTGCAACGTAAATTTAATTGTTGGATGAAGCTGGTTAATAAATGGAAGAAAGTGATTTAATTGTCTGGATCTGCCCTTGAAGAATTGCCATCTACGTAACTAAACCAAAATTGAATGTGATTTTTTGCCAATTTACTGTTCTTAATTTTGTCCTCTAGATCAGATATAAAAAAGGTCTGCTAATAGTAGACTCAACGGGTTACTCATAGCAAGATCTGAATTCTGTACATACAATTTATTGTTAAACTGACAATGGTTTTGGCTTAAGTGTAGGTCAAACGCAAGTTATATTCCATTATGAATTTAAGGGCTAATATGTGAACTATCTAAAATGTTCTTGTACATTCTGTTGTTGGAATATTGTTGGAAACATCTAAAGATACTAGAAACTTATTAGTTCGTATATGGTGTTTTTTGACTAGTTCAGACAATTCGAGTGATTTTATTACAGTAGTTTAGATTTAAAATTAGTAAATATTTTTGAATTTCTTATTCAAATTGACTGCAAGGTCTGATGTCGAACTTTTAATGTAAAATACTACAGGTCGTATAGGAGAATTGCCTCTGATTTTTAATTTTAGTTTAGGAGAGCACGGATTACTGTTAATAAGTTTTTTGACTCCACCTAATCATTTTTACAAGCAGGTCATACTTTTTCTAATTGAGTATTTTCCATAATTCAACCAAAAGTTTCAAATTGAATACATCAGAATCAATAGATTTATAAAGGTGTCAAAAACTCCTATAACAATATCTTAAATAACCTATACTAAAGTGATCTTTTAGTTTGTCTTTCAAAGCACTCTTAGAATAATTCTTAGAATATCAAAAAATAATTATCCTAATGCACAATTTGTTTCTTAATTCGCACTGTATTTTCTCATGATCCACCAATTTCGGAATTTCCGATGATCCCTTATTCGTGATTGTAACTTTAGTTCGTATCTATTCTTGAACTGTTTATTGTTTACTTCACAATTTTGTATCTGTTTGATAGTGGCACTGTGGTGTTGAAGATGTAGTAAAGTTTTCATGTTATTATTGAAACTAGTATAAAAACAAAGTAATTGTTCTTTCATTTAATTGTAATGATAAATAACCATGAAGTAACAGCTTTTAACATCGATCACTTTTACTTTGTTTTTATCACCATCAAAATAAGTGATAAAAGTCAAAGTGAAAGCGTATTATACTATCAATATGATAAATTATCACAAATTAACGGCTTCCACCATCGATTTTTTATTCCCATAAATACTTCAATATTTTTCTGTATAAGACATAATATTTGTTAAATAGCGCACTGCTGGACATCGAGAAATAGCATTCCAAAATTTATTTCATATTCACTGAAAATCTACTTCAAATAAGTCAGTTTACAATTGAAGTAAAATTTTCGCCTGAAATTCATATAGTCAATAAATTTCATTTCAGGTAATACTCAAGATACGGATTATTCAAGGTGATCGAGGTCTTAATTTCTGTTTTTGTATTTACAACAATTTATATAACAATAAAGTTATTTTTAACTTCAACATGATATTTCATTGACATAATAAATACAGGTAATTTCAACAATTTTATGTTAAATACTTTCAGTTCATTGTGAATGTGAAAGTCTAAGTACATACTGAAGTAGACATTTTCCGTTTTGAGTCGGTTCTCAATTATAACCTGAAAAAATGGTTACACCTTCTTTATTGATTGCATTCTATCTATCATCGATCCAGACACTTCCTTCACAAAAAGTGAAGTTTTTATTGTATAAAAACGAATAACATAGAATAAGTTTTCCTGTAGACTGTCTTATATTGACAAGCACCTATAGTTCGGGACATTAGAGATCGCCTAATAGAAGAATGTGAGTCCAGCTTATAATATCTTAATAAATGTCTAGCGATAAACATTTTTCCAACAATGTGTTTATATAGATGGTTTTGCGCTGTTAAGTCTTGTAGTGGCTAATTGTATAGAAGTGTGGTTGTATGGCGAGGAGAAATATCATTGCTATTATGAAATTTTGGTCGTTTTACATCAACTGCTTCTACGGTGCTGCAAATATACTGTTTACGTTGACCCCAATTAGTTTTATCCGAAAAACTTTTCGTGTCTTCTTCTGTGACAGTTGAACATTTCTTTGTATTCGTTTTTCGTATACATTTACATCTGTCTTTGAGAATTCTCTTTCCTCTGGTTATGTTATGAAGAGTGTTCTTCTGACAATCAGTCTTAGAAAACCCCAATTATTTCTTTCTTTTTAAGCTATTGCATATCATAGCTTTTATCGCGGGCTTTGAGCGCGGCGACCGAATCAAGAAATTCCGTAACGAAAATAACCTAACACCTCCCACTCCGCCTACCATGTAGCTCGGCCGAGCGTTCACTTAACGTGTATGTATATGGTACGACTGTACGAAGCTCGCACGGATCGAGACGAGCTGCTCCGAAATCGGACGAATACGTAAGCAGTTGTTTGTGAGAGAGTATATAGGTGTATAGGATTCTATCATATCTTTATAATGCCACACTCACCGCATGTGCGCCCCGTAAGTATACATGTAGGTATATATACTGTTGTAGATACTGTTCCAAAAGGTGGGGTAGCTATTTACCAAAATAATAATAATGTTACCAATATTATGACTCCGAATATTGAAATAACTATTGCACACGTTAGCGATGTTAATGTTAGGCGCTCATTTGTTGGAGATATTTGTGCGTGCTTATGCAAACTTAGAAATGGCCCACACATAGGTAGCAATTTACATTTCTCCGAATCCAAAATTGGACGAGGTAGAGCATTTTATTCATCGCACTTTACTGGAGTACACTGAAAAAGGGTCGAAAATACTTGCTACAAATGGTCATAAATTTCCACTTATCTTGGCTGGCAATTTCAACATCAACTTCACTGATAAAAAATCAGAGCAATTGACAACTTTTCTTTCGGAAAAATTGAATTTGAAAATGAATAATGATCCACAAGAATCCACAACAAAATATGGGACCACCATTGACGCGGTATTTTCCAGATATTTAGAGGTTATCAAGTCTCAAACTTATGTTTCTTATTTCAGTTACCATAAATCTATAGTTTCAATGATAAAAATTCCTGAATAACCTACATGTATTGTAAGATAATAAAAATATTTTTAATGATATTAACTTCTCATTTATTCAATAAAAGAAAAAAAATTGTTTTCTTATCCGTCACCACGCTCAAAAAGTATAACTTGAATTAATATCAAAGAAAAAAAATACTGCATAAATAAAAAATAAATAAATAATTATAATTGCATAAGTTGATAAAAAAAATGCTATGCAATAACTTTACCGCGGCAGTCCCCGAGTGCCACACGTATTTTGGTTTATAATTTAGTTCATTCTGTTGATGGCTACTTGGTAGCCGGAATGTTCTGAGTACTTTAAGATTATTTTTTTGTTTAAGACTCGTTTATTCATTCGTTTCCTTTTCCTTCCATTACGTTCTTCTAGCATTTCTTCTGATTGTATCTCAGGTGGTTCGGTGACAACGATTTTACCTTCACTATCATCCTGATTGTCACTGGACTGATTCAATTCAAAATCTTGATTTATTTCCTTTCTCCGTTCTATTTCTGCTTCATTTTCTTCTGCTTCATTTTCACAATCTTCTTGATCAACTTCTCTAATCAAAATGTCACCTTGTGCACGGGATTTGCAGTCTTGGACAAACTTCAAACACTTCACTTATTGGTCCATAACCGGGAATATTTTCAATGGCCTGAGTCAGAGGCGTATCTAGGGTATGGCAGACACGTGCCCTTGGCGCCAAAGCCGAGGGGCGCCGCTTAGCACTCTCGTAAAATTAAATCAAAAGTCTTGAAATATCTACAACTGCGATGTGGATGGTCAGCAGCTGTATGAAGCAATTTTGAATTTCCGAATGTTGCTCAGTACAAGGGCCAACGTAAAACTTTCACGACCTGAAGATGTTCTGCGATGCATCCTGCAATACGGAGATGAGAGCGTCTTCCCGAATCATCGAATCACCATCCAAATATTAATCACGATAGCTCCATTGCTAGCTGTGAAAGATCATTCAGCAAATTATAATTGATTCTAAATCATCTTTGAGCCTCCATGGGTTAAGTTTGGTTAAGCGACCTTGCTTTGCTTAGCGTCGAACGGGAAGAGGTTGAGAAGGCAGATTTCAACCTTCTAATTGATTCTTTTGCGTCAACGAAAACGAGGAAGGTTTTTCATGACTTTCGGCTTGAATATTTTGCAAAATGGCTACTTGTAAAGTTGCGAGATTATGTATGAAGTGAACTGAAATTACTACTATTGGATTATTTTTCCCCTATTCCAAAATAATACCAACACATAGAGCTCTTGTTCTTGTCTGATAATTCATATATTAAACAGAAAACGATCGAAATGCGAGTTACGAGGTCCTGCCGTATTGGTATTGGTTGAGATGGTAGCCGGCTTAATAAAAAGTTCAGCATACTTAGCCAAAGACCCTTGTACTCACCTGCTACGTTTTTCAGAAGGTATTTGGATACCCCGCTGCTCGACAGAATCCTAAGATTTGTTTTACGCTTAGATCCTTTATGTCATCGGCCGTCATGTGCTCCGGACCTAGCCAGGTAAACCTGGTTCGAATGAATGCAGGACATTCACAAAGAAAGTGGGTTGTGAAGACTCCACTTTGTTTCTCTCGTATCTCATACAGAAGGCAGCGTCACTTTTCCCTACTGTAGGTTCAAATTTCATCAGATTTCGTGACTTGTAATGATCTCGGAAATTATCCTGATGCTTTGCCTACTCAGTAAGATTATCTTGCCAAGTAGCGCTTTATCAGTTCGACAGCCGTCAAGGCTCCTCCATACTGAGGGATGTTCATTGTTCATCTCTCTGATAGTTCCGCAGGATCTACATACCCCCGTTGTAGGGGATACCAGCAAGTGAGTCTTGAGGATCGTCCAATCTGGCCCCTTCTCTGTCTACTTTGCCCGCTCTGTTATTCCCTCATCAACCTGACCTGACCCGAGATCCAAGTCAGGTTGAGCCTGTTTTCACCGGCTAGCCTATTGAGGATCTCCTTGGTACCCTGACAAGTTTCGAGGACACAGTTGGGCATTTTAGTACGTTGAGTGCCATTTCACTGTTCAGATCCAGAGGGTCTCATTTATCTTACCATAACCGAGTAGCTTCTCCGCACATCTGTAGATATTGCCTTTCTTCGTGTTGCACCTTTGGCTTCATTAGATGATATAGGGGCTTTAGAAGAGAAAGTGATATCAATTGTACCATCATCCGCTAAGCTATGAACGGGACATGAGATCACTTCCAACAGTTGGTTGATGTGAAGCAGAAGAAGTTGATGCCAATACATATACCTGTGGGACACCAGCATTGATAGCCTTTGCACCGGAGCATACTCCGTCAACCCCCAGTTGGAAGGATCTATCTGGAAGAAAACTCAATACTGACCGACATAGTTGAGGCAGTAAAACACATGACGAAAGTTTCCCAATAAGGCCTTGCTGTCACAAAGTCTAATATAGTGCTCGTGCTCACATGATTAGCTACTGTGCGATCCGGTTCATCAATTTAACAAGAAATACTATAAATGCCTTTGAATGAGCAGGGAAAGGGGATCTTGGACATGCCTGTAGAATTGGGATAGTTTAAGATGTGTGAAAAAGAGATTGAAATATTGTGCTTTATTCTATGTAAGAAAAATGGGCAATGGTTGAGGAGTTATATTGTTCTTTTTGATTCAAAATTCTGAGAAAATTAGTCCCTTAGAATATAAAATATGCGAAATAGAACTATACAATTAGTCAAGATGTATACTTTCAAAGCTGAAAGTGATTGAACTAAAAATAATATTTGATAAAAATGTCAGATTGCAACTGAAATATTAAACAGAGTTCTAAAGATAACTTGAAGAACCTATCGATTGAAAGTTTCAAGCAAACGGAATCTCATATTCGTATGGAATAACCTCATACTTGTGTTTTACATTAAAACGTACAGACTAACTAATTTGTGATCCTCTCTCCACTTCTCTGACATTCATCAGGTGAGCTTAACAGATTAGACAATTTTACTAAAATTGTATTGATTGTATTAAGCACCATGCTTTCCGCCGGTTATTTGATATTTCGCATCATTCATAACGAATAATTGACGTCTTCTCATTCAGTTCTATTTTTAAGACAACGTTTTCATAAACTTGAAGCACATGCTGTTGAGTTTACATAGGAAGTAGCTCTATATTCGTGTAATAGACTAGTAAGTCATTCATTTCACCTTCTTCATGAATAGTTTTATACGTCAATATTGATATTATGGTTAGGTCATCGGAATGAGCATAAACATAGTTAATAAGTTATTAATTGTAAATGTTTATTTCGAAAAAACAGTACATCGACTTGTTTCTACCTTGTGTTTTTGTAAGTGAGTGTTTGAACATTTTCCTCCACAAAATATGAGTGATCCCACTTCATCATCGTCTAGTGACGATGACGAAAATGTAGATGAAGTTGATGAACCAAGTACGAGACGAGCTCGAGATAAAAGGGGCGTAGCGTGGTGAGTTACAGTGTGAATAACTTTAGAAATAGTTTTCCAATATATAAAAATAAGCATGTTGTGATTTAATATAATTAAGGACAAACAATCAAATTCGTAAAAAATAGGATCAGCCATTACGTTATGAAAATCAATTCTAAACTTAAATAAAAACTTTTAATGGTTATTGTATTCAAAATCAGATTCGTTTCCTTGACGTGATAATGTTCATTAAGCAAGATCAGATTTTCAATACACATGGAAAACCAAATGTAACTGAGAGATATATTCCGGTGAATGTAATAGATTCTCTGTTGTGAAATAGTTCCGCTTAGTAAATATATTTATAGAAAGTCTAATGATCCGTTAAAATAGCATATTTAAGAAAAACTCTGCTTTTATATAGTATGTTCCATTACATTCATTACACTAAATTATACATAGTGGGTCAAAAAAAGGACGTAAGTCAAATTCCGTACGTTCATAAGCTATCAATATTTTAAAATAATTAATACAACAGAGGAAATCCCAATTTTTATAGATATTAATAACCCAAAAGCTCTGCGTCATAATAGGAAACCATGCAAAAAAATGATTAAAAAAAATTATCGTATGAACAAAAACAAAATTATCTCAAAATTAGTTAAAGAAAAAGTAATTACGCTACTCAAGTATCTATCCTAAAAATTCTGATTCTTTATGAAAATACATTTCCCTCACATATTTTCGTACCTTAAGTGACATTTTATAGTAACATAATCAACAAGTTAGCTTAAAACAAATATTGATATTACCAATGTAGAATTCAGTGATAGAATCATTAACTATTCAAACGTTATTTTTCCCAAAAACGAGCTAAACATAAAAAATAACTCATGTTTAGAAACCGCGATTGCCTAAATAGAAGTTGCTTTGAAGAATATACCTAATTAAAAATAACACTAACACATATAAATAAACACCTTCATTCTCATAAAAACACTGATTGGTCCCCTGTAAAATCCATCAATCATAAAATAAAAACCAACATTTTAGTGCTTACGGAAGCCGATAAATCTAATGCAACTGTCATCCTAGATAAAATAGACTATGACGATAAAATAAATACATTTGTTTCATCAGATTTGAGTCAAATCAAGAAAGATTCTACAAACTAAACACTTTAAAGAAAATAGCCAAGTTTTAATTAATAGTAAATTTTAAAAGAGTAGGTTAATTAACTGCAATCCATCTTCTCCTGAACTTTACGACCTCATAAAATATTACACACAAAATGCTCATATCCACACCGTAGTATCCTATGTTAATAGCGGTAAAATTATATTCAAATTTCAAAAATATAAGTAACTTCAAGCTTACGTATGAAATAAAAAACACATTGAAACTTTCAAAGTCAATAAATAGATTAACATTCCTTAAAAATGGAATTTCGTTTTTTTGATGTTTCAAATGAATGTAAAATTCTTTTATCAAAAATTCTGGAAAAATATTTTATTCTGTGGCACTGAACTATATTTCATAAAAATATAGTTATATTTCATAAAAATATAGTTCTAAGCTCTATAGCAGCAGTCACCAAACTACGGCCCGCGGGCCAAATCCGACCTGCCAGTGTTTTAGGACTTCAGACCTATCCAAACATTTCCCACACAAGGCTGTTGATGAATGATACAATGTAAGACTAATGGTTTTGAACCACCATTTTCTACAGCCTTTGACACAAGAACAACCACTCCTTTATTTTTAACACACATATTTTTGCCTCCATCAGTAGTAATAGATTTCAAGTTTTCCATCAAAATTTCTTTTTATTGATGGCATTTTCAACTCTCTTAAAAATATCTTCTCCAGTAGTCGTACCGTGAATATTATCAATATCAAGAAGTTTTTCATACACCCCACATCTTTTATCTACTCTTCGAATGAAAATCAACAGCTGAGCAGTATCTTACACATCCGTTGACTCATCCAAAGTCAGAGAAAACCACTCAAGATGTCCATTTTTGTCAGACAGTTGAGATGATATATTTTCTGCGATGTTTTCTGTCCTCCTGGGTATGGTGTTTGCTGACAAACTGACAGTTTTAAATAAATTTAACTTGTCGGGGCACATTTCTTCGGCTACTGCAATTACGCATTCTTTGATCATTTCTCTATCGGTGAATGGTTTTTCACGTTTCGCAATTTCGCCACACGAAAGCTGGCACGAGTTGCAGCCTCTTGTTCAGTATTGAGACAAAGATTGCTGCGATTTCAATCCGCGCTTCAAAACTTCAAATTTTTCTGTCCTCAAACTTCCTGTATAGTTTGAGTAATTTTGAAAATGTTCCCCTTTCATAATGACGTTTAACGTTATATTCTTCGGGAACGGCCATGGTTTCATTGCAAATCAAACATAGTGTCTTATTACTTGACTCAATTACGAAATATTGAAAGTACCATTGATCTTTGAATGTTCTGCATTCACTGTCTACTTTTCGGTTCTTTTCCATACTAGGAAATCACACACAAAAACAACAAGTCAAATCAAAATACTGTTACGAAGATGTCTTTAAACACGCATAAACAAGTTTTAAGGAGTTACGCACTACTTTATTTCACAACAGACAGTTTCGCTAACTTCGTCTTCCCTACGCTGACTGACTCGCGGTCGGGCCGTTAACCTTTTTATACTCCAATTACTGTCATCTAGAAGTGAGTGGAATACACCCGAACTTTCTCGAAACAATGAGATTATTCGCGAATGTTTAATTGTTACTGCGCTTTCGAAAGTAGTACTAGCGCTATCTGTTAGCGATAAAAGGTACTAACACTACCTCACTATAAAGTAAGGTCATATTAAAATGTCAATAATTTCGAAAATAAAAGTGAAGTCAGTGTTCTATTATGACAGTTCATTTATTATTTGCAGACCGTTTTTAACAAATACATAAAGAAGATTTTATTTTCCCTAGAATGGAGTTAAGACTGAATGCCTATTTTTGTACTCACATAATCTAGAAAATCTCTGGATCTGAGACAGATTATTTGTTCTTGATTTTTTATCATAATTCAATAATATTCTGTTGCACTATAGAACTTTATTTGAAACTTTTTCTAAATTCGTTTCTACATCTAGGTGTGCGGTAGATACAGAAGAACCACTATCTAATCACCGTCCAAGTGTGACTTGGCCTCCTCAGACATCTTCAGGTATGGATTGGAGAAATTTGAGACATGTGAGAATGGGTAATCCGATGTTTGGCACAAAAATGCAATTGTTCTCAAAAACTGGTCAGCATTTGGCAATTTATCACAATGGAGGTATCGGTGGCACACAGGATGAAAATGATTTACATAGTAAGTCAAAATGTAGAAAAAAGGCATTCTAGTATGGAACGCCTTTTTGGTATTTATTGGAAAATTTAACAATTTATGATTTTAATTAGCTATAATTGAAATGAAACCTTTGATTAGTAAAATTCAATTTCCATTAAGTTATATTTAATTTTTATTATACTTTCAGCTATAATGTTGGCACTTAAAAATGTCTAAATTGTTGTTTTATTATAAAAATATCTACTAATTTAATTATCGATTAATTAATTCTTATTATATGTTTACATACAAATGGCTGCTAACTAAAATTCGAAGTCAAAGTCTGATAAATAGAATAAGTTTAATTCAAATATAACATGATTTACTAGAGTTTACTTATGAACGTTGCTTTTTGTCTTGGAAGCGTTGCTATCAAAGTAGAAAATATAGTAGTTTTATAGAATCGGATAGAATGTAAATGATAGGTTTGTTGATTTAAATCATACTTTTGAATCTAAATACAAACGTTTCAATTTCGTGGATGAATTTGAATATGCGTCAATCTTTATATGGAGCAGATGTGTTGTATTTAATTTAAAAAAAAGGTCTATTACACAAGTTACACATTTGAAAACATGGTTGACATTGAATTTCATTCTTCTACTTCATTTCTTTTCATTTTGATACAATTTCCATGAGTATTGAATATTGAATTAAAATTTTTATTCTAAATTTTTGTAGAGTCATTAAATGATTTTCTTTTAGTTTACATTTTAGAACAGTTTTCTATGAGATTGTAGTTTAAAATGTTCAGTTTTTTTGTAATGGAGTTAAATTTAATGATGCTTTGAAACATTTTATCAATTCCGATCTGTTACATTTGAATTATTTCATGTATTTGTGAATATTCTAGCATTTGTTCGGATTTCAAATGCAAAGCTCACATTTAAATTATATTTGTAGCGGCAATGTCACATTCTAATTTAATAACGATTCAGATGATTCAGGTATTAAAGGTTTTAGGTTTGAAAAATATTCACCAACACAGTTAGTAGGCTTATGCGCAACATGTATATGATTTCTTTATTTTCTCTGAGGTCTTCGGAATGTACGGTAATTCGGTAATGTTAAAAATTACCGTTAATCTTATTTATAGATGACGTTCTATGATAGGTTTTGTTTATTCTTGGGGTTGAAAAATGTTTTTGGGTAGCCATTAATTTTCAGTGTATTACGAACAATTTTTTAATTTTTGGGACGGTCCTCTGGGTGGGAAAATTTAACAGCACGATCAGCAAGACTGTTTATAACATTTTTTCATAACTTGTTGGTGCAACTGAATTGAAGTGAAGATATCGCTGAGACCAAACTTTTTTAGTAAGCCACGAAGTTTTTATTTTTCCATCTGACTCATGGCTAATGTTCATATCTAGAAAATTTATGTTTTTATTCACTTCAATTCCACAAGTAAACTAAAGTTTAAAGTGGAAATTGTTAGATTTATTAATCACGTAATGAAATTCATCATTTCAACCCGTATTCTTCAAATGGTATGTATATGATTGCCTAATGTGTGTTCCCAATGATAAAATTTCTAACAATTTCCACTGAAAACTTCAATTTTCTTGTGGAATAGAAGTTAATAAAAATATAAATTTCCTAGATATGAACATTGGCATGAGTCAGATGGTTTACTAAAGAAGTTTGGTCTGAGCGATATCTTCACTTCAATTTACTTGCACGGACAAGTTATAAAAAAGTGTTATAAACAGCCTTACAGATCGCGCTGTTAAACTGTCCCACACAGAGGTCCATCCCAAAAATTTGAAAATTGTTCGTAATACACTGGAAATGAATGGCTACCTAAAAACATTTTCCAATCCCATCATTAAAGAAAGAATAAACAAAATGTATAATGGAACGTCATATATAAATAACATAAACGGTAATACAGATAATTTCATAACATTACTATATCTAAAACCTTTAATACCTAAAGATAAACAAATTGAATTGTTTAGATTGCGATGGGACTTATACAGGAATCTCTGAGCAATATCTACAAAAAAGAATGTATGGCCATAAGTATAGCACTAGTAGTCCAGTCGCTCTGTCGTGAAAAATGACCAAAAACGTTTTTTTTTGGGAAGTGGTATTTTAGAGTGGTTTCGCATGTTTTTTGGGTCGCTGATCACGAATCTGAGGGTCAAATGTGTATTGGATCAATGCGCTTCAAGTTATGAGCATTTTTTATAGCCAAAAAAGTCATTTTTTGCAATCAATATCTCAGCCCAATCTCGACCAATCAAGTTCGGGTTAGGCTCAAAAGTTGGATCATGGAAATGTCTTCTAACTGTGAAAATTTCAATTTATTTCATAAAATTTAACCTTAGAATTTATCGATTTTTTTGAGGTTAAAAAACTTTGACCTAGCGCCAAATTGCCGCATTTGAAAAAAAATGTGCAAGCATGGGAAACAAGGTCAAAAATATCAAAATCTTTCGAATACTTTTTGTTTCGAGTCAATAAATTGAAAATTCAACTAGTTATCGCCATTTTAAGATTTTTTGTAAATGGCCGATTGTAGCGCCCCCTCATAAGATATTAAAACAAATCGAAAAGTTCATAAAAATAGATACAACAATGCACAATTTCTTGCCATTTACAGTTTGTTAAGTTGAAAAATAAAGTCAGAGGAGTTTTTGTTAGTTTTTTTCAAAAAAAGGGCTAAAATGGGTGGACAGTGTTCCCAAAATATTTTAGAAACCTCTAGTTGGGCTCATTCGACATGTTTTAATGATACCTATAATTTTCATACAGGTATTTTTTTCATATATGTCATACTTTTCATGTTAAACTAAAAAAAAACCGTCAAAAATTACAGAGCGACTGGACTATAGTACTAAACTTGAAAAATTTCACCGCCCTTGCTATTCTGGAGATGATTCACATAAAACGCGACTCCAAGTCTGTAAATCATAGAGCTGGCGTTCATCATTAAGTCAGATTTATACTAATTAAATTAATTAATTCTAATAAGGTCTGACAACCTTTTTCTATTACCTCATAAATCTTCAACATCTGTTTCAAAAGAGGATATTTGAGCGTTATATTTTTTGGTTTCAGTCGTGTTTCAAACGGTGCTTTGAAATGACTCTAAATATTATAAGAAAATAGCTTGATTCATATACTCAAAACAGTAATGTGTTGCAATTTCGATTACTCGTGCTTCTGTCGTTTCGACGACGTGAACATTTTTAATTGAAATTAGTGCCATAAGGACGCTTTGTGATGATACAATTAGTTTTAAGAGAACCCGTTTTAAACATTGATACGTCTTTTGATAGTAATAGTGATACTGGTGAGACCGAAACGCACGTAAAGACGAAAATAATAAGCATAGGTACGTGTTAGTGTGACCCAATTACCGAGAATTTATATATAACTTATTAACTTCTGTTTTTCCCCATCATGTTAGAAGAAGGAAAACAATCTGAAACAACAGTGCATATTAGTATGATATACATTTTGGTTAAAAAAATAGTTGGCATTTATTTCGCCTGTGAAAAAATCAATATTTTCGACGATATTATGTTATGACACCACAGTCTTCTAGTTTTGGCTTCAAAATGGTGGACGAGTGTACTCTACTACATAGACCCTTAGTAGAACTACTTGAAACATAAATCTTCATAAAGATCCTGTTGAAAAGTAAGGGCTATCTGATATAATGGGCTTTTCTATCAATCAATTTAAACCTAATTGTCAATTTTGTAATGATGTCATCACAGTTTTAATAAGACTGTATTTATGGCAAAATTGTTCGCGAATTACTTTTTCTCAATACTGTTAAGTGATTTGATTCAATATATTTAACTCTTACTTACGTTCACGTGGCACTTGTGGAATTGTCCGATGGCAAAGGTATTCTTGAAATTGAAATCAATTTTCTTCTTCAGCATATTTGGAGTTGATAAATGCAGGATTTCCGGGACATGTCAGAATAAAGGGATTAGCAACGAACGCTTACGTGGGGATGGATAAGAAAGGTCGTTTGTATACTGAGGTGAGATATTTTTCTGGTCTAATTTTGATTTGCATTTCTATTCATCTATTACTATGATTTCAGTACAAAACGGAAGAAGAGTCGACCATATTCATAGAATCTCTGAAGGGACTGTATAGTACATATTTATCAAGAAAATATGCTCACTTAGGATGGTACATTGGCCTCAAACGATCGGGGAAATTCAAAAGAGGTCCAAAAACAGGCTACCGACAAAAAGCGATAGCTTTCCTCCCAGTAAGGGCAAAATTCCAATAAACTGCGTTGTAGCCTTGAGTATATGTATATAATAAGGGGTTGTATTCATTTTTAAACTGTTCGTAATTGAACCGAGAGTGAGAATAGTTGATTTAATGCATTTAGAAGATTTTATAATACTGAAGTGTTCTGTTAATTCGTAGAAAAATGTATGGAAGGTCGTTTCACTTTTTACCATAACAATTGAGATAGAAAGATTTATTTATATAACATATACATTTCTCCAATATAATTGTTCAACTGTTTGAAAGCGGTTTCGTTTATTCGAAAAATGTAACATAAATTAAAACTATTGTTTCTGATATTTCGACAATAATTTGAATGCTATATTTACGTTAGTAGATATAAGGCACCTGCATTTACGTAGTTGATCATTATTGTAATCAATCAATAAGCAGGCTTTTTTCCTATTGATTAGTTGCAGCCGCGTTTAATATTTATGAAATTAAATGATTTATTATTTTGGTGATATTGCATGTTCTAAGAATATAGGTTTAATTAATATTGAATATTAATATTGAAATGCAGTAAATCATTATTATGAAACATTATTTAATATACAACAGGATAACCGATTACCGTCTTTACCTACAATAACTCTGAACCGATTTTCAATTTCACAACCACCAATACATCAATTATTTGAATGGGTCATATATCATGTTGATTGAACAATCAAATATATTTATTGCTTTCTTGTATACAATCGATATATTCATGTAAGATATACAACAAATGAATAAGAACGATTATTTGCCAAGAACTGAGTATATTTCAAATAAACTTAGTCGCATATATTTTAAATGAATAGTAGTATTTATTTTTGTCTTCGACACGATATATCATAGCATACTAGAAATAACAGGCAGGAAACTTCGAAACGTGACGTCACAGAGTTAGACCGACCCGGGTATCAGCACTGTACTGAATACAACCGCTGTCTCTTCCATTTTGGCATTTATTACCTCAGAATTCCATCAAAAACTTCTTACCAGTCTGAGGTGATAGACATTCATCAAATTGATTCTGAGATTTCATGAATTTTGAAAAGAACATATTCCTATACAGACGTTTACAACCATTGAGCAATTCGGCATAGGACATATTCAAGTAGAGTAGCATTTAACGTATTTGTAAAAATTAGGCTAGGACTTACAAATTGAGTTCACCCGAGGGTCAAACTACCATGGAAGTTTGGTGCACACTCAGAACAAAGTTTCCGTAAAATTTCATAAAAATTTCGTGGATTTATTATGAATGGAAGCACAGTGCATACAAATGTTGAAGGTGGTTTGAGCCTCACTTCCACCAACCTTTCACCAACCGTTTAGAGACGCTTTCAGTAATAATAGGAAAGAAAAGAAATAAAATGATATACAATGTAAATTTTATTTGCGTTCTGAACATAAAATTATATAATTTTAGATTATTTATTAAATATGTTTGAATATGTAGGTAGTACACAGAGTGTCTCACGACGAACGCCCATGACCGGTATCTGATAGGAAAATGATAGAACATTTCTTGAAAATTTGGTTGTTTATTGAAGTTGATGAGTACTCTTCAGGTAACATATTTTCAAGAATTTGGCACATCCAGTTATACAGGAAGTGAGCATCAACTTGATTATTGCGAGTAGAACATTCTGTATATTATAAATATTCTGGGCATATTTTATTTGTGTTTTATACCTAGCTCAAACCGTTTTCGAGATATTAGCATATTTATGTTGAAAATTTCAGATGTGAACCACAACAGTTATATCTAACCGATCTCATATTTCTTAACGCGCTTCACGCATTTTGTAGTGGTAGGCCTGAGCTAGCGAAACGCATTAAAATTTTTTTTGATAATAGTCAATGTGTTTCTAAATAATTTTTGAGGATTGTTTATAAAAATACCAAAAAGTGATTTTTTTAATTGGATACTCCCATTTTTCTTGAAGTCATATTCAGAACTAAAAAACAGAGCAACTTTCTCTTAGGTTCCCTGTATCAAAATTCCTTAATTTAACTTAATGCAAATAAATCGTTTGTATCCCAGGTTTCCTTAACTTCGGAGAATCGCGTAGACCATCAGGCGAAGTTAAAGAAATATCGCTCAGCTTATATTTAAGGTAAACATGCTTGTCCGACTTAATAATACCAACGAAGAATATTCAAATTTGTTCATTCTTTATGGGAAATGTGAAATTGTGATACATTTGCTGAGCGTTTTACGGAAAAACATGAGCCATTAACCAAGGCTGTTGGAAGGATAATGGAAAAATAAGCCAGTCGTTGACTACGATCATACCGAAGTTGCTGTTTTGGGATTTTTCGTAGCTTTTCCATCAAAATCTTTAATAGAACACGCCGGAGAACCTAGTTTGTCAAGATGTTCAATAAACAGAATACTCAAATTTCATCCATACTCCTTTCCTTTGGTAATTGAATTAGAAGATAACGATCATCAAAAACGAATTAATTTTGACTCTATTCATGAGGAAGAATCATTTTTATCAATATTATTTCGAACGATGGTTTATTTAACAGACGTAATTCCTTAACTGGAATGATTCAAGTCCAAAAAGTTCAGATCAAGAAATTTTCAACAAAACTGGGATTCAATGTATTATGTGCTGTCAGAAAAGACAGGGTAGTAGCTTTGCTTTCTTATCAACAAAATTTAAGCAGTTAAATGTATTGCTGTCCGCTAAAAGTAGCATTTTTTAGGAGACGGGTATTTGAATATTTAAATAAATTTTGAGAGATCCGATCTAGAAAATTTACGGCTGGTTGAACTTAGGCAACAATTTTTTTTCGCTAGAAACATTTTATTACCAATGGATAGCCAATGCCGGACCCCCTCTCTATTTCCCTCTGTTACCGGATCAGCCTTTGATTGTTTTATTTGGGGTATTATAAAACATCGGGTTTACAGTACCTCATTAACAACATAGACGGCTCTATGGACCGGGTAAGAAATATTTCAAAATTCAAATCAAATTTCAATTAGAAAAGCTACCCACGAAGGGTTATTTCGGAGATGTGTCAAAGGAAGACATTTTGAATATAACAAATATATTTCTAATTAAATTTTATGTCATTTTAATTTTCAAACTTCTTTTTTAAATTCTTAAATTCTTCAACTTCACCTGAATTGCCATGGACTATGATGCTATTCTCCGTAGTTGAGAAAACGTTGCATTTCAAAGAAATAAAAACGATTTATTATCAATGAGTTGAAAATTAAGTGATAATGGTAAGTCGCCCTATTTAAGTTCTCAATAAGACTACGAGAAGAAAAATGAGGGTTTCCGTTGAAAAAAATGGACTTTTTGGCAATTTATGCGAGCTATTTTCCAAAATGTTTACCAACTGTCATGAAAAAATGATGTGAATACGTTTCGCTAGTTCAGTGCTTTATGAAATAGAAGATAGCTTAGATGTAACAGTGAATTATGTTGCGGTCGCATTTGTCATTTTTAACATAAATATGCTAATCCCTCGAAAACGGTTCGAGCTAGGCATAGAAAACCTCACAAATCAAATATACCTTCAATGTTTCGCAAAATTCGAAAATATAATAATATACAGGATGTTTATTATATTTGAATTAACAAGTTGATGTCCACTTCCGGTATAACCGGATGTACCAGATTGTTGAAAATATTTTATCTGAAGACTAC
The DNA here is from genome assembly GCA_958510875.1 of Endomychus coccineus. Lineage (NCBI taxonomy): Eukaryota > Metazoa > Arthropoda > Insecta > Coleoptera > Endomychidae > Endomychus > Endomychus coccineus. The sequence goes on from OY294070.1 coordinate 102,684,158, forward strand.
TCATAAACTTTAATGAATAACCAAATTATCAAAAATGTCTTCTTCTCCTTTTTCTATAAGATATTGTTTGCTGGTGTCCGTCGACATCCCGTATGGATAAAATAGATATAATATACTTCCTGGAGAAATCAAATAATCGTCTATAACTTATTAATTATGTTCAAATAGAAGATATATAGCTATAATCACAGTGCTGTTACAAGCGAAGTTCGATGTTCATTGATTTTCAGGTGTTGGATTACTCACATCTTTAGCTGATCCTGAAATTCAAACGGTGGATTTGATAGAAATTGATCCAAATGCTCTTGAGCTTCATTTTATAATTTTTTTTCATATCTTTCGAATACTATTATTCATATCAATGATCATCACATCAATACATGAATTTTTATAATCAATACTAGTTATTTTTATCACTTTTCAATGCAAAAGTTTCTGTTCAATTCTTGGTAATAAAAATTAGACGCTATCGTCAGTGGTTGTTATGGTACTTATGATCTTGAGGGCTTGTTGTATGCAATTTTAGTTCGAAAAGTGATCAACCACTGCGACTCGATGTGTCAAATTATGTCAGAGGAAATACAAACATTTATGATGAGGAAACTAAATGATGATATTATGTTCCTTTTTCCCTTTTCAGTCTAAAATGTAAACTAGCCATATACTAAATGGCTACTTCCAGAAAGTATTAAAAATGAAACATAATCCAAGCTACATTTACTCCAGATACCACTAGGTACTGTATTTCAATAAATATTTTTTGACGTTTTATATTCCGAACAGTATTATTAATTTTTATACATCCATTTTTAAATGAAAATTAAGTTTAACGGATTTGTTACGTCTTATTGTTATACATTTTGTAATTCGATTATTGACAAATTCATTTTCTATAAGTACTAAAATACTTGACAAAAATAAAGTCGACTTTCTACTTTGAAAAAATTATGTATTTAATCTCTAGAAAACCGATTGTCAATAGTGTTTTCTATGTTTGTCATTGTTATTGTACTATTTTCCTATAGCAATAATTTATTATTATTATCCTCGATTTATGTTAACATCCTCCTGAACGTTGGTTAATATCAGAACAGCTGGTATTCTTTCCTAGCCCAGCTACTTTAGCAACAAACCCAGCAACTTTTCTGTCAGAGACTCTGCCATCTCTATATTCTGTCAGAGCTTTCTTGAAGCAGACAAACGATGACATCGAGAGATCCAAATTAAAGAGCGTCGGAGGCGGGTTGGTGGCGACAACTTTTTTATTAGAGTTCTCGTCACCTCCATATTTTGTCAGAGCTTTCCTGAAGGAGGATAGTAAACTATGCCATAGAGAGAGATTAAATTACCGAGCATCGGGAGCGGGTTGACGGCGGCAACTCTCAACGATAGGTTATTACATTCCTCGATGGCATCGTTTGTTATTCTTCAAGACGGTCCTGACAAAATTGGAGGTGGCAGGGTCTTTGACAGTTAAGTTGCTGGGTTAGTTGCTAAAGTAGCTGGGCAATTAATCAGTTTGACATTGTCTCTAAAAGAATTGGCTGATATCAGATCTTTATTTCGATCAAGTTATCAGTTAGAAAAATAAGGAATTGGAGTGATATCTTACAGTTATTACTAATGATTAAAACAGAACCATTATTATTATTATCCATTACTAGAAACTGGATTATATGCACTAAAAATGCTTAAGAATATACATTAAAAAATATAAAAATATGCTGCCAAAATATGCAATATGCATCAATATATGCAATTCTAAAACAAAAATTTCAACAATTAATGCCTAAAAATATGGGTATCTATTCTTTTTAGAATTGAAATCTCAACAAAGAGAATTTTTTGTTTTGGGGTAAAATTACAATTTACCTGCCATCTTCTGCCAATTTTGTAAATTAATAATTATTTTAGTTATTTTTTTGTGAGAACATAATTTAATGGCTGACTTACTCTTCTGTCAAGGATATGTCAACGAACAATTTCAGCATCCATAATTTTTAGTTTAGAATTGTCTTGTTTCCTAAAGGAGATTTTTGCAGATTTCTGCATTTTCACAAATAACAATATCTTCAATTTAAAAATCGTTGCTTGTTTATCGATAACATAATCACTGCACGTATATGAAAAAGTTAAAATATGCATTATATTCAGTTTATATGCATTTTGCATATAATTCAATCTCTACCCTTAACTTTGCGATTTTTCAATGTTTCCAAATTCTGTTTGAATTTGCATTTATTATTATTATGTGAATAATATAATATATAAACAGTATTTTATATTTTATATGTGAGCAAACTATTAATGTATATAACTTATTATTAATTTATTGTAAATGAAATATATTTTGAACCAGGGTCTCGAATTTTCATCTTTTGCAAACCTACCATATTATTATGATAAGTGCGTAAGCAAGTATTCATTGCTGTGGTGAAATATTATGAAAATCTACAGATAACAATTAACAAGATGTACTAATTTACCGTGTTTTTTTCTTAATTTTCACTATATGAGAGGAAAAACTTTAATGTTCGTAGAACATCGTGTGAGCCAGCGGTGGTAGGCATTATTATTATTATTATGATAAAATTTCGCTTTCTATTCGAGCTACTTTGATTTTTCTAATCATGGTTATGTTATGAAATTTATTTTGACAGACTATATAAAAGTAAGAAGTAAATAATTAAATTAGTGGTGTCTCCTTCGGAATGTCTTCGTAATTAGTTTCCAATAATTCTAGAAATGCAGCGGCAGTTAGTGTGGTAAGGCATATGATCCAAAGATATTGTTTTTGTAAATGCCAAGCCATACATTGACACTGAATTCTTCTTGAAAATTCCCAGATCTTGTACCATGAGGGTTTTCATTTGCCCATAAACGGAAATTGTGAAGTGTAATAATCTCACATCATGTTAAATATACTTCATCTGTCCTCTATATTTACTGGAGAAAGTTTTCGTTGTTATTCAGCAAATTAATAATAAAATTGTAATCGCCGTTCGTTATTTCCTGAATGCAAAACTTGAACTGATTGTAGGCGGTAGCTCTTATACGATATATATGTAAAGTTTTTCAAATTGTAACGTGAGGTATAATAAGAATGCATTTTCTACTTTAGTTTTTAACACGCGTCGTCAGTTTATTTTAATTTAACAATATTTATAGTTTCTTGGCATAATTTTTCTCCAAAAAAGTATTCTTGAGAAATTTTGTCAGACGAACCACTCCTAGTAGTACGACGATTCGGAAATGTTTCTTGGTAAAGTCTGAACGCTTCACGACTTCAGCAATTTGCTTTGTCATAAATGAAATCCATATCGGCCATTTCAGAAAATGGGTACTATGCCATAATGTAGGAGCAAAAATTTGAATGCTAGTTATCGGAATCACAAAATTTTGCAGATTAAGCTATATTAAAACTAAAAGTTGAGTCAACTATTGACAGCAACATTTAAATGTCACCCTGAAGTTTCTAAGCTTAATCTCACTATATTATTCTGTTGAGTTGATTAATTTATTGCATCACCATTTTAGAATCGGTTTTTCTTGAAAATGGTACGTCTGATAACACTTTCCAAGCATACATTTTTGGAGCAAAATTAACCCAGAACTGTAATACTGTTGAAAAAAAAATGATGCGATGAAAATTAAACCGGAATATGTGTTGCAGGTGCCCCGTAGCGCCGTCCCTGGTAAGAAATTCCGTCGACAGGTACCGTATGAAAAAGTTTGCATCGATAATACTTAAAATATTATTATTATATAATGAAGAAATGAGAAATAAAACAAAACCATCTTTTAGCCCTCATCTTTAAACAAGTATCTCTTAATTGAAGCATTTCCGGACATATGTTGATATACGTATTTTTTTTTATTTTTCCGTGTACGATCACCTCCTAAAGTTTGGCATTTCAATTTCAAAACAGCCTGTATAGATATAGAATAGAATATCTCCAAAGCATCCGACCGAGTTTGGCACAAAGGCCTTCTTGAGAAACTCGCGATATATGGTTTTCCGTCCCAACTTTGTTTCCTCCGATACAATGGCTATTAACATTGATGTACCGCATGGAACTGTCTTGTACCAATTTTGTTTCTGCTCCATATCAACAATCTGTTGGGAGTGACTACCTGTCCCGTCCATGGCATTGCAAATGATGCAATGAATGAAGATATGGCCAGATATTTGAAATGGGAGCCTGATTATCTAGTAGAATTTATTGCAACCATAACTCAAGCTTGTATTTTCTACAGGAAAGCAGATCCCACAATTCCAGTTGTGATGGTGTCAGGTATAATCATTCCTATGAAGTCATACATATCCATAGATCAGCTCCCAAAGTTCCGCTGAAGCTCTTAGCTTTTATTCAGAACATCACTTTTGTGTCCGAAAAATGGAACTAAAGGATCCAAATCAATTCCTGAAACTTCAAGAAGTGGCAGGTAATAGCAAAACACGACATCGTCCGCAAGATAGATCCTGCCATCCCCTGCACTCACGTTGCATAAACAAAATAAAACTGAATTTTCTCAATTCACGTACGAGTTTTCTCTCAGATAGATCACTCAATGTGGTGATTGACGGAGTATCTTCCGATACAATGGCTATCAACGCTGGTGCTCCACAGGGATCAGTCTTGGTACCAACTTTGTTACTGCTACATAACAACGATCTTCTGGAAGTGACGACCTCTCTCATCCACAACTTTGCAGCTGATGGAACACTTCATACTGATTTCTCATCTAGAGCCCCTATACCATCCAATGAAACCAGAGGAGTGAGACAGGGACAGGTTGATGCAATTAATGGAGATATGGCTATAATTTTAAAATGAGGATCTGATAATTTAGTAGAGTTTAATGCAACCAAAACTCAAGCTTCGTCTTCTCCAGGAATGTTGACCCCACAATCACTAATATGATGATGTCAGGTGAAACTATCCCTGTGAAACCTTCCATAGCAATGCTTGGGATCACCACCAACAGCACCCTCTCATGGGACGATCATATGAGGTCCATTGCGAAATTCGCTACCCGAAAAGTTGGTCTGCTGTTCCATGCCAAGAGCTACTTCACATCCGAGCAGCTCCTCATAAGCTACAAAGCACAGATTCGACCTGGCATAGAGTATTGTTCACATATTTGGAGTTAGGCTCCCAAACATACGCTGAAGCTCTTGGATTCTATTCAGAACAGAGCTATTTGTTTGATGGGTGATGTTGCACTTACGAATTCATCTCTAGATCTATCTAGAACATCGGAGAAAGTGTACGATCTCTCCCTTTTCTGTAGATATTCACACGGTCGGTGATTTTCGGAAATCTCGACTGTTATTTAACCATGAAAACTTCTAATGCTTATCTCCTCTCCCAACATTCCATCGCTGGTTTACATGATGCTCTGCCAACATTACAGACTTTGTTCTCGTTGAATCAAAATAAAAAAAATAAAGTTCTTCATCAACGTAAATGTATTGTGTTCTCGGTTGAATCACAATATTTATATATCAAGCATTTCAGTTCAGAAATATGTCCGTATATTTCACTCGAGTAAAATATCATCTTGCAATAGTTTATAGTATTATACAATCAAAGCATTCTTGCCAGGTTTGTGTGTTCATTCATTATCCTGTTTGTTACATTTATTGACTGATGGAAATATTGTTCGCATGAAGTTACGCCACTGGTCTTAAACGCTCTTCTACCTAAAATCGCTAAATTTAGGTATGAGTATGATGAATCATATCATTCTTTACCTAATTACTAAATTATTCTCAGCAGGTAGCAAAGATAATCAAACTGTTATGAAATGTATACTTTGACAATTTCCATTGGTACAGGGATAATATAATATTCAACGTGACCATCGAAACGAATGAGCCTCGTTAAACGGTTAATAAATTCTGATTGATATAATACTCGTAGGTAACTTTTGCAAGAGACTTAGTACATCTTGAAGATGCTCTAATGAATCAATGTATAAGTCCCATTGTTTCTATTGCTTGCGTTTCACTCCTTCAACCTTTGGATTCGAATAGACTAAATAGTTAATAACTGTGAATATACAGTAACACTAACAAGTATGAAATAATCACCCTCAGTCACTAAGTGTCGATAAAGCAGTGGCGGCTCGTGAGTTATGAAAGAGAGTGGGCACAAGAAAAAACTTACCTATTTTTTGTATATACAATCCGTTCTCCTATTTTTAATGCTGGAAAAAACGTCTATGACTTTGTTGTCAAAATCCAGGTCAGACTGGACGAACTTCTTTTTTTGTTCGACTATTTCATCAAGAATATTCGTTTTGGCGATCGAAAAAAAAGCTTGAAAATGACTGCAAATTTGCAAAGAAAATGTTTACTTTTTTATTGCACTATGCCGCTCGTTCAAATTAAATTGATGCGCCTTACAGTGAATATAATGTGCATGTGGAAAACCATTTGTCTTACCACTCATCATGGACTCCCTATCGTAACTTTGAGCGATTAGTATTATAATCAGATCCAGGACAATTTAAAATAGTTTGCAATTCATCCAGCAATGTTTTTGCTAATACATCAGCATTATTTCCGCCCGGCTTAAAAAAAGACGAAAAGCGTTTAAAACATTTGTTTATTAAAAACGCATCGAATAATAAGAACCATTTAGTGATGATTAGAGGTGTCTGTAGTTTCGTCGGCCTCCAAAGCAATGAAATTTGCAGATTTAAATTCTTTTAATACTTCCTGCTGGTAAATTTGCAACATTGCATCTAGAAATTCGGTCTAAATAGTTTTCGAGACGCCTTTAAGCACGTGTGAACCCGGAACTTTCATATGTATTGAAAGCACAGCACCTAATTCAGTTGCAAAGTTGATTAAGCCTACATATATACCTTGTTTTTTCGACGTCAATGTCTAATCATGGTCTCGTAACGCCAATTCAAAGGCTCCGTAAAATTTTATACACATAAATAACCGGTGCAAAATATGTTGATTTTCCCCAAACCTTCGTTGTACTTAATATACTCCGTAATGTCGCAAATAAGCACTGTATAACTGTTCACGTATGCCCACTTCACCTAGAACGTGTTTCTTGACCATCTCTGCGATGTGTCTTAGATCATTCAACCCTTGTTTCTTCCACGCACTAACATCTTTCTTAAAAATTAAGCACTTACAACAAAATAGTTAATTTTTTACTGGGCCTCCGCACATTCACTCGTATTTTTCATAGATATTCTTGTTGAATACTCTATTGTAAGTTCGGGTTTTACTTGTGGAAGTGAAGTTTATTTGAAGATCTGGAATAGGCCTTCCTTTCATTTTAATTAAAACTTTTTTCTCAAATGATAGCGGGTTTTTCAAAAGATTTTGTACACAATTAACTTCCATCTTTGAAATAGACGCTCTTCAGACTTCACGTCTTCGAATTGAATTCACACACTGTACACTATGAAGGCAAGACGTTTACTGGAGACACGATTATTTGTGCCCCAAACCGACGGTATAAGCGCTTTTGACGAAGATAACCGTAGTCAGCCGAATAATACTTGAAATAGTACACTTCAGAACGTTCCCCGTAACATACACACATCAAAAGAATCTAAGGGTCAAGCATATTTTGGGATTGTTTGTTAATTCTCGGAGATCCACGTGACATTATCGCATTGCAGTTCTTTGTTTGTTATTTACACAATACTTTCTTATCATTTTGAACATCATGGCATGTGTTCCTCTTTTTTCCAACGACTATTCATTTTCTTCATGTCGTTCCTTGTTTCATTCATCAGATCAAATCAGATATTATCCGACCAGCGAATGGTAATTATTGAAAATTGTGAGTAGTGTTGTTTGTCTAAATTATAGAACGTAATCACCTTCAGAGAGACGTGCACTTAAGGGCCATTGGAATGCTTCAAGCTGGAATGTCGCAGAGGGTTGTTGCCAATGAATTAGGGACTAACCAGTTCACTATAAGTCGCTTATGGATTCGTTATAATCAAACTGGTGATGTTAGAGAGCAACATACTGGCCGTACCAGAATAACAACGGCGGCACAGGACAGATTTCTGAGAATTCAAGCTCTGAGAAATCCAACCCACACGGCAGGTCAACTAAGTTTGGAACTCAGAAACGCTCACCATATACAGATAAGTGACCAAACTGTGAGAAATAGACTACACGAGTCCAATTTACGTGCCAGGCGTTCATGGAGAGCTCCACCATTATCCAGAGGAAATCGCGAGGCCCGAATAGTCTGGACTAGAAATCACATCGGATGGGGAGTGCAAGAATGGACTCCTGTGTTGTTTAGTGATCAATCGAGATTCGGTTTACGTCCAGATACTAGACGTACTCGTGTATGGAGACAACCTGGAAATGTTTGGAGACTTAGAACTGCATAGGAAGTTCACAGCTACCAAGGCCGAACGGTGATGGTTTGGGGTGGTATCAGCATTGGCGAAAGAAGCGACCTCGTATTGCTGGAGAGGTTTGTAAATGCTCTTGGATATAGGGACCTGATATTAGAACCATTTTTCATTCCGTATGCAGCTGCAGTAGGTGAAAACTTCATCTTCATGCATGACAATGCGTGCCCTCATACCGCCGCGATCGTTAGAGATTACTTGGATGAGAGTGGTATAAGTGTTTTGGATTGTCCTGCTCAATCGCCAGACCTGAATCCGATTGAGCATGTGTGGGATTTGCTTGGCAGAAGAATTTTAAGGCGTAACATTCTCTTTCAGACACGAAATCAATTGTTCGATACTCTGGTTGAAGAATGGGATGCGATTGATCATGAAAGCATCGATAACCTTATTCTCAGCTTACCAAATCGATGTAGGGCAGTTTTGAACAATCGCGGTGGACACACTCTGTATTAGAGATTGACCAGTGACAATTTTTTTGCTCAGATTCCTAAGTGCATTGAATTCGAATTTTTCACTCTTTTCAGTTAGATTAAAGCTTTCAATTGATTTGCAAACTTTGTATGAAATTATAAATAAATTATGTGGCAAAAGATTATGTTCTACGTGGGTAACAAAAATTGTATTGAATTTTCCATTACCAAGTGACGAAACCCTAAAAATATCGCTGACCCCTACATTATTTGATGTGTGTAGTTTTGAGCGTTAGTATTGCATGCGCCTGACGTGCGGGATAAAATAATGCACGGAATTACATGCGAATTTCTTCCTGTGTTTATCTCAAAGAGTTCTATAACTAGAGGAGACAAGCCGTACAATCTGCCGCACACTCGCGGGTCTTCTGTCCTTATCGCTCTTCTCGTTCTTTCCCTGACACAGTTTTCGGGAGGGGAAGAAATTTCGTGAGCGTCGAATGCTGTCGTCATGTATATACATGTGTATACTGTATACGTATAAGCGTAGGAATGGTGCGAGACAGAAAGCATGAGAAGAGCAACGAATACAGAAGACCAGCGAGTGTGCGGCCGTTATACATTGGGTACATACAGCTTGTCTCCTCTAGTTATAGAACTCTTTGGTTTATCTTGGTTGTTCGGTCGGTACGTGCCCTTGTGCCTTCTGGTACCAGCCGCCACTTTGTTGAAGTACTAAAAGATATTTCAGCTACCTAGTAGCCATCATCTGAGTAAACCAAATTAGAAAATAAAATGTACCTGTTTAAATACTATTTGAGGTTAATAATGCAAACAGCTGGAACACAATCAACTAACCAAATTAGAGCCATTACTTTCAAATAATTCAATGAAATTCAGAAGTTTTACATATTGCAATAATCAATAAATTCCATGATTTGTTTTTTAAATTTGCAATAAGACCTGATCTAGATGCAAGAGCAAGTTAAAAACTGTTTAGGCAATACCTCATAAATTTTGAATTCACAAAATTGATTGAGTCGTGTTCAAAATAATACGTGGGTGAATCTAGAAGGAGCATTTTAACTAGCAAATCATTTGATTTGGTTACTGATTTTGATATAATTGTTTCACATTCTATAAAAATAAATTATTTATTTCATTATCGTTACACAAGTAAATAATATTCAAATTAACAACGTTTGTAAGAAATTGTAGAAAAACACTGGGAATCGAAACCGAGTCTACTAAGTGGGAGCTTGATATCCGTATCATTAGACTACACCGCCGTTATATATAAACTATTGAAGTACGGTGTGAATTTAAATTTTTCACAATAATTGCTCATTGTTAGAATTCTCAATTCTGTTATGTATTTTATGAGATGTATTTTATACTTCGAATGTTGTTGCATAGTTACGAATGATACGTAGGTTAGGTGATCTAAAAACGTATATGATTTTAGATTTGACTGGATTATAATGTCATTAGTTTGAATAAACTTGTATTGGAAATAATCTCGTTCAATACCATTGTTTTGCGTACTTCGCTTGAACTGCTTTGCTGATATCTTTAACAGGTTATGGGCCCAGCAACAGATTCAAAGAAGGTACATATTATTTTTCTTTGAGTGAATTTAAATTTCGCATTGGATAATCGTTGTTGAATATTTAGAATATTTAGAAACACGATAAGACGAAATCACAAAGAAACGAAAATGGCGCAATTGACGAGATTCGATAGTTTAAACAAGAATAATTATGACACTTGGAAAATGTTCATGGAAGCACTATTAGTGAAGAACGAGTTGTGGCATTTTGTGAATGGTACCAGCACAAAGCCTGAAGTTGTGACGAATGATATAAATTCGGCAAACGCAGCAAAGCTTTGGGAACAAAATGACGCCAAAGCTCGTTCGGACATCGTGTTATCGATTAGCGCGAATGAATTGAAACAGATCAAAGGATGTGTTACGTCTCGTGAGGTATGGCTGAAGCTTGAAGGTACCTATCAATCCAAAGGACCAGCTAGGAAAGCGGCACTTTTGAGACAGTTAACGACCTTGAAGATGCAGAATGAAAGTGACGTACATGAACATTTAAATAAATTTTTCGATACTGTGGATAAAATTAATGAAATTGGGGTCGAAATTCATCAAGACTTACTTACAACGTTGTTATTGATCAGTCTTTCGAGAGAATTTGACAACTTCAGATGTGCTATCGAGTCTCGTGACACGCTACCTTCCCCGGACGTATTGCGCATAAAAATAACTGAAGAATCAGACTCCAGAAAGGACATTGCAGGTGTATCCACGTCTAATGCAATGTACGCAAGAAAATTTTATAGAAAACCGCTGAAGAAATCGAAGGATGTATCTGAAAAACGTGGAGATAATATGTTTAGGTTTAAATGTCACAAATGCAAGATGGTTGGACACAAAGCTGCTAACTGTAAGAATAAAGAAATGAATCAACAGAATTCATCGAGTGCCACTATGTTTACTTCAGAGGCGTATTTAGCTGGAACTGGTGAAGCAAGTAAATGGTGTTTAGATAGTGGAGCTACATCACATTTTTGCAATGACATACATAATTTTGGTGCTGACATAGCTATTAAGGATGAAAAATTGAATCTTGCAAACCAAACCTCCATTCAAATTCAAGGAGAAGGAAAAGTTTCTCTGAAGACGAAAGTTAGCGGAAAAGAGAGGTTAATTTGTTTAGAAAATACGCAGTTAGTCCCTGATTTGCGTATGAATTTATTATCAGTATCCAAAATAACGGAACATGGTTTTGAAGTATTTTTCAATGAAAGTAAAGCTACTGTTCTAGATCAAGATGGAAACGTAAAGCTAATCGCGAATAAAAATAGCGGATTGTATATTGTTGAAGAAATGCCAAATGAAGTTGCGATTACTGAAGAGAATAAGACCGAAATAGCATATTTACCGGAAGAGGATTGGCATAGAAGATTTGGACATCTGAATACTAAAGATCTGGTGGCAGCAATTAATCAAGGTAGAATAAAAGGTGCGACTTCGAGAATGTCTTCAAGCGACAATTGCACGGTTTGTTTAGAAGGAAAGATGACTAGAAATCCATTTCCAATGAAGTCTAACCGATCTTCGGGATTACTGGATCTTGTGCATACCGATTTATGTGGTCCCATGAGAGTAGAATCTATTGGAGGAGCTAAGTACGTTCTACAATTCATAGATGACAACTCTAGATGGGGACAGGTTTATTTCTTGAAGTGCAAGTCTGAGGTGGTTCGAGTGCTGAAAGATTTCGTCGTGATGATCGAGAATCAAACCGGTAAAACGATAAAAGTTATCCAATCAGATAACGGAAAGGAATTTGTTAACACCGCTATTGACGATTTTTTGAAAAATCGTGGAATCGTTAGAAGATTAACTGTTCCATATTGTCCTCAACAAAATGGTATAGCAGAAAGTAGAAACCGCACAATTATCGAAATGGCGAGATGTATGCTGTTGCAGTCTGGTCTACCTTCTCACTTCTGGGCAGAAGCAGTGAGCACAGCAAATCACATTCGGAATCGATGTCCATCTATATCGTTGAATAACAAAACTCCGTTTGAAATTTTTTCAGGGAAAATTCCTGATGTTCGTTATTTCAGAGAATTTGGTGATGAAGTTTATTTTCTGAACAATAAACCGGGTGCCGGAAAATTTGATTCTCGAGGCTTATCTGGAACGTTCGTTGGATACTCGGAAGAATCAAAGGCGTACAGAATTTGGATTCCAAATGAAAGAAAAATCATCGTATCAAGAGATGTGAAATTCATGAAAAGGAAATTATCTACAAAGGAAAGGTATGAAGATTTCTATCAAAATATACAAAAGGAAGACAACTCAAGAAGTGAAAACGAAGATTATAACTGCGATTTTGTTTACGTGGAAATGAATCATTCTGACGATTCTGTGAAATTACACAATGTAGACACAGTAGAAGATATCGTGAACGTGATTCCAGAAGTTGTTGGAGAAGACTTGGTAGACATTGAACAAGAACACGATACTCAAGTAAGATTGACGAATGTACAAGAACAAGAGAATCAACGTCGAACTCCAGGAAGACCCAAAATCTTGAGAACTGGAGAAAGGGGGAGACCCCGGAAAATTTTTCACCAACGATCAGAAAAAGCTGATTCATTTGATGAACAAGTGCATCTGTCTGAAATTCCCATGAAGAAAGCGATGTCAAGTCCAGAAGTCAATGAATGGCGAGGAGCTATGGTTGAGGAATTGAAATCCATCATTAGAAGCGACACGTGGTATTTGGTAGACCGACCTGACGATCAAACAATCATAGGTAGTCGTATGATACTCCGAAACAAGGTTAACCCAGATGGAACAATTAAACGTCGTAAAGCAAGATTGATAGCTCAGGGATTTACTCAAAAACCAGGGGTACATTTCAACGAAACGTTCGCTCCTGTTGCAAGAATGGGATCAATTCGACTAATGATTAGTCTCGCAGTGCGTTATAATATGAAAATTCATCAGTTAGATGTCACTACGGCTTATCTGAATGGATACCTGGAAGAAGACATTCTAATGGAGCCACCGAAGGAAATCAACATGCTTCTAGAAATCATAGTTGATACGGAACAAGATGATGTTATTCGCGAGAAGGCACGACGGATGATCCAAGAATTAAACACTGGAAACAAAGTGTGCAAGTTGAAGAAAGCTTTATATGGATATAGACAAGCTGGACGAAGCTGGCACCGAAGATTCGATGAAGTATTAAAAAGATATGGTGCAATTGCTACAAATGCTGATACTTGCGTATATCGCATTGGTAAGGGGGAGAATATGACCATTATAATTGTCTATGTAGATGATGTACTCATAGCATCGAAAGACCTAAGAAAAATTGAAGATGTTTCTAATTTCATTTCTCAAAATTTTATGATAAAGAATCTTGGAGAGGTGCATCTATGTCTTGGAATCGAGTTCAAGCGAAAAGAAGATGTTTTTACTCTAAATCAAAAAGGTTACATCAACGAGACACTGAAACGGTTTGAAATGGGTAACTGCAATGCAGTTAGTACGCCGATTAATTCAAGTGTGAAATTAGAAAAAGGAGTCAAGAAACCGTCGGAGGATCTACCATACAGAGAACTGGTGGGATGTTTGACATATTTGGCATCAACCACTAGACCAGATATAGCTTTTGCTGCTAGTTATCTTGGACAATTCAACAACTGTTTTGACGAATCGCATTGGAAAGCCGCTAAACGGGTATTGAGATATCTAAAAGGAACTATGGACATGGGTTTAGTATATCGTCCTGATACGAAACCTCTATTATGTTATACGGACTCCGATTGGGGCAATTGTACAATGGATCGTCGTTCATACTCGGGTTTTGTGACAATGCTAAGTGGGTGTGTCATCACTTGGGACTCGAAGAAACAAAAAACCGTTGCTCTTTCTTCTTGTGAGGCCGAATACATGGCATTAACAGAAGGGACCAAAGAAGCAATATTTTTACAACGTTTTCTCATTGAACTAGGTTTCGAAAAGTTGAGTAATGTTACTATTTTTGGAGACAACCTAGGATGTATTAAGTTAGCAGAGAATCCTGTTTTTCATCAGCGGAGTAAACATATTGATATTAAATATCACTATGTTAGAGACGTCCTGCATGATGGAAAAATCAAGATTGAACACGTTTCCACGACAGATATGGTTGCAGATTTCTTAACTAAAGGACTTCAGAAAAAGAAACACGCCGACTGTATTGAAAAGTGTGGAATTAGTAGCATTCATAATGTATAATACAACACCGTTCGAGGGGGAGTGTTAGAATTCTCAATTCTGTTATGTATTTTATGAGATGTATTTTATACTTCGAATGTTGTTGCATAGTTACGAATGATACGTAGGTTAGGTGATCTAAAAACGTATATGATTTTAGATTTGACTGGATTATAATGTCATTAGTTTGAATAAACTTGTATTGGAAATAATCTCGTTCAATACCATTGTTTTGCGTACTTCGCTTGAACTGCTTTGCTGATATCTTTAACACTCATGTTCTTATTATTTATGTGAATGATTTTGTAAAAAGAGTATAACAACAGTAGAAAATCAGCATGAGCAGAACACGTTTTAAATACAGGTCACATCATTGTTCTACAAAGTTTATCATTTTTAAAACACAGTTCACGGACAAGTATCTGGGTAATTTAGAAGGAATGGAAAGGTATAAGCGAAGAAGCAATTTATTAAATTCAGATTTATCTCCAGCTGAGGGTAACCCCTTGTTTGCATCAAATAGTTTTGAAACAGGTTTCTTTTGTTTTCTAATTTTGTTTACTTTGATATGGCTACTTGGTAGCTCAAAGTCTTTACTACTTTAATAGTATTTTTAGTGGATAAGGGTGATTATTTTGTGCCTATTAGCTTCGGATTCGAAGTCGTTAAACACGGAACACCAGCCTCTATCCTATTTTCAGCCATAAGCTTGTTTCAACAATTTGCTTTTTTTATCATAAAATGATTTTTTTCAATGGATAACATATTCATCATATTGCAACGTTCAGTACTTTGGATAATATTTTTTAGTACTTCTCACAAGTAGCAATACATTCTCTCAAAGTAATAATATCAGTTATACTTGAGTAAGCGTACGAAAAAAAAGCTGTTTTGTGAAAATTTTGAGTAGAGCTTAGCCACCCAGGAAAAAAGGTATGTTTTGGTGCAAATATAAATAATTTGAGTTTTCTTATACCAGAAATTGGGGGAACCAACTTTTTTGTGTTTTTGGACACTTTTGGAGTCAAATTTTCCATTTTTTAACGATTCAAACTTTTAGTTAAAGGACAACATTGATATCCTTCTATTCTTGTGGTGTAATGAACCTTCAGTTAAAATTTCGTGAAGATTGGATAATCCCCCCCCCCCCTCGAAAGCGAAATGTAGGTTTTTCTATATAGTATCATCCAAATCAATACATTCTTGATATGCGAAATTTATTTACAATTATCGGAAAAATGAATTTCGCATATCTCTGTCAAAAATGCATTTTTCGATGATACTACATAGAAAAACCTACATTACGTTTCTTTCATTGTTTGATACGATCATTTGGACAAATTGGGCGCCATTTTGAAGAATTAATTGAATCTGACTTACAATGGAATATCCGGTAAACTATTCCATATTTTTTCTGAAATTTGGCATGAAGTTTGCAATCACCATGGACTAATTTCATTCTTCCGATAATTGTAGGCATAAATATATTTATTTCAGAAGGTTCATTACACCACAAGAATAAAAGCATATCAATTTTCTCCCTTAACTAGCAGTTTAAGTCACTAAAAAAATTAAAATGGAAAATTTGACTCCAAAAGTATTCGTAAACCTTTTTTTGGCCAAAAAAAGTTGATTCCCCCAATTTTTGGTATCAGTAAATCAGATTATGTATATTTGCAACAAAACAAACCTTTTTTTACGGGTGGCTAAGCTCTACTTAAAATTTTCTCTGAAAATCCACGCTTACTCCACTATTAATATCAGAATACAAAACATGTTTTAAGGATTCAATTTTTTTCTAGTTTGTGAGAATTCAAAACATTCCTGCAGTCTCGGCCAGAAATTAATACTCTCACATACCATTAAAAAAATTCTAATTTCAAGCACTTATTACAAAAACAACTATTTCGTTCCAGAAAATTTTATTTTTATAACAATCATTTTTTCGCTCAATATAGTGAGAAGGGAACGCAAATTTGGCATTTGCTTCGGCCAGAATAAATCTATGCTATGCCACTGTAAAAAATTATTGGATATTAGCTACTGTTGAAATGAAAGCGTGGGATCTAGATTCCATGATTAAGAAAGTACCTTTATTTGTTAAATTGATAAGAATATTAAATCAACAACATTGACACGACTACTACAACAATAATAGTTCATTAAGCTATTTCATCACGTAGTGTGGCGGATAATACTTCACTAATTTACTGTGTCCTGCGTGTAAAAAATGTACGTAGGCTAGTTGCGCTTCTATCTTCGAGTCAATGGGAGCATTGTGAGTTCCCTCGCATCGAATGTTAATCAAAATACGTAATTGAATTATTCAAAGCAACACAAGGTAAGAAGTTGATTCGGCTAGTAATCTGTATATTGAACTTTGGCTTAAATAATTATTGTGCTCACTAAGAACTCAAAATGAACTTGTAGGAAGTTGTTATTGTTATTTCAAATGATACTCATTTAGTATTTGATGCACATGGAACTGCAGAACTCGTTCAGAAGCGTTGGCATTGTGAGGACTAGCGCAGACTGCAAATCAAGTTATTAGTGGACTAAAATTTTGGAAGGAAATAATAAATAAATAAGGCCTTAGGTAAAATACCGTAATTCGGACAGTATTAGGAGGCATAGAAGATATTTTCATGATGCTCGTGAATTGAATATT